>VZSR01001299.1:6426095-6499035 GCA_013398615.1 Brachypodius melanocephalos | reverse complement strand
TCCCACAGAACATCCTTCCCAACACTCCCTCCGACCTCAATTCCTAGTTTGTCTTGTGCCACTAACTTCAGGCTTCTTCTGGCCTTCTATATCTGGCTCGTATTGTCTACACCTCCACATCTCACGGCCGCTTAGAGAACAGTGTAGAAAGGCATCCCACACCGAACCCTGGGTCCTGGCAAGCCTCAGCCTGAAGAAAACAGGAGCGAGCACCGAAGAGCCATCACTCCTCCTGGTGCTCGAGGCTGGAACAAGTTCAGCTCTTCTCTGAAGGCAGCATATGAGCAGTCCGGTCACGCACAGCAGCTGCAGCAGGAGCACGGCGAGGCAGCGGAGCACACCCGGGCACCTCCAGCAGCACCGGACAAAGCGCACCCAGTGGGAACCAAATCTCCAGGAATTTTAGCAGTACTTTCCACGTTTGGACCCGCCTACCTAAGAAAACGAGGCGAGTGTGAGTATTTGGGGTCCGCACTGCCTGTGCTGCCTGTGTCTAAGCATACCCATGCCATGAGTGCCAAGGACAGTGCCCCCACGGCCTGACTGCACGGACACGGCTCCCTCTGTGCTCCCACCCCTCGGCCACAGCTTCTCCACCTCTGACTGTCCCCGACACCGGCGCGGCGGTCTGAAACTGGTAGCAGATGCTGCCCCTTCCTAAACTCCTCTGCGGAAAACTTGGGAAGAGCTGAGGTTGTCGCTCCGTTGGGTTGCGCCTGGTTAGTGGCAGTCGTGGGGCAGAAATCAAACGTTGCTGGAAACAGTTGAAAATTTAAGGAATGCCAGGCATCATTTCCGCGGGAGTGTCTCTCCCTCCTGCCGGTGCCGGTGTTTAACTGAGCGCGGCCCCTGCCGGACCACTCGCTCTGCTGTGGGCTCGGGCTCAGCGCACAGGTCGGGGACTGCAAATCCAAGTGTCACTGGCACAGCAATGATTATTACCAGATGCTAATTGCTCGTTAATGTATGCTAATCACTGCTGCATGCCAGCGCGCTCCGAGCACCGAGTGCCAGGCAGGAGGCACTCGGCTGGAGCGGAGCTGCTCTTCCCCTCTCCTCTCCTGGCAGCCTCAGCCCCGCGCCCGGAGCCGCCACCGCGCCCCAACGGCCGCGCTGTGCTCAGACCGCGCTCTCCTCCGCGGCCGCCATCCCGCTCTCGAGGCGAGGAGCGGCCGCTGGTGATTCCTGACTCCCTCGTGCTCCAGGCTTTGCCCCGCGGAGGTTTCCTTCAGCCGGGAGAGAAGCGCCTCCGGCTCCCCCCGCGCCACGGCGGGCACCGGGGCTCACCCGCCGCAGGGGACCCAGCAGGGGCCGCCCTCGGCTGGAGAGGCGATGATGATGTTTTGTGTGGGGACGGGAACACCACACACACGTTCCAAACTTTAAAACCCGCTGCCCGAACACGTCTCCCGGGACCCGCTGCATGAGCAGCGCCGGGAGCGGGTCCGCTCGGCAGCCGCTGCCCCGGCCGGGAGAGGTGCCCGCGGGCTGAGGAGAGCCGCACACGGGGCTCGCCCGGGGAAAGGGCGCGGGCGGCTCCCCGGCCCCCGCCTGCCGCCTCCACCTCCCCTCGGCGTCGGCCCCGAGCCGTGCCCCCGCCGTGGCCGCGCAGGGCGGCGGGACGGCCGTGGCGGGCGGTGTGCGGGTGGCGGCCGAGGGCGGGTGCGGGGCGGGCGGTGCGCGGGGCCGGCGGCGCTGCGCTGCGCCCCGATAGGCGGCGGCGGGCTGTGTCGGTGCTGCCGCCGCTGCCGCGGCTGCTGGTGCTGGCGCGGAGCCGCTGAAGCCCGGCAGAGGGGCTCGCCGGCTCTCGCACGCAGCGGCGGCGGCGGAGCGCGTCGCGTCGAGCGGAGCGAGCGGGGAGGAGGAGGAGGAGGAGAAGGAGGAGGAGAAGGAGGAGGAGGAGGAGGAGGAGGAAGGGGAGGGGGGCACCTTCTCGGCGAGGATGCCCGGAGCGGCTGCAGGGACGGCGGCTACAGGAGCAGGCTCGTCAGGAGCGGTAGCAGCGGGGATGCTCCCAGCTCAGGAGGCGGCCAAGATCTACCACACCAACTACGTGCGGAACTCGCGGGCTATCGGCGTGCTCTGGGCCATCTTCACCATCTGCTTTGCCATCGTCAACGTGGTGTGCTTCATCCAGCCGTACTGGATCGGGGACGGCGTGGACACCCCGCAGGCGGGCTACTTCGGGCTCTTCCACTACTGCATCGGCAACGGCTTCAGCCGGGAACTCACCTGCCGGGGCAGCTTCACGGACTTCTCCAGCCTGCCCTCGGGAGCCTTCAAAGCTGCGTCCTTCTTCATCGGGCTCTCGATGATGCTCATCATCGCCTGCATCGTCTGCTTCATCCTCTTCTTCTTCTGCAACACAGCCACCGTCTACAAGATCTGTGCCTGGATGCAGCTGACCTCAGGTGAGTGGAGGCAGCGGCCCCGGTGCTGGGGGGCTCCGCGCCGCCCTGTCCGGCACAGCCCGGCCCGGCCCGGGGAGCACGGGCGGCTTTGGGCAAACTTGCGGCTCCGGCGGCCGCCCGGGTCGGAAGAGGTTCGGGAAACAGCGGGGGGCGGGTGGCGAGAGCCGGGGGTTCCCCGCCGGGGCAGGCCGGGAGAGGATGCTCGGGGGTACCGCGACATGTCGGCAGCGTCGCAGAGCGGTGCCCGTGCCTGCCCCGGGCCGCCCGACTGGGCGTGGGCCAAGTCAGGCTCAGCCCGCAGCTCCTGGCACCTCTCCGGGGGCTGCCCCGAGGAGCTGCCCGGTTTCGGTCTGTGCACCGACCCCTGGGCATCTCCGGCAGCTCCAGGGACTGCGGGCGGCAGCGGGCGGGTGTCCTCCAACGCGTGGTCTGTTGTAAAGGTCAGGAGAAAATGGCAGTGGGGACAATTCGAGCAGGCGACGGTGGGTGAAGACAGCTGCCCGCCTGTTGAAGCTCAGTCCCGGTCCCACAGTTCCACCTGGCCGAGGCAGAGCCCGCTTTGGCTCCGTGGGAGGGTCTGGCGAGGTCTGCTGCTGGTGAACTGGAAGGGCAGCTGAGGTCGATGGATGTGGCATGCATGAGTTTTGGTTGGGGTCTGTTCCCCTTGTCCACAAGATTTATTTTCCACTATATGTTTGGAGTGTAAAGAAAAAGAAATCATTTCAGTAGCTGATTTTGTCCCAGAAGATCTCCTGATTTCGTTTGACTTTCCCCATCACATCCAGTGTCTCCCTGGGGAAAGCGTATGGTAAGAAAGAGGGAAAACACCAGGACATCCCTTTTTGCATTTCCAGCAAAGCTTTCTCTTTGAGTTAGTGGAGAACTGGTTATTTGTGTGCAGCTGGGAGGGTAACAAAAAAAAAAATGGTCAGTAGAATTAAGATAGTAATATAAGCAGTTTTAGCGAGACAGAAAATATTAGTTCTTCAACCATTTGGGGGAAAAAAGGGGCTAAAATCAAAGCATACCTGTTACATGTCCTCCTGGTAAACCCCTGAGATTGAGAAGTTTTGGAATAAGCAGTAATAAGCTGTTAGGGAAACAGAGCAAAATGTCACTAAAATGGGCTCACAATCACTTTTTCAGTCCCCTTAATTGACCTACAGTTGTTTCAGTTTCTGAGCAAAAATTCTTTTGAGTTTTCTACTGAACAGCTTCAGCATTATTCAATTTGCCATCTAGTCCATGAGGCTTGCTGGAATTCTCTGGTTTGTACGAAAAAGCTTTAACAATTTCTCTGATAATGTTTTTCTATGTGCTATTATACATTTTTCTGCTGTTTCTGTCACTGGAATTTCCTTGTAATTTCTTTCTGTGTCACTTGGGGAGTGATCTGCAGGCACTTGAGGTTGGTGGGTTTTTTCCAATTCCAGTGAGTTTAGTTTTGGGTTCACTGTCTCTGTATATTATCCCCTTTGATGCTGGTGGCTCCTCTGTCCATTCAGTAACATGCATTCTGGTGTGGTCTGGTTAATTGTACACAGTCATGTCATTTGGCTCTGGGCAGAGCAAACTGTTTCATTGCACAATTGATGTCTCCTCTGCTCCATTAAGGACTTCTGCTTTCAGCTGTCTCCTCTTCTTATGGATCTGCTGCTAAAAGGTGCCATGAATATTCACTGTTTTGATGCATTTCAACATGTTTTTTTCATGTCCAGTGTGCAGTAGGACAGCACAATTTCCAAATCCCTCACACTTTCCAATATCAACATCTATTTATATGGTTGCATTTCTTCATGCCCAGAGGTGCTAGTGCGAGGTAGATAAAATGAATCTGATTCCTTTACTATGTTTCTGTACAGGTGGATAATAATGTTAAGAAACCACCAAATGTGGCAGATCTACTGGAGCCCAGTGTATACCATGCTGCACATGTGCAGGTGTGACTGGAGATGCATTTTCAGGCAAAGCAACACAGAATTTTTGTCATCTCCAAAGCTGATAGATGCACTGTTGGCACTAGGACTCAACAAAAGGAGCTTCATGTCAGCAGAAGAATCACTTCTCAGACTGCTTCCCTCCAAAGTTAATAAGGGAATACATGCATAGCCAAGTGGTTGTTTGCTGTCTTTCCCAATTTGTACACAAATGTCCTGGAAGAACTAGAACAATGTTGGGTGTTGAAAGAATCTGACTTTATTTTTTGCTGGGTGTGTTACCTTAATTCAGAATTTACCTCGCAGTTAATTTCTGTATTACTTAAGATTTCCTCAAGGGAGAAAAAAATACCAGAAAGTCCATATTGCTTTGGGTTGCATCCTTTGAAGAAAAAAAAGGTGGTGGGAGAGAAGGAAAACTTAGAGTAAAATGTGCAGGACAGGAGCGTTATAATGATAAGTTTTCTCTGAATTATATGACCTACTTCTGTTATTAGTTTACTATTTGGAGAGTATAAGTAATAGATAATAGTAATCCTAAAATGCTCATCTCACAAAAAACAATATAGTAATGTCATCTATTGTGTAGTACAGGAACAAAATTGAATCAGAAGTAGTGAAATAGAGAAGCATATGAATATAGCTTTGATTTTGCTTGCTATTATGTACCTTCATAGTATTAGCATTCTGTTAGGTCGTATAATACTTAAAATTGATGTAATTTAAATCCTGTTAGAATCAGGTTTCTGACCCTGGATCATGCTTGGTTTAGGATTGCAAATAAAAGCTTAGGAACTGATTTCTTTAGAAGAAAGATTTGGATCACAGTCTGTCCAGCATGAGTCATTATAAATTGTCAGCGTGATATAGCTCTTGTTTTGAAAAGGTGGTTTTTAAATAAGAAAAAGACAAACAGTATCTTGGGCACATACACTTTCAGTCCTTGTTGCTGTCTAATCATGTCTGTGACTAGACATGTCTATGATATGATAAAGAAGAAAAATCCCAAGGAAAAATGTATTTCCTGTGTGTGTGAGTGCAGCATAGATTAGATGGTCTTATGATTTACATGGTCTTATGATTTAGCTGTGGCTTAGACTGCCTTTTTTGTTGCATGTGCATAATGCTGCCAGGGTACACTTGATACTTTGAGAGCCAGTGTTGGTAGCCTCATTCTCCATCCCCTAACCTCTTCTTCTCCCATTGCAAAATCATAGGTACAAGCAGTTGCATATGCACTCACCTAATTTGAGCAGCTGCATGATCACCAACTCTTGAAATCATTAGGAATTAGGTATTATTGTTCTTTATTATTCTACACCTAAAATTTGCAGGAGACTTCACAAATAAAGGTAATTCTTGAGATTTATTCCTTTGTAGGTTAAGTAAATTAAACACTTCTGTTCTATCATTGTGATTTTTTTCACTATTAGATATTTGTCATTACTTTTTTTTCCTTTACTAGGATGTTTCAAGTTATAAGAAAAAAAAAAGTAAAGAAAGCAAAAGAAAGGCATAGAAATGTCCCATGGACAAGTAGGATGAAACCAACATATAGGTTTTTCAAGAGATGCCTAAGCCCATGCCCACAGTAAGAGAACCATTGAACAAAACATAAAATCTCTGTACTTTGGCAAACCACAGTCCAGTGATCTTTGACAGTGGTCTGTAACATGGGCCCATGAAAGCATCAGAGCAGCTCAAACTCATTTTGCCCTCTGGATTTTTGGTTCTCCAGTACTTGTGCTCAGGGACTTCCTCAGATGGATCTTAGCATTTAAAAGTTCTTGCTGGATTTTGTTTTTCGAGACTTTGGTTGCTTTTTGAATCTGTGTAAACTTTTAGCATTTACAGTGCCTCTGAGCAAGGAGTTCCACAGCTTGATACGGGCTGTATGAAGACTGAATGGGTTTTGTGTTTTAAATCTTGTGCCTGGCCATTTCATTTGATCCTCTGGGCTCATGCTTTGGAAGAGGCTGTTAACAGGGAACTTGGAGACACATTCTCTGTCCTGGCTCTGATTACACCTTTGCTGTATCCCCTCAGTTACCTGGTTTTGGGATCTTTGGCTTCTTAGCCAGTCCGTAGTTAGGTTGTACTGAACTTGTGTTCACCCCTGCTGCCTTACCTATAGCCTTTTCCAGTCTACTGTATCTGTTCAGAATCTGTGGGACCAGACCTACACACAATACTCAAGACAGACAAACTAGCCATTCACACAGGGATTTAATAATATTCTCTCTTTTGTTCTTTGCTCCTTTCCTGGTAATTAGTAAAATTCATTTTTTCCCTGTTAGTGAACAGTGGGCTGTTTTCACACAACTACCTATTATAACCCCAAGATCTCAGTTCTGAAGTGGTAATAATCACCTTGGGGCACACAATTTTGTGTAGTTAGTTTTTCCCCCCCTTAAAGAAGTGACTTCATATTTATCTACACTGACTTTAATGTGACTTTTTATTGCCTAGTCACTCAGTATTATAAAGTCTTTCTTCACAGTCAAGCCTTATTGTAGCTACCCTGAATGAGTATCAGCAGCTAACTTTGTCACCTCACCATTTATCCTGTTTTCCAGCTCATTTATAAATAAGTGAGTAGCTCCCAAGTTCCAGCACAGATCCCTGCAGGATTCCACCATTGACCTCTCTCCAACTGAAAAATTGACAATAGTGTCCTACCATCTGTTTCCAATTATTTATCCTTGCAAGGGCATTTATTTTTATCCTCTGGGAGTCTAGGTTTCTTAAGAATTATGAATGATAGATTCATCCAATGTCTTTTGGAAATCCAAGCAAACATTGTTAATGAAAACCATGGTACACATTATTTTTCTACTTCTTTGGACAACTCTAGTAGTTCTGTGGAAAAGTAGTTAAAATAGGTGTATTGGTCCTACCTCACTTCCTTTCATCACACAAACATGTCATGTTTGTACACGTGCTGACATACACTGTTTCTTTTGTAGTTCTACTCATTTATCTGGTGCAGGTGTTGATCTTTCTGTGGTTCCCCAGGTTTTCCCCAGACCTGTTTTAAACTAGTTTTTAAAACTGGTTTCCTATCACTCAACTGCCAGGTCTTTGAGGCCAAAGCAGCTGTAATGAAGAGGTCATTATATGCCACAATTAAAAGCTTGTTTAAAAGAGGGAATTGTTTCAGAAAGAAAAGGAGGAATTCTTTGTTGCAACTGTGTTATTTGCCTTTATGCTTGAAACCAGTCTGCAGGACCAGGTGACTTTTATGTAAGAGTCTTAAAAGGCTTGACCTTGATGCTCTTGGAGCCTTTGTCACTGCTGTTTGACAGATCTTGGTAGAGGGGTAAATTCCTGCAGGCTAGGAAAAATCCCAGCCTTGCACCAGTATTTGAACAGTGTCTCATGGAGTCAGACAAGGAGCTTGTTCATAGCCTCAGTATCCTTAACAATTTGTTGAGAAACTAATTTACATTTATGGCTCCTGAACTTTGCAGGTGGCATAAAAATATTTGTTTACTAAATGATAGTTGTTTGTCTAATAAATTATAGTAAGGATAGCTAATTGCAGGGACTGATTTGGATGTCATAATAACATGGGACTGTTTCTGCAGCCTATATTTTAATACACTAAATACAGTGTAAGACTTCTAAGATTCAGAATCATGGAATCAGAGAACCATAGAATGGCCTGGGTTGGAAGAGACCTGAAAGATCCTCCAATTCCAACCCCCTTGCCATGAGCAGGGACACCTTTCACTAGATCAGCTTGCTCAGAGCCCCATCCAACCTGGCCTTGAACACTCCCAGGGATGGGGAATCCAGAGCTTCTCTGGCCACCCTGTTTCAGTGTTTCACTGCCTTCACAGTAAAATATTTCTTCCCAATATCTAATCTAAACCTACTTCCTAGTTTCAGTTTGAATCCATTTCCCCTTGTTCTGCCACTGGGTTCCCTTGTAAATAGTTCCATGCCATCTTTCTTGTAGGCTCCATTCAGGCACTGGAAGTGCAAAATTAGGTCACCCCAAAGCCTTCCAGGCAGAACAATCTGGACTCGCTCCAAAAAGTCCATGTTCCTGTGCTGGAGACCCCAGAGATGGATGCAGCACTGCAGGTGGGGTCTCACCAGAGCAGAGCAGAGCAGAGCAGAGGGGCAGAACCCAATTTAGAGAGAAGGATATTGTGGGAGACCATGTCACAGGCTTCACAGAAGTCAGGATAAGTGACATCCACAGCCCTTCCCTTGCCCACTGATGTCATCACCCCATCATAGAAGTCCACTGGGCTGGCCAGGCAGGAGTGGTGCTTGGTGAAGCCATGCTGTCGGTCCCAAATCATCTCCTTATCCTCCATGAGCCTTGGCACAGCTTCTAAGAGGATCTGTTCCATGATCTTCCCGAGGCACAGAAGCTGACAGGTTGGTAGTTCACAGGGTCCTCCTTTCTACCCTTTTAAAGATGGGTTCAATATATCCCATTTTCCAGTCATCTGGGACTGCACCTGACTCCAATTCCCTCAGGACTCCGGGATGCATCCCATGGAGTTACATATGTTCAGGCTGGTGGTCATGAACCTGGTCCATACTTGCAGGTGGAAGCATTTTGCATCCCCAGTCCCCATCATGCAGTCCCACACTCTCAAGAGGTGTGGGAAGAAAAGTTGCCACTGGAGGCTGAGGCAAACAAAGTTGTTGAGTAGCTCAGCCTTCTCCTTGTCAATTGTTACCAGTTTTCCAGCATTGCGTATCTGGGGATACATCTTCTTTGACCTTTCTTTTCTGGTTAATACACCTATAGAAGCTCTTCTTGTTAGTCTTTGCACCCATTGCCAGGTTCTGTTCCCACTTCAAAAAAATGTAGGAGACATCCTGCTGATGGGAGAATTATGAAATTATGTGTTATGGAAAACAATTATTTAGAAGAGAAGTTGCAGACTGTGGTAGACGGACATCCGCATGTGAGCTCTCACTGCAGTGAAAAAGCCCAGTGTTATCCCTCAATGTGTATGCAAAACAGGGAACTCCTTTGCCCGCAGTGGTTCCCATGCCTGTTCTGTCTAGGTCAAATATCTTTCAAGATGCCCTTTCAAGTACAAAGTAGAAAGGATCTCAGAACTGATTTAAATAAATGAAAGAAGAAGAGCTAAAAGGATGAATTTTCTTGCTGTTCAAAAGAAGATTAAAAATTGACAGATGATGGCATATGAGGACCTACAGGGGAAGATTTCAAGTCATGCAGTGTTCCTCAGCTTGACAAATGCTGTGTTTGGAAGCTGAAGTTACACAAATTTGCATTAGCCATGAGGTGTAACTAGCCATTTGTAACCTTTTAAGATGGATTTTTCATTTGTTAATTGTCTTTACTAACTCACCAGAAGCAAAGGACCCTAACCATCAGTGCTGACAGCTTTTGTTGCCACTACGTACTCCGCATGGAATGTGGGGAGGTGCATGGGAGGCAAAAGGGACAGGAAGAAAAACCCAGGAATACTGAGTAGGTTTTTGAGCTTGAGTTTCATTATTGATGCTGATTTTAATAAAAGTGTTAACACCCCATAGCACCTGCAGGGTGACTGAAGTTATTTAGTGGTCTCTGAACAGTTGTGGATGTTGGACTATCAGAGAGAATAATCAGGGTTCTTGAGGGTTCTGACCATGGTATGATGAATATTGCCTCTGCATTTTGGGGAAATGGGGTGGTGGAGATGTCCAGGCAGGCAGGGAGTAGGGAAAGAGCCAAGTGCTCTCCTTCTCACCAAATGGAGTGTCTCATTAAGCCTATGAGGACATCTAATTCAAGCAGGCCTGGTACATGTGCTTATTTTTCTCAGAGGAGAAACCATGCTGCCAGTATTGCTGTATTGCTGCCAGATTTTTCTCTATGTTCAGCTTCAGAGGAAAGTTTCCCCTGGGGTTTAAATGAGAACCCTAGAGCCTCCTACATCCTTGCCTGGGAATGCCCCATGGTGGCCTGTGCTCTGCTGCTGTCACACTGGCTGTGATGAGTATTGCCATTGGGAAGTGCTTGTGTCCTAGTGTGAGTCAGAAGGTTGGTTGGGGAGGTTGGAAAAATTACCTGAAGGTTTTAGTGGGAAGTTGTGGGTGAATGAGTGATGGAGCTGTGCAGTCTTTTTGGTTTCATTACACTGAAGTAAACATTTTCATATACTTCATGTTTGGCTATAAAAATGAAAATAAGAGGTGTATCATCTGAACAGTGGGAATGAGGGAGAAACGCTGTGCCCAGTGTCCCATCTCTAAGTAATTTCTTTCCCCAAATACCCTGTCTCCACAGTACCAAAATTCTCTCCTGCATCCCATGATGTCATGCCTTGGGTAGCTAAACTCTCCAGCTCCTCACAGGCTCCCTGTCTCTGTAGTTGACAAAGGCACAGTATGGGCTATACCTGGCAGAAAGCTATTTGTCTTTTGGTTTGATATCCTCAAGTTGCCGTCTAGATTTGTTAAAGGATAAACTATCCCTGTCTCTCCGCTGGTGGGAAATTGGGATTCTTTCTGCTTCAGCTTTTTCACAAAACTTGCAGGAGTTTAGTGTCTTGAAGGCTTGTAGCATCAGTCAAATTTGGTTCAAATTGGTCATATGGCTCAAAATCCCACAGCCACATCTGTCTTGATCCCAGAGGGAACCTGTCTAAAATGTATCATGTAAGAAGTGAATATCTTTTATTTGTATGAGTGATTTGAGATTTTGGTAGCAAAACTTGTTTTTGAAGGATAAAGGTGTTTTGGGAATGGAGAAGAGATGGTTTAGAATGTAATAAAAATTTCAGCATCTTATAACTCTCCCAATTGCCTTTTATGAACATCCTGGGGCCTGTGGTCCACTGTTTGAAAAACAGTAAGATAACAGAATAGTAAGATATAAAAGGAAGTGCATAAAGTTATCCAGGCTTTTTGAGGATGAATAACATTTCACCAGGAAAAAGTATATGTGTGAGGGAAGAAAGAAGGGGAGAAAGAAACTGGGAGAGAGTTTGAAAGAGGAGAATATTACCTATTGAAATGTGGGGAGCTGAGATCATGGAGATGGTCAGGAAAGAGAAATGGGAATGGGGTTTTGGAAAGTGGCTGGTGTCAGAGCAGCTCTATTTTCTTGCCACTGAAGGAACACCACTGGCATAGGATACAGCTGCTGCTGGGTTCTTCCAGGGATTCCTTCTAAAAGTTTAATTAAGACAATTGCTATACACCAAAATGAAGCTAGGAGTAGGTAAACATAGGGATATAATCAGCAGTAAAAAGGTGTGGAAGAAAAGAAGTCTAGATTTCAGACAGGAAGGTTATTTTACCTTTTGTGAAGTGAACCTTTTTAGCACTGTGGTATAAACAGCATTAGCTTTGATCTTGCAAACATAAAGACAGCAAACATATCAGAACAGAAAATCTGTGGTATGATCAGATGGTGTGGACTCAATATTTGAAAACTAATAAAATGCAGCCATGAGGAATGGCAGGGTCACAATATTGAGGCATTACAAAGAAAAAAAATATAAACATTTTTGCTCAAAAATGATGAAAGGAAAAAAAAAAAGACATTAACAAGGCTATAACCTGGAAAATCTGCAGAATTTGATAACATGAGTTGCTATCAGCATAGTTAAAAAGGCAGTGGCAGCAGCATGACAGTGAATAGCTGGAATATGCATTACTGTGTGGAACAGTGTGTAGCTCCCAATTACTAAGAGAGAATTATGGCTAGAATCCTTAAAAAAGGCAATATAATAGACTTCAAGATCTGTCTGTTCTAAGAAAGATATTATCCATCTTCACACTGGCATTCAGAGATGCAGAAGACTTGAAACAAGCTGGTCTTAGAATAAGAAGGTCATACTTACTGGGGGAAAAGGTTCTTTTATTTTCTCCTTGAGAAGCCAGATGCAAATTTATGAATTTAATTGATTTTAAAAGGTAGCTGATGGCGTCTGTGGAGAGCCTCTTTGACACAAGCACATCATGTGCTATTTCAGAGAATATTATTCAATCAAGTAATTGAGAGTGCATCAGAAGGAGAAAGCTATGGAATACATGGTTTGAAATAAATTATTACAAACATTGATGAGTTGTCACACATTCCCCTTTCTTTATTTTTCTGGTTATCTTTCAAAAGGAAAAATTTATAGAGAAGAAAACTAGACATGTGGTACTTGCAAGGTCAAAGACAGATATTCTGAGTTCAGAGGTTCAGAAAACACTATTTGTGAAATTTTGGGAGGATCTTTTATTTACTTCTAGAACTCAAAAGTCATGTGCCTTACTGTGCAGAAGCTGACTGAATAAAGTGAGTGATTTCATGCAATTACCATGGCCAGGATGTGTCTTGTCCTGTCGTGCTGGACTGTGCCTCTGCAACCTACGGTAGTTTAGTGGTCATGGTGAACCATGACAGCATGAAGCAGAAGTGTGAATAAAATAAGACAAAGTCGCTTAAGATCAGAGAAGATTTTAGCAAGTCTCTCCCTCTAGTTTGGCCTTTTGCCTGTTCCTGTGGAATAACAGGTTTATGCAGTGGCTGTGGAAGGTGAATGCTCCTCAGCTCCATGGAGTTTCTTGATGAGGGCAAGAGCCTTGGAGAGGGCTGTTCTGCCCAGATGTGACAGCTTGTAAGCATGGAACACTGAGATAAATGATCCTCTGCCTCTTGGAGACATATTTCTGTACTGAGCCATCTCAGCTTGCCAGGGCTCAACAGAGAGATGTGGTTGCTGTGCCTGTACCCACAAATTAGGGGTGTACAGTGTCCCCCTCTGCTGCAGAGCCAGCTGGTACACTGGCCAGTGTCCATACGATGACATTTTTTACCTTCTAAAACTGGGTCACTAGACTCAGTCTGCCTGTTGGGAGCCATTCCTGGCATGTCCTAACTTGCAAACTGTGCCCTGGCAATATTTTGGAAGATTGCTAGATGGAACAGACTAAAAACTGTCCTATGACACATGCTGAGGGACAATTCTAACAATTTAATAGCACAGAGAGTCGAGTTTCAATGCCTGGGAATGCTCCCCAGTACTGCTTCATTTGTCTGTGTAGACATAACCAATATGTAGCCAAGTCTCAAAATAAGGAGTTCAAGAATTAACTGTGCAGGAAAATTAAGGTAACATGGAATTTAGTCCTTTAATTTGAACCAATTTATAACTGCAACTTAGTGCCATAGTATAAATTTCTGATTTGCTTTGTTTAAATTGACAACAAATAATCTCTGGATTAAAAATTTACATGAAACGTAGTTTGAAACTAAACTTAGTAATCACCTTGAAAAAGACAGATGTTTGTAACCTTTGGCAAGAGAAAGAAGTGATCAAAAATGTAGAAAAAAACATAAAAAAGGTTTTCAGTTAGAGACAGTGGAAAAATGTTACCCATGGGCCTAAAAATCATAAATGAAACTTTTCTCTGATGTAGACTGTTTCAAAATCAGATTTCCCACAGGTATCCTCACCTTGGCTAATACGTCTTTGAACACTATAAAACTGTTATGCATTGAGTGCATATACTTAAGAGACATTCAGTATCGTTTCACAAAGAGTTAATTCAAAGTTTTAGGATTAATTTCATGAGAGAAGTATTAGACTTTCCATGAAAATAAAATTATTCATCCTTGTAGCTTTATGTTCCTCTAAAGAAAGTTAATTATTACTTGGTTGCTGTATATTAGAATTTAGTATTCCTATTACTGGTGAAGTTATATTGGACCACCATTAAAATAAAAAGATTGAAATTGCAATGCGTGGTGATTACACTAGAAAAATATAGCCCCAAACATTCCAAACATGCAGATGTCTTACCAGCCACAGTCACTTGTGTTTAGTTCCTGTCAGGCACTTGTATTTGATCAGATTCCTCTGTTAGTGCAGCTCCCCAGCAGTCACTGCTGAGGTGACACGGGGCTGTCTGTGAGCCTTGAGGAGCGAGGGGACAGGGCTGGCACAGGGAGGGTGACATGGAGATACTCAAAAGCCATCAGGACACAATCCTGAGTAACCTGCTCTGGGGGACCCTGCTGGAGTGGGGAGGTTGGACCAGATGGATCCCCAGTGCTCCTTCCAGAGCCACCTGCTCCGTGATTTTGTGAGGGAAGTGAGGAGCTGCTCCCCAAAGGATGGCAGAGGGATGGGAACCTTGCTGCTCTGGACAGGTACACATGGCCCTGGCACACGCCTTGTGAGGTATTTCCAGCTGATTCAGGGCAATGCTGACATAACTGGGGATGCATTGGGATATTTCCTGTGGCATTCTGGACACTGATGTGCAGCTCTGAATGAGTGGCTTCAAAAAGGAAAACAGTGAGCAGTGACATGTCTTGGAAAAAGAAAACTGGGAAAGCTTGGTGAGTTTAATGTGGAAAGAGGAAGGTTGATAAGAGGTCTGTGCTGACTAAAAACACCTGGAAAGGCTAAGAAAAAGAGGAAAATAAAAGAACTCTTTGAGCCACTGATTCTTTCTTTGACTTGATTTGATTTCCTAAAGTTTTTCCAAAGGTGGTGCTACATTTCATGTAGCATTGTTAGAACACAGCACAGCCTGTTGGACTACTTTGTTTCACAGCACTTTAAAAATCTCAGAAGTAGTTTATGAACGCTCTGGAATGCATGGATGGTAGAGTGAAAATGAGTAATTCTAAATTTATGGCTAACAAGAAGAAATGGATATTATCTGGATATAAATCACTTCAGGTTGAAAATTACAAGATGGTTTCTAACTATTAGAGCAGGAAGGTTCTACAGCAACTTTCTGAAGGAATATTTGGTAAAATACTAAGCTGTGTACTAGAAACAGATGAATATCTGAAAGCATTACAGAATGTAGTGTTTGTAACAGCATGCCTTCTTCCTCTTTCTTATTTCTGGAAACAAACTCATCTGGGTGAATGCTCTTTTCTATTCTACTCCTATTTGTCCTGTTTTTTTTTTTAAACAGTATCACTTCTATCTCAGTGACTTCCAGGATTAAAAATAGACAGTGACCAAGATCTGTAGATCTGTCAAGTGAAGCTCATTCCTGCCTGGCATTTTGATCAAACAGGCAAGGACTTTCCTTAAATTCCCAGCAAAACTGTAAAACTTGGGCAACAACAGCAGTTGCAGTGGGGTGCTTCATATTTTCTCTTTGCCTTCAGCATTCTCATGCAACTTGGATATTAATTTCCTTAAGAAAATATTGTTTATGTTAGCTAAGTGGTGTTTAAAAGTGAAAGCAGTGGAAAAAATAAATCTTTAGAATATTCTAAAATGTCAAGGTTTCAGGAAAATAATTTTACAAATCATCAGTTCTATGACTAACCTGAGATATAATTTTGCTAAGGATGTTTCCTGGAGAAGTTGTCCCTTGTTAGCTTCCCATGCACCTAATTATTTTGTGTTGCCATGCTGTTACCTAAACAATCTTCCTAAATAGTTAAGAAACTCATCAAATCTCTTCATCTTTTTCATATGCAACTGCACATGCTGTGTTTTGTGTGAATGGGTTGGTGCTGGATGTTGAAAGAAGGGCCAGGATGGGTAGCAGGGTGATGCTGAGTTCCCTGTTCTGTCCTTGCTGCCTCTTTTCCTGCCTCCTATGGCAGTTTCAGAGAGGGAGAGAGGAGGGAGCACTTTGTCAACAGGATAAACAAGTGTTCAGTGCACCAAATAACTGTGTTTAAGGCACACCCTGAGCTTCTGTTGATGGTGTGCATGTCTGTGAAAGCTCTTGCATGCAGCATGGATACTAACAAATGCTGTTCAGGGGTTTTACACCCTTGGAGGGACAGATCTGCAGATACAAGGGTCTGGGTTTAAATTTAGTCTTACTGAATTCAGTGAGTTTATGTTTGAACCTCACATGGTATATTTAATAACTGAGTGTTAAACTTAAGACAGCATTTCATTTAATTTTAGCTGTGTGGTGCACTGGAGGAATTGTGCCGAGGCAGAAGTGAGGTGGTCTGTGAAATTGTTACTGCATTTTTGTTTCTTCACAAGAGATTTAGTTTCTTTTATTCCTTGGGGCTGCTTTTCCCCAAATCAAGTCTGGACCAAATGCAAATCACACTTCTACAGACAGCTCCATTTTGCTTTGCACTTCACCAGGTGATGGGTAAGCATAGATTCAAGGGCAGGGATGTGCCAGAGAATGTGCAATGAAATACTCAGCTGCACATATCTGGCTTAGCCTGTCAGCCTGCAGGAGGGTGAAAGGACCACTGGCCTTGGCAGACCTGACCTGGCTGTGGCAGGGCCAGTCAAATGTTTCTGCAGTACATCCAGGAGTGATCGGGCCCTTAGGATATGATGTCAGTCTGGGGTAGCCAAGCCATCAAGCAGTTGCCTACATACAATTTTCTGGGCTTAAAATGCCTGGTGGATCCTGTCTGACCTCTGACTGCTTTGTCAGCAAGACAAATGTCTTTTATGGGTTCTCTGTCATCTACACAGATGTCTCACAAGCAGCAGAGCAGCTCAAGTGATTATTAGGCACCAGCATGCTGGCAAAGTGAATCAAACCCTGATTCTACTCTCAACTTACCTGTAAACTTTTGTAAAACTTAGGTTTTGCAGTGTAGAGCTGAATCCCAGCCTCTGTGGTTATACTTGCTTGTGTCTTGAATTAATGAAGTTGAGTTTAGGGAGGATTGTATCTGATTAACAATATTCTGTCAATCATGGTTCCTTCTTAATGTGCTTTTGCCTGGGATTAAAATAAAGCCACAGTGTCATGAACACAGGTATCAGAAAATGATAAAGGAATTTGAATTGCCTGATGTTAAAGGAGATTAGTGGATGGTGTATGAAGAGCTGCAAAATACGTATTGGCAATTGCTAAAGAAAGCTGTTGTTATTTATTGCTTCCATTTATCATTGTACCAAAAGTCAAGTTCTAATCATTTAAGTAAATACCTCAGTTCTGCTGAGCTTCAGTGATGTCTGACAGAGAGGAACAAATGCAGGTAGTAATGTGCACCTAACATCAATTTCTGAAAAATCTGAATGGTCTAAAATGAAATTGCATTAGTATTTTTTATGTAAGTTCTTCAGCGCCTTAGTTTTTGATACTGTATCCTCAACAGACATTGTGATAGGTCATTAATTTGTATGTGGATTTAGCCAACTGAAAATAGGGGCAAGGAAAGTCATTGTAAATGAATGCTCATTCTTTTGCTCTGTAAAATAATGTATTTAAATTGTGAATTTTCAAGCTCTTCTAGAGTACATTATGGTATTATTGTGCTCTTCTAGAATCTGTTACTGTCAGTGAAAAGCTGGTTGTTTCAGCAGAATACATCAGCTGAGCAAAGGATTTATAAGCACATGCTTTGATGGACTGGAAACATGTTTTGAATGTTTGGCTTAATTCAAATCTGAAAAAAAATTCCCATCCATCTGAGGTTATGGATGACAATTAAATATTTCCTGTATGCTCTTTTACATTAGTCATACAAATACACATATTACAATAAATAACAGGGTAGCAGATACCTACCAGAAAATTTAGGAGTTGCCTTCTAAGGACCATTCATCAATCCTGACTTGGTACTGAGAAATCTTACTCTTGAAAATAATCCCATTGTGTCCATGTCATGCAGTATTAGAGGAGCTATTAATTCTTATATTAGACTTAATTAAGGCTTTTAAAGAGGAAAGGCTACATGGCTATTTGGTACATAACGATCTGCTAGCATGGAGCCACATTAGGATGCAGTGAGAGACAGTGAGGTGGGAGTTAATATGTGTTTACTACTGCAGAGATTACTAGCAGCCTTAAGTTAGCACGAGAGAAATGAATTCATTAGCTCGTGGCTAGTGTACCAAATTGTCATGTGCTGTAAAATGTATAAGCACATATTGCATAAAAAGGTCTACAGCAAGAATTGCCCTAACAGCTGATTAGAGACTTGTAAAATTTAGTATCACTTCTTAAGAAGTAGAGTGTGCTCTAAGTATTGGGTGAGTGCAGTGTGAGTCAGTTCCCTGAAGAGCAGGATCCAATTGCTGTCTCTCAATGTAATCAAAGACCACAGGAGTGAAAGTAAAGTATTTGTGCAATTAAGATTATGAAGATAAACTGCTACCTAAGTAACTGGCCAGGCAATAATGCATTTATATTTCTTGCTAACTTAAATAACTTAAGTAAGTTTCCAAAGTGAAACCTTACACTGAGGTTACTGCCTTCTGTCTCTCCCTCTCTCCTTCCCTACCTCACCAGTGTGATTTGTGTCCCCACAGAATTATGTCCCTACTGAGATGGGAAGCCCCCCTGGAGCAGGGAATGGATTTGATTTGGTGTTCGAGCAGAGCCCAGCCTAAGCTGAATCCTGATTGTGGCCTCCAGCTTTGACTGCCGTGCAAATTGCAGTAGAAATAATAATTATTGTTTGAATTGTATCTGAGTGGTGTGAGTAGCATAAGCTTGATGAGCTACCCAATTTGCAACAATAGTAACTATGTACTGAGCAGAGCCTGCTGTGCGACCTTGGGGAAGTCATTTCACCTTTCTGGGCTTTCCTGGCTGTAAAATGAGAGCAAGATAATTTCTTTAAAAATGCTCTACAGGCATGGGCTGTTATTACTGCAAAGAACTGATTGCATGCTGATTCTGCTCTGCTTTGTGCAACGTGACCCCTTGCCCTCAGAGCAACTCAGAGATCTCTAGGCCATCTTAGAAGTAGTCAGTGTAAACAAGGAAAAATTGTAATTACCTAAAACAGGAAAAGGCGAAATTAAACATATTTGTGGATGTACATCACTGTGAGCAACCATCTGTAGAATGATAAATAGTGGCATACATACATAAACACACTGCTTTGTCATTCCAAATAGCATATTCTGTGTGTTTGTCTCTGCATTAATGAGGTACTTGGTTTGGTTTTGACATCTGTCACTTTGCAGTCATGGCAGTGCAGATCTGAATTTGAGAATAAAATTCATGGGGGATTATTTTAGCCTTTTATTCTATGTACTGGAAGTACTTGTGGTGCAACACATTTGGCTAAACCATGTTTTTCTCTTGTGTGACAAGACCAAAATGACTGCATAACAAAACCAGATGATACAGCTTGAAAAGCATCAGTTCAGGAACCCAAACAGGTACTGAGGCTGTCATCATCATGGGCAGCCTTGAGAGGACTGCTTCCATACAGAGAGGAATGACTGACAGATAAGCAAGGTTTAGCTAATCCTATTTATTTGGTCACTCCAGCATTCAGCCGAGTGTTACACTTCCTTGTTGACTTGCTTTTTCTTTCAGAAAAGAACTGCAGCAAAGCCAGATATGTAGCTCATGGCTCATTTACTCACAGTGCCAGCAAGCATCTCTACAGTGATTCTCTTTTGAACGTACATGAGTGACAGATTGTTCAGACCAGTGGTTCTCAGCATCCCCAGCATGCTGGTGTGCTGTAGGGTGTTCTGCTGGCAAGAATTGCTGCAGGGAACAGATGTACACTTGATACACCAGGAGTTACCAAAGACAGTCGAGCCACATCCTGGGACCTTGCCAATGAGTGTACTAGATTTATGTTCACACAAGATTCGGCATTCCACTTTGTCCTTCTTCCTGCACAGGTTCTGGGTGTTCAGCTGTGACTGTTTGGAGTGGATAGGTGATAGGATGCAGGAAAGATGGCATGCACAGAGAAGAGGATCTGTTTATGGAGTGACAGAGGAAAAGCAGCCAACACTGATTTTCTGCAGCTGAGTGGAGAGAGGCAACCTCACCTTGATCAGAAGGACCAAATCTTGGAGAATTTCAGTGCACTGCACTACGAAGCAGAATTTAGTTTGTCTCCATAAGGAGGAGGTCTTTCTCCTACTTCACTGCTGGCTCCACTTAGTGAGGTCTTTTCCTTATGAATATATTTGCCCTTTTTGAAAACAGTCTATGAAGCTGTACTAATTCTTACACAAGGTATGATGGTGAGAAAATACAGGTAACACAGAATTAGAGGAATGGATAAGTAAGCACTCTTTGTGTGGTCATGCTGATGGCTGCCCAAGGGATTTCTACTGTAAAATTTTAAAAGATGGATAGTCATTTGTGGGGCATTGCTGAAAGCTAGATTTCTGGTGTCTGGAAAATAGAGAACCTGCAAATTGTCTCTGAGAAATTCTCAAAGGCTGCTCATGCTATCTATGCTCTGGTTGTCACTTGCAGTTCTGGCAAAAGAACTGATGTGAGCCTGGAAAGTAAAGGGATAATAGTGAAACTCTAGGTAAATAATCCTTGCTATTGTACTACAAGTATATCTACTTCTTCTCTAATGCAAATACCCATCTGGGAAGAGTTTCTTTCCAAAAAGCATGAAAGCAATAAGAAGATAACAGTTTTCACCCAAGGCTAGTAACCTGGCAAAGATCTGGATACTGTTCCTGAGCTGTGAGTTTTAGTGCTACCTGCAGAGATGGTGGATGGATAATTTCAATCACAAACACTTTGAAAAATCTGACATGGGGCACTGTTCCAGGAAAGCAGTGCCAAGGATAATTTTATTCTTCAGTGAGTTTTTGGGTGGTACTTACCTTATGCACTGAGAACCTTTTATAGGTTATTTCTTGAGCCACATTTTGCCAATGAAACTTCTGCTCTACAGCCAGAGAACACTTCTGTCTGGGGAAAAAAATCCATAGTGTTGGCAGCAGATTTTATGACATATTGGGTGATGTCATTAAGGGAGCTGTTAGCAATCTGTCATTTACAGAGCAGTTTCAACTAGTCCAACGTAAGGGAAGTGATTTAATTCCATGTCTGCTTGGATTTCTCCTATATAATCAGGGGAGGCTCAGGAGAGTTAGGAGGCACAGCATGATCCTCTCCTGATTACGTTGCTGTCATTTCCAATTTATGGCCTAAAATGTAAGAGAATAAAGTCTTTGTGCCCAGAGGGGCTCATGAGGGGTGTGTACAGGCGGTCCCCCAAATCTTTTAGCTGTGGTAGCTGCACAGGCTGAGCACTCTTGTGGAAGGACTAAGCAGAGTGACTGTAGCTTCTGACCCAGGTTATGCTCATGTGGTTGCTGACAAATGGCAGGGGGAAGAGACCTCTGCAAGAGGGCCCCCAAAGAGGCACATGAGGAGGTGCTCTTCCTGATGGAAGGCAGCACCTTAACCCAGCTTGTACCTATCCCCCAAAGCCTGTTGTGGCTGTTGCAGCCTTCATTTCACCTGCAGGTAATTTGATCCTGTCCTCCATGGGTTTTCCTGTGAAGGGAAAATGGATGTCCCAGGAGAACACCTAACTAGAAATGGAAACAAGGCATGTTCTTGTGCTGCCTCTTTGAAAGCTCCTCAGGTCTTCAGTGTAATATTCTATTTCTTTTGGGTATTTGTGGTTTAGGTCAAAGAGGAGAAGAGCAGAAAATGGTCCTAAATTAGGCTTTGGACCAGCTGCATAGCACATCTAGCATCCTCCTGCTTTTCTTGTGGGACACAGGCTTGGGAGTACCATCATCAGGAGCCAGGCTGGTCCTCCTCCCATCACTGCAGGATGCAGAGCATGGTGCTGTGACGCACCACAGTTTGTTGCTCCAGTTTGTTGCCAAAGGATGTGGAAAGCAGAAGCACAGGTTGCTTCAGAAAAGGATTAGACAATTAAGAGAGAAGAGATGCAGTGATGGCTGTTACATGTACTGGTCTGCACGTTTGTCACAGCTTCACCCTGTGGGGAGCAGATTGGTGGGAGTAAGGATGGTGCAATGGGGGAAAATCACTTCAAATTCATCTTGCTTCTACACGTCTGATATTGTCTGCTGTTGAAAATGTTATTCCAGGCTAGCTGAAGCTTTGCTCCCACCAAGTATATCCACTGTTGTGTATTAGTTGCTCCTCTGCAGGTAGGTTTAAGAGAGATTATTTGTTCTTTCTGTGGGCAATGACATGTTCCAACTCTAAGTGCCAGTCAGAGGATTGCCTGATCATCAGCATCCTGTTTTGAATTTTGAAAATGCTTCAGGAGACTTTTTCTCTTCAAAAATGAATTCATGGATCTATAGACCTCAGTGCGAGACAGGTCCATTAGTCAGCTTTACTGGGTAGCACACACCATGGAGCTTTACCAAGCTATTGCTGTACAGAGCAGTATGCTAATATTGCTTCCTTTACTCTGCTAGAAACAGTAACGAGGTGCAGTGAGTGTTTGCTGCCAGTCAGGATCATTTTTTCCCTTCCCAGGAGATGGCTACCGAGTTTATTTTCTCCAGATAATCCTATGATTTTAAAAATACGGTTGTGGCTGACTAAGTAGATGGTTTGTGCATAACATTTGTGAATGAGAAAGTGCCCCAAAGTAGGAGCAGTGTCTCATAATACATAGTTAGCATTTACACAGTGGCTTTCAGCCAACTGTTTCAAAATATTTTTTTACATAAGCATAGGCATAGCTATCACTCTCCCAGTTTTCAACAACTGAGGGCAAAGTGCTTTGCTTTCTGCCAGTTTTTGTGTTCCATCAGTAGCAGAGCCCAGAATAGAATCCAGCCTCTTCCTCTGCTCTGTTGTTGTCTGGGTCCAATCAAACTGGTACAGTTCAGACAGAGCCTGTTATAGGGCTTGTGGTTGTGCAAGTGGCTGGGCTGGAAAGGAACAGAGGGCCATGGTGCTATGGAGATGGCATTTTTGACATGCAGCTGTTGTCCTGGCAGTCCTAGGAGGTGGTGGGAATGATGTGGTAAGGATGAGAGATCAGAGGTGAGAGTCATGAGGTCTGAAGATACATTACAGAGTGGGAATCAGAATTGGCAGCAATGTGGATTCAGATGCAACTGTTGATGATACTTGAATTGTCAAATTTGATTGTAAACTAACCATGAGTCAACTAACCATAAGGAATCATGAGCCAAGACCCTCTAGAATCAACGGTCTCATGAAAATACAGCATCACAAAATCCAAATACATTTTGGAAGGACTAATTGCCATTTAAAGTCATATCAGATTCTCATCTCTAGAATTTGCTCTAGAACTCTGAAGGTTAGTGACATTTTTGTGTTTGCACAGACCTCCAAGAACCATCTCTGATAAATCACAAAATTTCTGAGATTCTTGGTGAAATTCTGAGGGTAAGCAAAAATGGGAACAAAATAACAATTACCCCAGAAATTGCAGTGGTAAAAAATTCCAAATGTATGGGGTTTAGGATAGAAGAGTAGTCCTTAACCTAGTAGGAAAACCACTAGTGATGCAAAAATATAGAGATCTAGGTAGAATGACAGGGCTGAATGATGATCCTCTTAAAAAAAAAGGTTTATGTAGAGGACAGAAAACCGGCAGAAATGGTAAATAAGTCTACAAGAAAATGTATGACAGTAAGTGCTAGCATGCAGAGAAGTGATAGAAATTGGAAAAATACCTAAAAGAGATAAATTTGTCTGTGCAGTGATTGTCTATAAAAGCAAAGTTTAATACAAAAAAAAATCAATACTTGCAGGTTTTTTAAATGTTAATTGTATAATTTCTAATAAGCTACAAGGCTTACATCCTTATCACGAAATTCCTCTAAGCAGGAATTAAGAAAAAAGCAGAATGAGGTTTTCAGTTTCCAAAAATAGATTGCCAAGAGCAGAGGTTTTTTCTCCTGATTGCAAGAGAATCACTCTGCAGTGTTTTACCAAAGAACAAGTAGTGCTGAGTAAAAGAATAATTGAAAAGTGATTTTTCACAGATTTTTCTACCTTTCTATTCTCTGTACTGGATTTTGTTGTGCTGTCTAGATGAAATATTCACGATGGCACTGACCCCTTCCCTTGTGCAATTTGTCCAGTGTTTGCTTGGCGATGTTCAGAAGTAGTGGAGCAGAAAATCCCTTGCTACAGCCAGCATTTGCTGGGGATTACTCTTCACACTGGTATATGTTGAAGGAGATTCACTGGACAAAGTGATGAAATGGCTGTATGGCTTCAAGACTAGAAATCTTTTTCCAGCCTGGAAAGCTGTGTTCTTTTCTCTCCTTTTTGAGAGGGGTAAAAATACTGAAAATGCTGAGCAGTTCTTTGAAATGTGCATATCTGAGCTTCAGGTTAATGTGAGAGGTGAAGACAGTGCTGCCTCTTCAGTTCCTAGGTAGAGTACTCTTGGGGTTGACTGGGCTCCTCATTTCCAGAAATAATGCTGAATATTTGCTGTTGTGTTGTACTTGTCCATACTGACTTCACTGCATTGCACTGTGAAGGGCACTCTTAAACAAGGGGCTTAAGCCTCAGTTGATTGAACTATCAGGATACACGTGTGTCCTGCAGAGTGACCGAGGGATTTATGTTCCCTCTTTTGATAATTGGTCAATTTTCTTAGAACTCAGATTTGGGAACTCATCAGAGTAGTGACTCCTGGTGTCTGAGCAGGCTATTGGGTATACAGAGTCACTCAGAACATTAAATTACTTACCAACATCTCCCCCATAGCGTGTCTCCATTGTCACCTGTGTTGTCACCTTCTGCTCATTACAGACAGCTAAGGATGGCTGACAGCAGAGCAGGTGCAGCTTACAGCATGAATGCACCCTTGGCTGCTCTGTTCTGTGTGCCAGATACGTTGCAGTGGCCACCTGGCTCCAGTGCTGGCATTTTGGGACCTGAAAACATCAGAGAATTATCTCTTCCAGCCTAACTAGATGTGTCA
The DNA here is from genome assembly GCA_013398615.1 of Brachypodius melanocephalos. NCBI lineage: Eukaryota > Metazoa > Chordata > Aves > Passeriformes > Pycnonotidae > Brachypodius > Brachypodius melanocephalos. The sequence goes on along the minus strand of VZSR01001299.1, from coordinate 6,474,112 downwards.
GAGAAGCAGAGAGGACAGCATCTCATGTCCTGCTTCCTGCTTGAACTTCTTTTGTGTTTCCTAGGTGTCTCATGCCATTTTTATTTCTCTGTAAAATCCTTCCCAAAAAGTCTCATCTCTTTTTGACTTTTTTTTCTGGCAGCTGACAAAAATGGTTTGTGGCAAACACCCAAGAGGACAAGTCTCACTGAATTCAGCACTCACAGCACCTGTGACAGGAACTTACTGCCTGTCTGGATAAAAAAGGAAAAGGCAGCTCTTTGGTGATGGGGGCAGTCAAGGGAGCTCGCAGTGGTAGGTTTGCATTTACTGTGTGCACCTCCTGGGACTGTAGGCAGGTAACATTCCTAGTTTTGTTTCTGTCAGTCAGCTGAGCAGAAGAGGATGTTATTCTGGCAAACCCTCAGTTATTCCATGTAGTGGGGAGGTTGCTGAGATAACCAGGGTGAAGGAGAAATACAGATGGTGTCAAACATGCAGATAAGGCAGCAGGAACTTGTGCATGGAGAAAAGCAGGCCTGTGATGTTGCTGATTGCATGGAAGAGCAATGTGTGAAGCCATCTCAGGGTAAGTGCAGGGTGGTGCTGTATGAGTGCAGCTGACCTGTTCCCTTTGGGGAGCTCCCATGGTGTGCAGCATGGAAGATGTCCAGCTGGGATCTGAGCCCTGCTGTGCTGAGCCCTGCCCAAAAGGGACAGAGGCCAGTGTCCCCCAAGATGTTCTATGTTCAGAACAGGCAAGGCAGGAAGGAAAGCAGTGGCAGAAAGAACAGAAATAGCTTTAGCATGGTGCCTGGAGAGATGGGAACACAGTCTGCATCTCCTGACTTGTGATCCAGTCCCAGCCACTAAACTCCATGGCCCAAAAATAGTCATGGGAGGGCTCTTTGGGCTAATGTCCATGGCCTGAGCTGAGTGTTTTTAAAGAATGTTCTACCAAACTTCACTGAGAGATATTAGTGGTAATGGCCTGTCATTTGCTTCACAGTGCTCGTTTCAAATTGCTTGGTCTCTTTCTCTAAATCACTATAGCACAGCTTGGCTCTGCCTCCAGTCCAGCTCTGCACCTGTGCTTGCTAAAAGTTTCTATACTGAATAGCTGCCATAAATGTACCGTATCAGCTTTCTTAATGTGGTTAACTCAGTATTTTATCATTATTTGGTTTTTATAATATCAAAAGGTCTGAGTGCTTTTGTAGATGGATGACTAGAGAATATATTTTTCTGAAAAAGATCTCTTTTTCAGTTAGGAAGAGATTCTGAAACTGCTTGAAAAATCCTTAATGATATTTATTCTACTCATATGACCTAAAAATAGCTAAAGCAATTTGAGTAGGAATGAAAAATCGTGTGCATATGGAGTTTCAGCTCTAAGTGGAAGGCAACGTACTCTCAGATCAAACAGTGAGGTAAAAGTCAGGATTTTCTGATTTCAAATTGCAGTTTTGATACTTTGCAATAGTACTCTTAGTGGCTTTGAGCACATCACAGAGTTTCTGCCTTAAGTCAGCTGTGTGAATTATTTGCTACTGATGTCTCCTGTAGAACAGTGTTAACATTTCCAAAAGTGCTTAATAAATCACATCATGCTACTTTGTAGTTGGGATGTGTTTGGATAGAACCTGTAGCTTCATTTCATGTAGACCATGCCACCCCACTGTGTTGGTTGGGCTCCTTTGGGAATTATTGTTGGAGAACAAGAGGTTAATATATAACCTGTTAAAAGCCTGTTTGGCCTCAGGAAGAAAAGGTTCCTCTTTCCTGCTTTGCACTCTCTGATCACTCTCTGATCTAAGAGTGGTGGAGCACTTTGCAAACTTCCATGAGCTGATCCTCTCAACCCCAGCAGCAGCAGGGCAGCTCTGATGATGGGCATTGAGGAGAAAATTGATGCTGAGAGGAGCTTACACCAGTAGTTTTGGCTCGGGTCTAAGTCTGAAGATGCTGGGTTTTGAGACAGGCTCAAGGTTGCTTGGGAAGGATGTGTCACATCCAGGTCCATAACCTATAGCTCAAGTCTCTTTATATCCAGATTACCCCTGCTAGGGCTGCAAACATTCCTCTCAATGGAGCTCCATGCAGAGTTGTAACTCCCTAAACTGCTGGGGGGATTGTCATTGTATTAGAGCGCAGCCAGGGACCCTGACTTAGTAATGTCCTAGATCAACAAGAAACTTTGTGCTATGTTTGCAAAGAGTTATTATTTAGTATTGAATGACCTTTTTTGTCTTTTTCTTTCTTTAAAAATGGAGATGAATCCAAGTTTGTCTAAGGCCATAGTTCTTGGTGCAGCTGACGACAATGTTACAGTGAAACTGTGTAATGAAAAGCCTGTTCCTGTGAAATCTCCCAAATGACAGTCCTCTTGTGTGCATGCAGGGATTCAAGGACCCTGAAAGTAAGGTCTGTAGGAGTCTGATGCATGAGGAGGCAAAAAACCAGCACACACACACACACTGTTTGCCTGCAGTGCCAGAGGACCTCGCCTTAGCTCAGTGTAAGAGCCTGGAGAGCAGCATGAGATTGCAGTAAGAAGGGAAAAGTGCCTTTTTGGTGGCTGAGACATTATGCACTGGTGTTCAGGCTGGTCTCTATGCTGGAATCCGGTACAGAGAATGAGATGCCTTTTCTTTCATCATTCCATCTTCATCGATTTTCATACACCAAAAAGACAAAGAGGATTGCCTAAACACCTAGTCTGACATTCTGGTTAATGTGCCTCACAGGACTTCCCTGAATTAATACAGGTTTAAATTAAAGAAAGAAAAAAGAAACAGAAACTGGATTCTCCTGCCAGTTCACCAGGTTCCTAACCAACTCATATTTCAAAATTTGTAATATTACTACTCCTCCTCCAGTTACTCTTTCTTTTCCAGTTTCTTTCTAGTTCAGGTCTGGATTAGAGAACACCATTTTGTGTGTGGTTTTTCTGTTCCTGCCAAAGGCTTTGCATAGGCTTCAGGCTGTAAGGAAGGATTTGCTGCAGAAACACTGGAGGGTTGGGTAGGGGCAGAATGGATCCAGTTCACTTCACTGAGGTGCAGCTGGGACAGCTTAAGGGAACAAAGTCACCCTGCTCAACAGCCTGGCAGCAAAGGACTGTGAGGAGGCTGGGTGTGCTCACAGGGAGATGAGCTGGAATTCCTGTCCCTAAGACCTGGAGGTGTGGAAGGAAGCTAGCTAAGTAGCTTGTCAGTTTAAGATTATTTTGATAAGCTTTGGAGCTAGTCAGCAGATGAGATGGCTTAGGAAAAGGATACTGCACAGTGCAGGACCTGCTGGATTCTGACTAGGAATGGGCCTCAGAACCTGATGGGATTCTGACTAAAGCTCGTGGGCCTCAGAACCACAAAGTCAGAACCTGCAGCTTGTGCACTGCAGGAGGAATGAGCCAACAGCTGCTGGGCTGTTTGCAGAGTCAGATGTCTGTTCCCCAATTCTGCTCCTCTCCATCCTTTCTTCTCATGGAACATGACTCAGCAGCCCTCTGGGGCAGGGATGCACTCAAGCCTGAAGCAGGAGGTCAAGGTGCTTGGTTTGCTCAGCTTCTGAGAGCCTCTCGATATGAAGCAGCAAGGAACAGGCTGCACAAAGCTCTGTAATCTGGTAACTTTGTGAGATAACCCTCTAGGGTAAGTATCTCAACATCTGATTGTTTGCACTATGAACATACTTCAGTTACCACATGGGGAACAGTTTTTTCCAGTGATGTTTGTTTTCCAGCAGGGAAGGGCAACACAAGACAAAATGATCATAAATGGAAGTGTGATGGAATCTCCTGTCCTGCCATGTCAATCATAACTAACTTTTCTCCTCTCATAATTCAACATATCCTTAAAACACAGCCTTTCTCTGCACTCTGATGGGCTGCCAAAATTCTCCAGTCAGCACCCCGGTGCCAAGTCACTCACTCAACCTGCCCACGTATCTGATTCACCATGTTTCCACCAACAGTGATCTGTGTCCTCATTCCCCTAACCTACCATGACCACTGAGCCACCTGCCTGTCAGCTCTGTTCAGCTCAGATGCCAAAGAAAAGTCCAACATTAACTGTTGGTATTTTGTAAAAATATTTTACCTGTAGAAGTGTTGAATAAAATGCTGGCTTCTAAGGAAAACCTGATTTCCTGTACAAAATTTGACTGCTTTTCCTGACTCCATTTCCAAGATAATAATTTCTTCAAAATCCTTAAAGTGAGGAAAGGTCACACAAAAAAAGGCCACAGGATATTTATGTTAGAACATGTGTATGATTTTCTTTCTGTCAAAGTCTGTATAAAGAAAAAGAGGACTTTATTTAAGAAGCCCAAGGAGACTCATGGCTACCCAGCTTCAGTGCAGCAGATAACAGAGCACCTGCAACTGGTGCTGACAGCTCGAGGCAGATTGCTGGGGATTAGCAGAGCTGTGACAGCAGCATGTCTGACCTCTTAACTGGCTGTGCTCTCCAGTCTCCAGCCCTGCTAATTACCATGTAGCACAACTAAATAAATAATGCATGCTGCATTCCTCTGAACTTATAAATAGGCAAATGTTACACAATCATAGGGACCTTCCCATTAATGGCGCTCTGTGGTGCTCTCTCTGCTTGAGTAGACAATTTGAGAGGGCATCTGTCCTGCTGCTTGGTGTGAGACTCAGGGAGAGGTGATGCTTTTCATTTCTGCGTTTCCTAGATGCTGGCTAGTAATGCTGTGTCTCACATCCCTAATCCATAATGATATGGCTGGGAGCTGTTGATTTGCATGAATCACTCACATTCTGGCCTTGGCCACTATCAGTTCACACTGTAAAAGGTTTTCAATTGCTTTATTCAATGATGAACAGCAATAAGGAGACATTTCCAGTGTCTGTTTATAGGATTTAGTGACAAGATTGGTTCAGAAGTAATGTATGCAAAGGCATTTTCAAATCTGCCCACAGAAACATTTGGGAAAAGATTGGTTGTTTTCAGAGCTAACCTCATGGAGTAATTCCAAGATGATCCATATAGCTGATTGGAAATTTTAATAAAAAGATTTTTCATTAGAAGATGCTGACTTGCAATGATCAAAACCACATCCAGCACTCCGCCAGTTCCAGCAAAACTGGAGGTAATGGAAAGGCATCTCCTGTCTCAGACAGGAATTGCCCAAGGGAATACTCCAGAGCAGCCTGTCGTGTGAGATGCACAATACCCACTATCAAACATTTCATTTGAATCAGAAAGTCTAGATACAATCTTAGGAATTGTCCCCTGCCCAGGAGGATGTCCTGGTGGTCACCCTGTTGGCTGTCCCAGGATGCCTCTCCCATTTATGGAAAACTCCTGAAAGGATTTTTGGTTGCCGTGTGAGGAGGAGTGAGCATCTTTCAGGTTTAGCAGAAAAGCCATTCCCTCTCCAGGGTTACAGCACACACAAGACCATCCTGCAGTGCTGGAATCCAGCATTAACCAGCCTCTTTCCTGTTTTGTTTGCAAAACCCTTGCTCATGGCAGTGCAGAGCAGGCTCTGAGATGTCATTTGCTGAGCCACGGGTGTGCTGAGCCTGATGTGGTGTCCTGGGCTCCCCCTGGCCCTGACTGAGCCACCTCCAGCTGTGCTCCCTCCCTTCCTCTGCAGGCAGGGAGCAATCCTGCCTGTCACTCGTGGTGACTTGAGAAAGGAGGGATTTTCTTGCCTGCACTTGCCTGCTGTGCAGCTCCACAGAACCACGTCTTAAAGCTATTGTTGTGTTTGCCCCTTATGGAGGAAATAAATAGGCCAAATAAATAAATGAAAAAGGCCAAAGGCTTTTTGTCAGTGGCCATTCTTTAATTTTGTATGGCTCTTTTCCCCTCCTGCCTCGTAACTTAGAGGAAGCCCTTTACTATCAGTTCTCATTAATAAATGAATGAGGCCTCATCAAAGATCATGCATTCCTATAAACTTTCTCAAAATTTAATATCTGTCCTTCCTGGCCTCGCTAAGAATTCAGAATATTTCTCGGGGTGTATTATGAGTATTATGGTGTGTTACACTGCCTTCTTGCTGTATGAGGTTAATAAGGAAAGGTTGCCATAACCAATATTTTGTCTGTCCGACATCTCATTACTGTTGCTTCTGAAGAAAAAAAATTTAAAGATTTTCATGCCTCATGGAAATTAATTTCCTTGATCACAGAGAGAGTAACATTACTTGTAAATATATAATTAAGAGCTAAAGCCTTTAGCCATTTCTGGAAGCTTTTCCGTATCATAACATACTAGTAGTATCATAGCATTGTAGTCAGATTAACTGTGAGGAGGAATGTTTTATGCTTTATCTTTTTTGTGGCTGTGGACATGTCATAAGGTCACACCCATATTAGTATGTTTGGCCTGTGCTGTTCAGTAATTAATTCAGTCATTATTAAAATAACTTGTTTAGATATTATTTTTGGTTTCAGTCAGTGCTTTCCCATTTGCATCAGTATCTGCAATATTTCAGATAAAAATACCATAATGAATTTCCTGACATAATAGATGCACTAGGGGCGGCTCTAAGGAGCTCCAAAGTGAGAGTTACTTATTGGTGCATGAGTGACTATGTTTGGTTTTAAGAGTTTTTCTGTTTTGTTATTAGTGCATATTCTTGATAAATAGACCAGATGGGAGGGTTTAAAAAACATACACGAGCCTAACAGTCCTTAGCAGTTCCAATGATTTTATTTGGCTGAATACTGATATGGGAAATTTAACTGGAATACTCTCCCATTTACCAGGCCATTTCAAAACGTGATGAATTTAGAGTTCCTGTGAATGCTGGCATGATTATGTGGTCCACACATTGGGCAAACTTTGTTGCCACTGAACTGTCAGCTATAGCACATTACCTTCAGTCCTGTGACTGCAAGTTCTTTATGGAGTTCATAAACCCAGGTGACCAGCAGCCAACCTGTTGGGTTGCACCCTGTAGACCTGTTGAGGTTGGGCACAAGGCAGTGTCATAAAAACCAACCTGAATGATTCATTTCTTCTGTTTCAGTAATGCCAGCAGTGTGCTGTGTACTGTAGGAACAGTACCTACACTAAATAATTTTCTTTTCTAAGTCAGCAAAGGGATAGAATGTATTTCCAAGGATGTCTCTTTTAAAAATATTTCAGTGGTTTCATTATTTCATCATCATTGCTTGAGTATGTTTCTCATATATGTCAGTAGAGAAATGAGTCTCAGCTGGGGCTCAGAGATGAGTCTGTACCTGCACAGAGTACCCTTAATCTTCTAAATAGCCAAAGGATAGTGTCTTAATCACAAACATTATGGTAAGATTATTTTTAGTTTTCTGTAAAAACTTAGGACAGCAGACCTTAAGCCACTTGCATTGACTTAACACGGGCTAGGCACAATACTGTTCCAGAAATGAATCACAAAAATTTGCTTTTTGAAGTTTCTTTGCTGTGGTGGATCCAGACACAAACAATCAGTTCATGGGCCTCCATATGTAGGGTGAGATTTGCTTTGCAAGTTAGGCAAGTTTATGGAGTCTTTCCTCAGGGATGCCTGGGCAAACCAGTGATTTCCTCTTTGTCTCTCTCTTATTCAACATTTACCTTGGGAAACAGCAATTGCACTGAAAAGTGATCAAAATCAACTTCATTAGTGAGCAGAGAGCAGTAAATCCAGCTCTTCTGGTGAACACAGCTGTGGTGAAGCATTACTTGGTGTGGGAATTAGCGCGTTGCAGAGAGGACTTCAGTGCCTGCAAAACCCCTAATGCCTAAGTGAACTCAGCTTTCCAGTGTCCTACGTTCACTCTTGGCCATAATCTATTGCAAAACTTTTACTGTTGGATTGGAATCTTCTGCCTGTTTTGGATGTGGCAGTTTGCTGTTAGCCTGTTGTGCATCTGCTGCAGTGTGTTGTCGAGCACAGAGGTGACGGATGCTTGTCACAGCTTTCCTTAGGAGCTGCTGCTGCCTGTTGATAAGGGGTGTTCTCTCCTTCTCTGCTGCTCTTTTCTGTCTTCTGCAGACTTTGGGTTAATTTGCTCTTTGTCTAAGCAAAAGCTGAGTCTATGAGACACAAGTCTGAACAGGGCTTTGGAATGTCACATATGTGACCACAAAAAGCCCAAATGTGCCTTATTTATTAATGTGTACTTTTCTGTAGTAAATGTTGCAACTTTGTGCTTTCCTGCCTATAACTTTTCTCTTCTCCTTTCAGTTATTTGTATCTTTTTGTATCAAAACAATTTGAATCTATTTCTGTTGCAAGATGCTGTAGGGTAATGATGGGCATTTATGGTATTCTTTTTTGAGCTGCAGAAAGTGTTTTAAAAGCCTCAAAGATTTATTTTTCTCTTGGAATGTCATGCTACTTAGAAACTAACATCTTCACCAAGGCTCGCTTATGAAAGGACAATGCAACTTCCTGTGCTCATTGACAGTCCTTGGAGCTTATTTCCCTCCCTGCTTTTTTTCTGGAGACTCTGTTTGAAGTAGGTAAGGTCACTGAAAACATGGTGAGATGTGAAAAGATCCAGAAAAATCAGATGGCTGAAATAAGAGTGATTGCTTTTAACGTGATTTCTCTTTTTCTCTGTTTGCAGGCAGATGGGAGAAAAAGGTCTGTACTGCAGTCATTTTACATGATTGCCTGCTTTGTCCCTTGACCTGAGAACCTGGGCAGTGGTAGATAGCATAAGTGCTAGTCAGGCAATGAGAAGCCAAATGAACAAGAGTTTTCTTTGTTTAACACATCCCTACTGCTTTTACTGAATACAGCTAATTTCTGTCACTTCCACACAGAGGCATTTTAAAGCTGAATAGTGATTAAAGGGGAAAATTCAAGATATCTGGCTTAATGTGAAAGGTCTGCATTAACAGTTGAGATTGTTAACAGTTCAAATACAATGGATGAGTTTTCTGTGTATTGTGTCAGTCTTTGTGGCAAATAAACATTTCTGCAAACACTAAAGAGCTCAAAAGATCTATTACTCATCTGAATTAATCTTTTTTACCAATAAATGGTGGTGGGTGGGAGTCTTAGAATTGAAAGCAAAAGCATTTAGCAAGACAAATTTGGGATGACAGCAACATTCTGAACTGAAAAACACCCCAATTCTGCAACAGAAAAAGTCAGTGAGGAAAACTTAAACAAACTTCTTGGGAATAATGAAGCTGGAAGAGAACTGGACAGGAATATCTCTATTTGCCAGAAATCTAGGACAGGTTATGAAGCAGCTTGTGCAAACAAGTGTGCTTGATTTCATGCCTAATGCATGCACAGAGGAGGGAATGATGGAAGCAGCCACAGCATGGCCCAGCTGCTGCTGAAAGAGGCTGCTGAATGCAGAGGTCCAGCCAGGGAAACCTGGAGCCTGCTGCTGGGCAGGAAACTCCCTGAGAACAGCCACGGGACCCCAGGGGCCATGGAGGGAGAAATGACTGATAAACATGCTTTGGGTGTGTCCCAGATTAATTCCCATGCATGCCAGATCAGTGCAGGAGTAAAGGAGATAAGCTTATCAGCTACAAACCAGTAATTCAATGCTAGCTATCTTTCCCATAAAGGTTTATGAAAAGGATTTGTTTTTCTAGCCAAGCCCAACTAAGAATCTAAAAGGCAGGTTGTGGGGTTTTTAACCACAGAACCAGTGATCTGTTTACTGCCTTAAAATAAGTTATCTCATAAACGAAGCCACAGTTTAATTACTTGGTGCTTTTGAGGTATATGATGTGATCTAATATTAGAAAGCAAAAGACCATTCTAATATTTCATTACAACCTTTAAAATTACCACCATAATTTCTCCTGTTAGGGCCAAATAACTTGCTGCTGCTGTGGTGAGATAACTTAATTACATACAATTCATGACTTAGGTAATTTTATATAAAAGCTACATACACAGACACTCTTGAATTTTTCAAAATAATTGGAATAATGTGAAAACCAAAACAAGAATTTATGAATCTTTTAGATAATGGGCTCCTGTTATTTTAAATCTGAACACAATTCTAAAAGTGTTCTGAAAATGTGGACCAAGTACGTACATGATCCTTTTGGGGTTCAGGTAAAGGTAAATATCTTTGGTATCATATTGGGCAATGTGTAATGATTTGAGGCTTATTTGTAGGAGTCTTAAGGAAAGAACTGTACCTTTGTACCTTTCTTAGGTACAGTTTTCTGAAAAACATATAAGGGGCCTTCAGAATTTACCATCTCTGGGTGCAAAAGCACTCTGATATTTGAATAAAATGATTGAAAGCAAAAATTATGCCTGTCCCTCTTAAAGGCCAGATTGTTTTGCTCGTCAGATTTGTTCATGAAGACATTGTGCAGTTTGCCACATTGCTAATTCCATTTATACAATTGTCAAACACAATTTATTTCTAAAGATTTTGAATTACCTTGGAAACAGAATGTTCTTTTGCTGATACAGCAGATCAGAAACCTGGAGCACTGGAATCCATACACAGTGAGGGAAGTGAGGATAACCAGGTTCAGATATCCACCAAACACATCCATGGTCCAGAGGCAGCTTCATGGTTGGGCAGGGAATCCCATCCACGAGGGACAGCATGGCACATGGCCAGGTGCTCCCATCCCTGGAGTATATCCCAGTAAAGGCTGGGAGAAGAGATCTAAGCCCTTGGCCAAGCCTTCCCCAGACATCCTTTTCCCAGAGCTGAGCTGTCCTCACAGCAGCCATACCCAGGATCACACCACTGCCCAGGGCCAGAGCAGACCTCAAACAGCACCCCTGGGAGGAGGAGAGGGGATACAGAGCCTGCTGGTACAGTCTGCACATCCCTGTTCCTAAACCAGTCAAACACAGCTGCAGCTTGCAAGCTGGGCTTCTCAGGGAGCTCTCCTTGCAGGTGACACAAGTCCTGGATGATTCCAGGGCTGCAGTGGGCTCTGGGGTTGGGTTACCCTGCTCTCCTCTCCCCAGACCTGCACCAGTGTCTGCCCTCCACTCCCATCACAACAGAACAGCTTCTCTCCACCTGCCTGGCCCTTGGAGGCTGCCCATCCCCGTTGGAGGCCCCAGCCAGCAGCATCACCTTGATTGATAGTTAAAATAAATGACAGTTAATAGTTGAGACTGCTGCTGTTTTCCATTGAGCAGACTTGTGTAACTCTCAAACTCTTAATGGTGTTTTTCGGTTGTTCCTCACAAACCACCAGTCAGGGAGATTTTATTTGCCATCCTCTCTGGAGCACATTTTCAGAAATTCATCCGAGCTGATGCCTGCCTGCCTATCTCAAGGCACACACTGGTAAGGAAGATAAAGTTGCTTGGTTTGTGGATACATATTTCACAATGGATTTGATCATGATTGTGAATATGGTTTCCATCCTTTTAGTGAAAAGCTCTAGCTGTGTGTGTAGGCAGAAACTAGAAATGCTAACCCAGAAATAATATCCTTGGAAAATAACCTTGACTGTCTTAGCTGAAAATGTACCTTCAGGGAGTTGATGAATTCAGATGTTGAGGACTTCTTTAAAGAGCAGATATGCAGAATAGGGAGTTTGTTAACTTTGTTCACAAGCATTACAGTGATAAAACGTGAAGTTTCTTAAAAAATGAGCAGATCTACTCAGGGTTCAGTAAAGAGCCAAGTGTATAACCATGTGTAATTCCTTCCCACTGCTTTTCTAAGATGCGTTTCTTTATTAATGTGAAGGGAATCCAGGAACAAGGCCTGCTGATTAGCACCGAAAAAAACTATACCAAGGAAGGACTGAGTCCTGGCCTTTTTGGGAAGTTAAAACTTACTGATTTTTTCCCAAACAGGTTGACATATTTTAGTTAAGAATTCAAATTTTAAATATAAGTAAAAGTAAATTTCTTTAACTTCTATGAAGTCTTGGGTTAACAAGGGCAAGATGTGGTCAGATTTGGACATTGTAAAGAAAATTCCATGTACAGGGGCGCTTTTTCTGAATGAAAACAGAAAGGATGCCGAGGAAATTACTTATAAAAATATGCTAACCCTGCAGAGCTTAGTATGAAGGCAAAATCAGTATAGAGTAGGGAGTTTTCTTCCATCTGTTTTGGGATGTCTCACTGCTTCTCCATCTGAGTTCTCACTTTCTTCTCCCGTTATCACACACATCCCTGTCCAGAGCAGAGCTGAGCAGAGCTGCTCTGCCCAGGTTGGCCAAGTGCCCATGTGCACCCTTGCAGATAAGCTCATCTGGAGGAGGGCTAGCCAATCTCTTCTCTCTGTCTCAAAGCCAAAACACTGGTTAATTTTGCCACTTTCTACAAAGTTTAATCCATATATCACAATTAGGGCTGTTTCTTTGAATTTTTTTTTTTTTTTCCCTAAACAGAGAGCAGATAAATACTCTCTCAAAACTTGAGAGGTGAAATTGGATATGACTGTCACATGATTTCTTGTGGTGAACCCAAAGAGCCCAAATCACAGAAACTTCTGCAGGTGCTTTCACTCCTGCTTGCAGCCCCCAGAGAACTACAAGATTTCTTTTCTAGGTCTGCCTGCAGGTGCAGGAATTGTGATGGTTGTCACACAAAGCACAGCACTTCACCATGAAAATGGAACCTAACTAATACAGCTGACAGTGGTCATGGAGACAAAGTGTTGGTTTCAGCTTGGGATGTTCATCCTTTTCAAAACCCTCTTGAACTTACCATCTTCATGTCAATTGTTTAGTTTATTTTAGCAGAGGCCATCCTATCATAGAAATCCCAATATTTTCAGTGATTTTAATATTCTGAAATGTATTAGCAGTATTGGGGTTGCAGCTGATTTTTTCTGGTTTTTATGCAGCCCTGAAATGGAAGCTCCTGTACACCAGAAGAATCTATCTGCTTTGGCATCTTGTCTTCCAGTTCCACTTTATCACCTGTGGGTAAATCAGCAACATTTCCCTTTCTGTGGAGCACAAGATGAGAGAAGACAGTAATTTTTTTTTCCAGAGTATGCTTGCTCCTTTGAGAAATCAGAGTTTGTCTCCTACTTAGAGCAGTGTTTGCCATCTATCACTGCAGTGAGGCTGTCTTGACAAGGCACCAGCACCTTCCTCGTGCAGGGCTGCACAATCACGGTGCTGCAGTTTTTCCAATTAAGCAGGTTTGCTGAATCAGTTCGAGGTGTTGTCATGGGGGATGCTCAGTCATGATCTGAACAGCCTTATCTACAGGCCAAGCTGCAGACAGTCTGTGACTGTCACCACTGTCAGGCTTTGTTGCTGGTTGTACAGGGATCTTCCCCCCTGGAATTACCATTGCAGTAGACAGTTGTTATCTACTTCAGCTCGGCATGCACTTATGTCAATAGTTCTCCAAATTGTTGCTACTTCCCAAACTTTTACTAGTTTATTCTGTCATGAAGCCAATACCGGGACAATGACAGGAGCCTTTGTAACTTTGAAAGTGGCAGATCTGTCTGCTGTACAGTTTGACAATGGTAATTTGGGGTGGTTTTTAAATATTCTATAATAGGAATGTAGTCCTGCAAAACTCTAGATATCTGTAAACGCTTGGAGAGCCGGGCAGTTCAGTGAGCAGCTTCCTTTCATTATGCTGATGAAAGGGTTTTTGCTGATAATGTGTTTCCAATAAACATCAGGCCTTTGGAACCATCATCAGTCCTTTGGCTTTAGGGTCAGATTAGCAATTCCCAGTTTATTTGAGACCTGTTTTAAATATCCTAATTCTTGCAGAATTTTTAGCTGACCTTAGGATATAATTTGCAGATAACCTGGGAGCTGAGAGAGGTGCACTGTTTTATGCTGTCTCTCTAGGACAGTCAGATGTGACAGGTACTGCCCAGGCCAGAAAGGTCATTGTACATTGCTGCAGTCTGTGTTCAGCTGTGAAAGCAGTGTTTCCTCTATCCTTTCTGTCCACTTCACCTTGCCAAGACCATTTTTAAATTTCACTTGGTCTAACCTGCTGCAGAGTTAGGTTATCATCTATTTGTAATAATGGATAAAAATTATTTAAAATTACTTGCATTTTCATGGACTCATAGAATAAGCTAGGTTGGAAAGGACCTCAAAAGATTTTCTGTCCTATCTTTGATAAGATATATTTTCTTCAATTCTAATCTGATTTTACCTTTTCTTTTCTAAGCAAACCTCCAGACGAGCTCAGACAGTGGTTAAATTCAGTTATGCATTTTACACTGAGTGATGGTGCTTTTGCCTGTTGGTATTGCTGTGTGGCAAGGTGGCAGGGGAATGTGTTGGTGTCCTCCAGTCTCATTCCCTTGCTGCCCTTCTGCAGGCAAACTGAATGGCATTCAGAGAATGATTCCTGCTTACTAACCAGAAGCACCTTCTGTGATGGAAGAGGTATCACAGGTTATGTCCTAAATGACACAGAGAAAGAGCTCTTTGTTCTTGGTGTATATCCTGGCTGCATCTTAAAAACCCACATGTGGGTAGAACTCAAGTGCCATGCTTCCCAAGAGAAGGAAATGCTGTCCCCTTATCTTGAAAGCAGGTGGGCTTTTGCCTGCATATGTACACTTTATGGCCAATGAACAGCTGATTCTTTGGAGTTTGCTACAGTGGGCAAGTCCTTTGATGATTCTAGCAATGTGTAAACCACTAACCATTTCAGTCTCTCATTCCTGTAAATTCTCATTGGTGCAGGGCAAATTTTCTCCATTTTAGTTTGCCCTAGACAGTTCTAGTTTAGAGCACTTTTCCCTGTACTAAAGCTGTCTGAGTGTTTCATAACTGGCAGGAAAGGCAGGGTCCCAGGCTGCATCAGTCACTCTGTTCCTAAAGCATAAATCCTTTACTGGGCCAAATGGACACCCAGTGGCTCCCTGCCATTCCTTCCTCTTCTGTATCCTTTGATTTCTTCCCAGAGTTGTTGTTTGTGGTGTATTTTCTAATATCTTTGTTCTAGTTAATTTCTGTTCTCAATTTCCAGATTGACCAAAGTCTTTATTCACACACAGGAGAAACTCAGTCTGCAGTAACTACACAAATGTCTTTGCTTTTCTTACAGTTCTGTTGGAAGTTTCCATAAGAGCTCAGCTCTTGCTTGGCCTTGTGGCCATACCCTGGGGCTGTTCCTGTGAGAGGTCCTCCTGTTTCTTCACCTATAAAGTTGCCCTTAAACATGCATAGCCATGCCCTCCCACCTCCATAGATAGATAGATAGATAGATAGATAGATAAATAGATAAATAGATAAATGATAGATAGATAGATAGATAGATAGATAGACAGACAGATCCCTGCACCCCAAAATACTCAACATTGCTGTTCCAGAGTATTTGAATACTTGCTATGCACTGTACCTAGATTTTAACTAGAAAAGTGTGTTCCTCTGTAATTTTTAATGATGTGAATGCTGGTAGCTAACCCTACTGATTTCAGTGAAGTTTAACCCGATTTGAAAATTCCCTTTTGTCTAGGTTGAGAGAGTCAAGCCAAGTCCTAAAAACTGTCACCACCAGCTGTGGCTGTTGGGACAGCTGCATTTGAACCCCAAGTGTGAGCTGAGAGGTGGTCAAAACCTCCTCTCCCCAGCCAAAGGGAAGAAGTATTTTCTATTGAGAGCTGCAGTAGATGTGATAAAATACCAAGGAGATGGATGAAGGGGAGAGGTAAAAGTGTCTGAAGACACTGTAGTAGGCTCTGTAGATAATTTTTTTCTGTAAGCACAATAAGGCAGTGTTATCTATTGATTCAAATATGATGAATATAAAGAAGTAGGTGGATAGATTTCTTTTAAAATGCAGAGGAAAAGTCAGCTATACATCAGATTATAAATGAGAAGGTTTGACTATAAATGAGATGGCACAGTAAATGACAAGATGTATGAAAAGGAAGCTTTTTGGCAATGACAGTAACTTGTTTTGTTTCCTCAGTCTGGAAACTTGAGAGACTGAAAGAACAAAAATGTAAATGAGTGCTTGGAGTTTAGTGATGTGTACAAACCTCAGGCTGGAGTCTTGCTTAGCCTGGAGGTACCAAACTGAAATTTAAAAAGCTAGTACAAAACTGAAATAAGAGATAATCAGACTCTGTATGAACAATATGAGTTCATCATGACAATCTGGGCTCATTGTAATGGGTGAAGGGTTCACAGCAGACAAAGATACTTCAGGTGGCAATGGAAGGAGTTGGGGAAAGGCCATTTTAGCCCAGGAGGAGGTAATGTATCTAAACATTGGCATACATTTTCTGGCTTACACTAATGACTGTAAACATTCTTGTAGTGACTCAGTAAGTGGCTGCCATGGCCATGTTCATTAGTACAGAGATTTGGAACATCTGTTTGCACGGACAAATTAACGCACACACATTTTCCCTGTTGATCCTACTGAAATCCATAGAAGTGTTTGTCTGAATCAGTCTGGGGAAAGCAGCTTATTTTTTCCCTTCAAGTGGAATTCACATTGTAGGATGTTCTATTTAAAGAACCCAAACAACTATTATTAGCAATTCTTTGCAATTTTTTTTCAGATGTAGTTCATGTATAAATACTGATGGTGTGGAAGGAAGATTGTATCAGGCATGATATGGCAATGATGCTGAAAAATTCTGGTACACAAATAATCTGTAATCTGGAATTCTGTTATTTCAAAGATTGTGCTGAATATTTTTCTGCTTTTCTAAGGGAGGATTGTAATTCAGAGAAGATTCTGTAGATTTTTTTATTATTAATATTATTAGAGAAATTGTGGAGAGAAACAAAAACAAGTGTGTGAGGTCCTTATTTGTGTGCTTATATTAGAAGTGTGGCTATGAACAGGATGATTGGAGGTAAGAGTTACCCTCTCCAACAGAATTTTCATGTTTTCCTATGTTCCTGAAAATGTTCTGTTGAGGAGATGAGAACAGAGGAGCCACTCCTGACATCTCTTTACATTTTTCTTAATACATTCCTCTTCAGTGATGTTCCTCTTCAGCTAGAGGAGAAATAACCATTGTAGTGTTCTGTACAGAATGTGCAGCTTGGAAATCTGCTTTTTGGGTAGGCTCACAGGCTACTGCAGTGTGGGTTAGGGAGACTTTAATGCACATGCACGAGATCGTCTTCGTGTTTCCACGAACATCAAGGGTTATTGTTCCACAAAGAAATTATTGACTGTAGGTTGCTCTGGTAAATGTTTGCCCTGAGGTCAATAAATCTTGATATTCATCTCAGCAGAAGTCAATATCTACTTACTAGGATGTTTTAAGTAGAGATTATTGATAAGAGTGCAAAATAGCCAGGTGCAGATGACAGGCTGCTGATAAACATCTTGAAGATGTCAAATGAGAGCTGTTATGTGATAGAGAGGTAAACTGCTAATATCTAGAAAACATAGTCTAGCTTTTAAATTATATCAGCTATATCTGAAATGTTGTGAAACACAGGACACCAGTGCTTGCACCTCAGGCATCCAGGAAAAGAAAGAATTACTTAGTCACTCTCTATTTACCAAATAGAAAATCTACATGGAAGATATTTTTAAATTCAGGCAAATAGTAATATTTTGGATGCTTCATGCATTCAGTGGTATTTATTATTGTGCATGCTTCTTAAAAAGTAGCAGCTGGAGTAGCAAAGAGACATAACATCATCAAATATATTGAGTATGTGCTATTCTCCCCTCATAATGTGGCAAATACCCTATCAACAGATACTCAAGCAAATATTGTGCTTAAAACCAAGAGAAGAAAAAACCTAGAGAATTAAAAATGTCATCTAATGCAGTTTGTTGACATCTCTAGGGGACCTTTTATTGTTGAAGCTTTCTCAGAAGCAAGATAAAATTTCTAGTGAAAGCAAGGAGAAATAAAATGGGAGAAATAAAGAAAATAAACCTACATTTTGCTTTCATCAATGAAGATCAGTAAAACCATTAGTTGGAGGAATTTATACTCTCTCCTCACTTTTGCTCAAAAAATTACAGAAAATAAGGGGAATTTTATGTTGATTATTCTTACTGTTGTGCCTAATGTTACAGCACAATAGAAACCAGAAATATTTACATCCAGATCCATACTGGACAAAAGGCTCCATGTTCGGATTGGTAATAGTCATATTCCAGGATAGCTTTCATGTTTCTAGAACACAAACATCTCTAAGGGATGTAATGATTTTATTTCATTGTATTGTCTCCATTTTTTACTTTTCTTACAAGTCACAAAGAAAGAAAAATGAAGGAAATACTGGATTTTTAATAGTGCTATGGTTTTGAAGATAGGTGTTCTCAAGAAAAACATCCAAAGTAGTAATTGAAGAAAACTGCTTCATGATACCTTTGATCATGTAAGGAAGAAAAATCAGATGGAAATAGTTACTTGCCTTTTAAAAGGCAAATAAAGATAGAAGATTCTTCATGAGAATACAGGAATCAAAAGCAGTTGAAGTTGCATAACTGTAAAGGGAAAACTTGCTATACACTCACTGAAAAGTGCAACAAATAAAATATCTGAACCACATTTTGTGAAGAGACTATCAAAGCTGAACAAATTCCAGCTTGTCTTCTGGAAGGAGGAATTGTGAGGACAAATTTTGTTAAATAACAACTGAAAGGATGTGATAAGACAGTCTAGATTGTATGAAATCTGCTTTTTGGGGTTACTCACAATTTTGAATGTATCATGAAAGAGAAAATATATTGACAGAGACTGAAGGGCTTGTAAACCCTTTAAATTAAGTTTAAAATCTGACAAAAGCTCAGCACTACTTCTATATGGTAACAGTCTGTAAAATCACAGACCTGTGTATACACCAGGTCTTAGTTCATGTTTGACAAAAGTGCTCACCTAGAAGAATGCACTTCTGACAGTATCAGATGACTCACAGGACAACAGTGCCACAGATGAGAATGGATGTTTTATTACCACCATCTCAAAAATAATAATAAAAAATAAATTACGCTGTATGGTGGAGAGATTGGACATGTGCCTTATGATCACAGCAAGGTCTTAAGACATCTCCAAGGTAGACATCTACACCTGAAGCTTCCTTTATAGTTAAGTAAGAGAGAGAAGTTGCTTTTTTCTATTTTTGGGTGAGATAAATATCTACTCCAAAACTTCAGAAGTGTCTGGTTTTTTTTCATTGCCCCTTTTTGTTATACCTGTAAGCAAACTCTGAACAGCAATCTATTAGATATACCTGCTCACCAAACTGGAGCCTACATTTGATCAGGTGAACCCCTCTCCAAATGCTTTAGACTGCGAACATACAAATGTCTTAGAGCCACTTTTCAGAAAATATATAATACACATTGACTTGTAACCTTACAACCAGATGACCAAAAACAGATGAGCCTTCACTTCGTTGTATTGATTCAGTGAGGGCCTTCGACTTGGTGGAGAGACTGACTTTAAACTTTGAATATTCCTGTCTGTAACCCTTGGTGTATCAGTAGATAAATATTTTATACTCAGTCTGACATCTAATTTTCTTTCAAAGGGCTATGTTAAAGGGAAAAGAGATAAAGATGATCTTTTAAAAACTTCTATTTGCCTAGTTAATAGAGCAACTGGTGGGGGGGGGAAAAGAGATCTTGTGTATCTGCTCGATGTTCTGAAAGTAATGTGTCAGAAAAAATGACCTTCCACCAAGATGACATTTTACTTCATTTTACATAAGTTGTATCTTCAGTACCATCTCTTTTCTGTGACAATTTGTTTTATCCAATTACTGAGCTATGAAATAGGTACTTCTTAGAAATGTCATTGCTTATACTGATGAAGGAGAAACCCAAAGTTCAAAAGTTTCATCTCATACTACGTAAACCAGCACAAAAATTATTTTTTAAATATATTTAGCAGACTACTTACTGAGTATTCCTCCTTTTCTGAAGTGATCACAAGAGGGAAACCTGCTGTCTAGAATGAAATACATATACATTGCTAGGCAGATATCATACTCTATGTATGAATTTTCCACCTCATGTCATACAATTTCCCATATGGGTCTGATACCTCCAAGATTTTTACTGGGAAAGTAGAAAAGGAGGTTGTGAGGAGGAGACTGCAAATCCAATTTAGGATGACAATGTTCTATTCTAAGAGTTGTGGTTTCTGAAATAAGGAAGAATGTTTGTCTGCTTCCGAGAAAATCATTGGTGTTTGGTAAGTATTTAAACAGCATTCAGTTAAGGGAGATATCATTTAAGGAGAAATAAAATATACTCCCTGAGTTAGGAGAGAGTAGGCAGCTATTGGGATAGTGGTGGCAAAGCTTCTCCAGCCTTCCCACTGCAGCCCCTCAGTTTATATAAAGCATCTTTTTGACACCATGAATTTACTCCCTGATTGAGTCCCAGGCATTGTGTTGCCCAGTGACCGGACAGATCACAGCATGTAGGAGTGATTTACATGCTCCAGCCTTTGTTTGAAGGAAATGGCCACATAAATTATGGCATCTGTAGTTGTCTCCCATTAAAGGAGATAATACTGTTGTTGTCATTATATTTGCTGTTTTGCTTTAATACAGGCATATGTGCACCAATCTGCTTAGACATTGCTTTTGGGTAGGCAGGAGCCCAAGCAAAGCTGTTCCTTTGTTAAACAGAATGGATGCACCTCAATCTGGGGCCTGAGGCATTCAGGCACAGTGGCCATCAGAGGAGCTGTGGTGCCATCAGCTAAAAGGTAAATCAAGACACCTTAGGAAGTGTGAGGTTTCCAATTCTCTGCAATTGCAGCTCTCCTGTGGATGATTTTGGTGAAAATCCAGAATAAATAGGGTTTATTTGTAATTGGGCTTGAAATTGCGTCCTGAAAAATTAAGAGGATCAGCCTCACAAATCTTACTCATGGAGCTGGCTTCTGTGGAGTGTTCCTGCATTGGCATCTGTGCAAGCTGTGGAACAAATGAACTGAACTGTGGGGGGCTTGCTCACAGTGCTCACACTGATCACTCTGCACACATTCCTGACACTGCTCAAACTGCTCACATTCCTCACACTGATTCACTGTTTATATTCCTCACTCTGCTCAAGTTTCACACTGTCCTCACTGCTGACACTGCCCACACTGCCCACTCTGGTTCACACACCCCCTTGGTTTATTCTCATCCCGCTTTTTCTGGGTTTCTGGCTGTGCTCCTTACAGCCATTGCAGCTGAAGGAGCTCTGCTAAGAACATCAGCTTGGTTGCTGGAGTTCAGCCATGAAGTTTGGTGTGAGCACCTTCTTTTAGTAGCTTTTTCTGCATACAAGATTGGCCACAGCCATCAAAAGTAAACAAATTCTCAGACAAATTCTTTCTACATCTGTGCAGTTTGTTCTTTTCCAATTGGCATGGTACAGTGCTTAAGCCTGTACTTGGCTTAGTAAAACCTGCTTTGTATATCTGTTGATCATCTCTCTCTGAAGCTTCTGGAGAAGGAAACACAAACCCTTGTTTTTCCTCTTTAAAGACTGCATTTATAATGCATGGAGGTACATCAGTCCTTGTGGGAATCCCTGCATCAGTTGTCTCTGTAGGAGCAGGGGGTGCTGTGCTTCTCCCTGGCTTGCATCTCACAGGAAGAGCTGAGCTCACCAGCCCTGGCTCACCAGCCCTGAGCAGGTGGAACAAATCTCTGTGAACTTTGGAGGCAGCACTGCAAACAGCAGATTTAGATGAGATTAATCACCCTTTTTGTCCTGGGTACTCGAAAGCATCCTAATCTGTACAGCTAAATGCAGGACTGCTGCTGAATGTATTCTAATCTTGCTGGATATTTAATATATCATTGTGTTTAATGACTGCCATTATTTGTATTAAAATGGTGCCGAGACACTCAAATTTGGCATCTGTACCTGTCTTAGTTTTATACCTATAGAACACTTGGCTTTGCAAGCCTGAAGTCCTTATTTATACCTTGGGATAATTAGCATTATAGTTCACAGGGGAATACAGCAGAATAAGGGATTCAACAGAAACTGTTACTCTTCATTAAAATAACAATTTAACTAATATTTTTCCTGTAGTTTTGCTTGTGTTAATAATGTTGGTGGGCAAGGTTATTGGAGTATAATAGCAATTTTTATGTTGAAATGGCTAATCGAACATAAATGAGTCAGATTCAGCTAACACTAGTAAAATAATTAGCATTTTTTGAAGAAAAAATGGACAAAAATCAATATGGAAGAAAAATATTTACACCATCCAGAAGGGTTTGAAAAATTAAAGGAAAAAAAAATCTTTAGAAAAATGTACTTTCAAGTGTCTTTGAGAAATAGATCAGAAACCAAATAAACAGCCATTGAATGTTCGGAAGTTCAATGTTGTGAAACCGAAAATCTTTAGGAATAATTAAGGTGGATAAAATCTCCTTGCATTGCTAACAGTAGAAACAAATCCTTAATCACAGGAGTTAGGTTTGATGAGACAAAGATACCAGTGAGGATGTCACAAATAAATCATTACCAGGCTGTGATCTTACTCAGGGTTCAGTCTTACTTTTTTAACTGGGAAATTTGTTTGCATGGAGGCTGCACAATTCTGCTGGATGCTTTGAGAATGTTTTTACTCATGCAAAGTAAGGAACTTCTAGAAGCCTGCATGCAAAATGAAACTCAGTGGCATAAATAAAAAAGTATTAGAGATACCTTAATAGGAATTTCTTCATCCCCACAACGATCATTTTGCCAAATTCTGATATGCTAAATTCAGGGATGGTCTTAAAAAACTTCGTTGAAAATGGTGAAAGTTTGGTTTGGGTTTTTTAAAGATAATATATTGGTCAAAATATGTTTCATAGCAAATGTAATGCATACGGCTCAGGGAGTATGTTCCAAAGAAAATCTATTCAATCGAGAAGCATCAAAGCATTCAAGCAAGACCTTGAATGAGTTATTAAACAGTAAATAGTCTGGGAATGAAGGTAGAGAAATATATATGAAAGGGGAAGCAGTGAATGTGATGAGCCTTCTGCAGAAGCTGTTTTTTTCCCTTGGCCTGTAATTTAGGTATGAATTTATTCTGCAGTGAACATATTATTTATATCTCTGCTCACCACCTTTTTATCTCATGCTTTTGGGCTTGGAGTGACTTTAATGGGAACAAGTAACAAGACTTAGCATAAAATAAAGACGTTATCCTGAGAGAAAGGCCAGGGCTTGGCCCCTGTGAAGATCAAGTCCTGAAATATTAAGAGTCATAACAACTGCTGATTGCCTGCTGGAATTTCCCCTAACTCGTTGCCTTAAAATACTCAGAGTTTAAATGGAAAGTGTCGTTTTCCCTCAAGTAAGCTATTTCTCTTTAGCCATTAATTGGAGAAAGGATACTGTGAGTCATCTGTTATTCTGCTCAATTTCTGCAGGTTACGTAGCAAATTTTAGTGATTTTTGTTTTTCCAGTTCACTGCTCTTTTTAGTGATACAGTGTTTTCAGGTAATTATTTTAGCTGCTAAAGATCCTATAAAGTAAAGGTTTACTATACACGTGCACAAATGCATAGGACAGGAGAAAGAATGTTGGTGAAAAGCATTTTATCCGTAGATTATCAATATAAATCCCAGCCAAGCCTTGTAATAATTTAAAGCTTTAAAATGGGCATTTACCAGCCTTGTTGAGGAGCCTTTTTTCAAATAGCCGAGGAGCAGGGGTTGAACTGAGGTCTCTTGTCTACAGCATCCTTTTTGTATTCATTTTCTCTCTCTCTGTGAATTTGGGAGCATTTGTTCTTGGTGGCCCATTTTTTTATTTGTGGGCTTTGGGACACTGGGATTCACAATCATTGGTCTACAACTAACATCTTCAAATTTTAGGGCTGGGTAAAAAAGAAGAATGTGAGTTGAAAAGGATTTTTAACTGAACAAAGAAACTTTACCAGGAAGAGGAGGACAGGAAGAGAGAGAATTTTTTTCCCGAGGGACATTTCATTACTGCTGCATTTTTGTCTGATAAGTAGGCATATTTTAATGGCAAATAGAATGGCAGTTTTCAGGTTCCAAGAAGACACCATAATCAGCTAATCTAAACCCCCAAATAGCCACGTTTTACTCAAATGAGTTTAGGTTAAAATAGGACATATTTTTCAGAGAAAAATCCTGTGAAGTGTTTAGTGTCTAGTGATGTGACATTTGTCAAAGAACTGGGAAGATGTTCCAGGGGTAAATCATCCTTCCTGTAGAAAGTATGCACCATATGTCTGAACGGATGCTCCTGATTCAGTTTCCAGTTCTTGGGTCTATTTGCCAGCTTGAAGAATCCTCTAAATCCAGCCTGTGTTTGACACTGTGTCTTGGACTGTGAGCAGAGACTTTTTGTTCTTAAATCTCTTGAGCACCCTGAACCTTTTCTCATGAACTATATTTTTCAACTCTTTCATGATTCTTTCATCTTTTTTCCTGAACTCTTTGACTACTCAGTATCTGTCTTGAACTGTGGGCATCAAAGCTGGACACGGTATTTCACATCCCATTCAGTATTTGCACATTCAAGGACTGCATTCATTCATTTAGCAGAACATTTCATCCAAATGCATGTTCAGCTGAAAATCCCTTGGTTTCCCCCAGTCCTTTTCAGATTTTCTAGTGCTCTTAGCAGTGTGGTCTCCATCTGCTGGAGTCTGTGTTGTTGGTTGTGCTGGTTCCCAAAGCAATCCAGTCCCCCCTGTACTTGCAGGCTCTGTCTCCTTATTATTCAGCCACTCTAATCTTTATCCCATCTGCCAACTTTATTAATAATGATTTTATGTTTTCTTGCTTATCAGTGATAAAACATAAGGAAGAGTAGGGCTAAGAATAGCTTTAGGATGCCACTGGAAACACACATTCAAGAATAATTCCCTAAAGAATGAACAATAACTCACATTTTAATCCTTTTAATGTATGTCATGTTGATTTTTATATCATTCAGGTTAATCAAAACATCACATTGTAAGCACCATCTAAAGCAGCTTTTAGAAGTCTATTATGCCATCATTGTTACTTTTAGCAACTTGAAACCCCATAAAAAATCAAATTAGTTTGATAAAATCTGCTTGCTATGAGCTTGTGTTGATTGGCAGTAATTACATTAGCCATCTTTATTTCCTTATTAATCAAGTCCCTCTCAGCCATTTCATTATTTTCTCTACGATCAGTCAGGCTCACAAGCTTTAATTACCTGAGCTGCCTCTGTTACCTGCTGAAAATACTGGTGCAATGGGAGGTTTTTTCTGGTTGTCTGAAAGTTTATGTCCTCACGTATGAAGAACAGTGATAATGGCACAAAGACCTCTTAAAATTCACGATGGCATGTGGAGCAGTTTATTTAAAACTATGAAGAAATTAAGGAGAAAATGTAGCATTTTTTGCCTACAGGACATTAGCAATCAGGGCACATTGCAAGCAGGTGGAGAGATAGTATGTGGCTTATGTGGAAAACAATTTTCTGGTTCCAGAGGATTTTAACAGTACCTCATCCATTTGGAAATATGAGAAACTTGATAAGTGGGAAAATGTTATGTGAAAGTAGCATTTGTAAGTTACTATTTTCTGAGCATTTTTACACTTATCTCTGGGCCTGTCAATCAATATTTTTTTCTCAGTCAGTCATCAAAAATATAAACAAATTAGAAAATTGCTGAAATTTTCTGCCAGATAGTCTTTACTAGAAGTCCTTGCTTATATATATTCAGTTTTGAAAATAACAGTGTCTCACTCCAAATTAGAAACTCTTCTTGTTCTCCAGGATAAGTAAAAAACTCATCTGCAATTATACTCATTCATTATTCATAGAGGTAGATTTGCAAACCCAGTATCATCAAAGAGAGATGCCCCTTTCTTCCCTTCTCCCTCTCCTGGCCAGAGTGCCCTGATCAGCTGGGGGTGTCAGCAGGGCTCTCTGGCAGGGGCAGGCACAAGGGTCCTGTAGGTTTGGAAGCTCAGCATCCCACAGGACAGCCTGGGTTCATGCTGGCTCTCTCTCTGGCAGGGGTGCTGGGTGTGTGCAGGTCCCCCAGCAGCACAGGGTGGCAGTGCTTTGTCTGAGCAGATGCACAGCTGGGAACTCGCTGCTTTGCTGGAGACTGCAAGCACGGAGGGGAGAGAGTCAAGGGCAGGACCTTGGGCAGTATGTGCTGATCTTCTTGCAGACTGACAGGAATGGGGGTAAAAACATGAGAAAGCTTTGCTGTTCTTTTCCACAAACTGTGTAGCCATGTACTGAGAAGTGCACCTGCTCTGGCTGCCCCTCACCTGGCCACCCACTACCCCAGCAGGGGCAGGGCTGCAGCTGCCTTAAGACTGCAGACACAGCCCAAAGGTGAGGCTGGAGAGAGCCCAGGTAGGAAATTGAGGGATTTTTAAGACTCGTGGGTGTAATGTTTCCACCTGTGAGTTGCCTCCTGAATGCACCCAATGGGAGAGCAAACCCTGGTGTGCTACCAGGGAGGAGATGCAGAAGCAAACCCTGTGAGTGCAGCGTCTTCCTCTGCTCTTTTTATCATACTGTGCCTTGTAGATAGAGGCATTTATCTTGGTCCTGATTCATTTCCAAAGGAAACTAAATATCAATAAAGTAGCTACCTAAGCGCATTTTAAATGCCCATGGGGATACCACTATTGCTGCTGTTTCCAGAAACCCCACTGCTGCCAGAGGACACCTGGGCAGAGGGACTGAGCAACCCAGTGCTGCACTGGGGGTACCAAGCAGTCAGGAAACAGCTGGTGGAAAGAAAATTCCAGAAAATTTCTAGATCCCTCCACCTTTTACAATACCCACTGCTTCAGTTAATACAGTTATTTTCCTAATGCCTGAACTGTCATGCAGTTTTAGGATGTCTGAGCTGAAAGAAGGTGCTGCCCTCATGTTGCATATTTTCTTGTACTTTTCCTTAGCTGATAGATTTTTTTTCTTGTGCAACAGCTAGCTAAGCAACATTGTACATGAGGATTCATCATGCCACTCTCATCCACAAAGGTCTGCAGGTCTCCCAGCAGAACAAAAATTACTCAGCCAAAGCATGGGAGCATAGTAGTGCTAATTAATATATCAATTATAATCTATGCAATAAGTGCATTTCAATGTTCTGGCACTCAGAGATGTGAAAATGCTCATTATTGAATCCATAGCAGCAATGAAGATATTGAGCTTTAAAAAACAATAAAGAGGTGCTATTTTTTACTCTCAGAGTTCTAAAACCTTAGTTTTATTCTATCCTTACTGAAAAGACATCATTCTACAACTTCAATCCTTGGTCTTGACCTCACAGTTGATGTAAGGAGACTGCTGTGCTCCCCTTGAACATCACCCTGGCTGTGTCAGCTGGTGTGTGAGCAAAGAGTTGGTCAAAGTTAGAGGGAAAAAACACTCTCAAATCAAAATCACATATTGAAAGTCTTGTCTTTGCCTCAGTATGTGGTGTTCTCTTTGTGAAAGGGGATCTCATTGCTGTTTCCTGACCTGCATGGCTGCCATTCCCTTGCAGCAGCTGTGGCTTAACCATGACATTGAAGAATCCTTCTTGCTCAGAGAAGAGGTTTGATCATGAGGAGGCTGATTTACAGTGCAAGATCATTGTGCTTTTCCTTGTACTAAACATTCACGTGGGTATATTTTTAGATACTTTAATTTTAAAATCTTCATTCCTATCTGAAACCAAGTTTTAATTCCTTATTATTTCTTAGGTTTTCTCATATCATGCCCATTATTTTTTATCTTATGAATAAGATGTGCTTAGGGACAGACGTTTGCGCAGATGGTGTATCTTAATGGGCTTTGTAGCAGCCTGGTATTAGACACTGTTGCCCACAGTAGTTAACTTTCAGTTTTGAAATTCAGAGGTAGTAGCATCTTGCTATGGCTGGTCAGATAGAATGACATTGGAATCCTGTAAAGTTTGTTAGTATACTCACTGCTCTTTAAACTAGATTTACTGCTTATGTCATTTGGGGGTTTAGGTTACCTACTTGACATTTCTTTGAGCACAGCATGTGCTCAAATGTGCAGATTTTGTATTCATAAAGTCAAATATGCTGGGAACTCTCAGGTTCACTATAGCTGTATCTGAACACAGCATTTTTCTTTGTTTCTCAAGTGAAGTCAGTATTCATGCAAAATACTGTTACAATGCAACCCAACAGCTTTAGAAATCTGCTTTTGGTTTGGATTTCTAGCACCATTCCCTATATCCCCATCCTCTGGCTCGCAGGCTGGCACAGCTGGAGGAGTCAGTCTTACACATCTAGAGTTTGCCAAGGGCTAAAGGAAGATGGGGAAGATGCTGCTGTGTTTGTATCCTGATTCCCACTGGTGTCAAGCAAGTATTCCTTCCACTCCATAAGTATTCAGAAGCAGAGGGAAACTTCTTGGCTTTGAAATTATTTGTCAAGCTATCAAAATTTACAGAAAGTATGAAAGATTTTTTACATCAAGTCTTCTGCATAATTCACCCATCTAATTTCTTATCAGATCTGCCCTACCAGATCTTTCTGCTGACTCAGGCTGGTGTGATCATGTACTCCTATCAAATGTTTACAAAACCTACATTTTCAGTTTGTTGCCGGGAAATGTAGAGAGTATATTATGTTTTATGGAGAGATAG
This sequence comes from Brachypodius melanocephalos, assembly GCA_013398615.1. Classification (NCBI taxonomy): domain Eukaryota; kingdom Metazoa; phylum Chordata; class Aves; order Passeriformes; family Pycnonotidae; genus Brachypodius; species Brachypodius melanocephalos. The sequence continues at coordinate 6,445,700 of VZSR01001299.1, read as the reverse complement.
ATCGCTGTTGTAAGAAGAGGAAATCAATTTCTGACTGGTTTGTCTCCATTGCCTATGAAAATGGTTTATTTGGCTTGATCAGATTCTCCCTGGAACCAAATTCAGTCCATTTTCCTGACTTGTTGCTGCAAACGACTCTGATGAGGTTACCTGTGTAAATGATAGGACATGAAGGACTTGGTCATAGATACCCAGAAGACTCATGATAATTTAATAGCCCTGGGTAGTTTCCATCTTCCCCTTCTATCTCCTAGAAATACCTGTGTACTCATGATTTGTGCTGATGGGTATGTAAGACATCCCTTCTTTGGCAGCATTTGCTGTGTTTGGGTGGTGGATGATTCATGGAGAGCAGAATTCCACAGGCAGCAAGTGGGATCTGACAGCAACCTCCAGGTCCACAAGGCCAGGCAGTGATTCCTTGGATTTGTTTATATAAGCCCCTGCTCCCACAAATGAAGTCAGGGGAATGACTCTGGGGTCCTCACATTCGCTGGTGTGGAAACTGGGCTTGTAGTGTTCTCCAAGAAATTCTTGTTCAGGCGCCCTCACATCTTTTCCAAGATATATAATTAAATGAACACATTGTAAGGTTAAATTATCATTAAATCGTAAATTTTGTTTTCTTACCACCTTCTGTGGGAACCACAGAAGGCCAGAGCTTGAAAAGCTATCTTTGGTTTTATTAGGAGAGATTGTAGCATTTAGAGCCCCCAGATGGGCACCTTTCTTTGATGTTTTACCCGATTATGGTGGCTCAACAATCAAAAGGCATGGAAAAATGTGTTAAGAAGCTCTCTTCTCTTTGTGGTTGCCCTTACAACTCAGAGGCTGCAGGTGTTCTCCATGGCTGCACTGGAGGGGGTTGTGTGCTGGAGGAGAAAGGGATGGAGAGTTACAGCTTCATGACCAGAGTCCTCAGACATCTTCAGGCTGGTGGCACCACACACCAGCTGCAGTTGGTGACAGACCCACAAACAAGGAGCAGTGCACCTCAGTGTCACGTTTTGTGTGGAGGAGAGCATGACACATGGGACTGATTCCTCTCTTTGTGTATGAGCCAGCACAGGCAGGCACAAAGACAACCACAAAACCACAGATGAAATGCAAAGAATTAATTTATTTCTTTACCTCACCAACCAGGGGATCCCTGAAGCAGATGTTGCAGTTCTGGAAAACATTGCATAGGCAATTAGTATTTTTTTAACCTCTGGTTCACCTTCCTCCTTCTTAGTATTTAAGTCCTGCTGCCAATAGATCTAATTGAATAAAACCTGTGATGAAAATGAAGCATTCAAAGCACGTGCTGGTCACAGTAAAATAACCATTATCATTAATGGGAGTTGCTTGAGCATACTGAGTGAGGGATTCACCACTTTGCTTTTAATTCCATGTCATTTAGAATTGCTGAATGAATAGGAGTGTGTGTATCTGGGCTTGTTTTCTTCCCTACAGAAGATCAAATCCTAATTAAGGGGAAATAATTATCAGTCCATCTTCTCACAGTTCTCCTTCCTGTGTTCCACTGAAATGGTTCTGAGTATGTATAGGTGGAGTGAAAGATTTGGTTTGTGTGGCAGTGGTTTGTGTCTAAATTCTGACTTTTAATATTGCAGCAGCACTGGGAAACTCATACAGCAGTAAATATAATGGCTCTATAATTAGGCTGGTTTGTAAACAAGTACTACTATTTAGTTGATAGTGCAAAATGCTCTTCAGCAGCATTCATCAAATAAACGCTTATTTGGGAATGTAATTTGAAAAATGTGGGTTATTTAGTGGACTGAGATTTCTTGTCAGATCAGAGCATGATGGGAATTTGCTGTTGTCTGACTAGTTTGTGCCTTCAGATGACTTCTGGTAATGAGTGGAAAATGAGGTGCCTGAGGGACATCAGGGGTTGGAGGGTGCACCTGCAAGCACCGTGTCCCCACTGGGACACCCTGCTTGCACACTGCAGTGCTCCTGCTGCCTGTCCTGGGGCTCACCAGCCTGCCTGACTCTGCTACACCCCGTCCACCTTCAGTCCTCTTGCTTGCTGCTGGCAAATGCCAATCCCAGCCTGAAGCACAGCCCAGACCTGTGGGTGCCTCTCTGTCCTTCAGGTGCTTCCCTGCCTGTGGGGGAGCATGGGCACAGCCACAGCATCTCATTCTGTCCATGTTTACATCCTGGGGCAGCAGTGCCATCAGCTGCCTGCTCCAGATGAGTGCTGGGAGTAGCAGTGATTTACAGCAAGTGCTCTGTCTCACGGCTTTGGGGAGATCCTGCCATAGCAGAAGCTACGACATATGAAGCATCTCTTGTCTTGTAGTCACTGTACTGGAAGAGTACAAATTGCTCTGAAAAATCACTTTAAAATAATGGATTCCCACTGACAATCGTATATGCCAGTTTTAATGAATGTTTGTGAGTCAGCTGGAAAGGGTTTGGAAGGAGATCTGTGCAATGTGGGCCCCTTTAAAACAGCATCAGCAGGGGCTTTTGCATGTCCCCGAATGGAATCGGGGTGACCAGAATAACTTTTTCCAGCCTGGAGTGTGGCAGTGGCTTTTTCTTTGTAAGAGGAAAGTTATTTATTGTTTTAAGAGAGCAAGGGTCAGACTACCTGGAAGAAGGGAGGTGTCAGATACACAGGATTTCTCTGAGAAACTTCTAAGAAAAGCAGAGGGGAAGAAAGCTCACATTGCCCCTTAAAATGTTGTAGATGGCAGTTCATGGGAGAAGAGATTCAGCTTGGTTCTCAAGTTGAGGTGAGAGTTTGCGAGGTACAGGATTATGAAAGGAAGTTTGCTTTTGTACTTTGTGAAATGAGCATATTTAAAATAGAAAGAAAAAGCTTGAAATGCCACAGACCATGAAATGAAAATTTCAAATGCTATTTCAGGACAGAATTATGCATTGGATGCTGTGCACTCTGGTGGCTGTGCTGCAGTCCTAAGGCCCACAGCAGGATGCCTGTTCTGGCCACAGCATCTCTGGCCTTCTCCAGCAAGCAAAGACGTTTTGACCTGTGCCACTGGTTTAGTGACCAAGCCAAAGAAGCCTACAAGTGTATGACCATAATAGCAGGGGAGCATTACAATGTTTTTGATATTTCATTATTTAGGAAACCCTGAGAAGAGTGGAAATGCAGCAGTGGTGGGCCCAAAAAAAGCAGGGTCTGCAGGCAGCAGGTTGGCATGGCGCTGTGTTGGCTCACGTGGAAAGGTGAGCAGCGTGGGGCCCAGCAGGATTTCAGTCCTCACAGCTGCTGACAGCTGTCTGTAGCTGTGCATACAGCATGTTTTTGTGTCAATTAGCCCAGGCAAAGAGCATCTTACGTACCTCAGTGCCTTTAACTCATCTACTCCTTGCACAAAAGCAATTAAGCAAGATCTTAATAAAAATGACCATTGTCTGGAGGTTGTTGTCCTCGTGTGGAATTCCTTCAGTCTCAGCTGTCTTGGACATTTGAGTTAAATGGGCCCTCTGGAAGAATTAGAAAGACATGTGAGCAAAATCTCTGTGGGAGCACTTTGAAAGGCAAGAATATTTCCTCCCAGTGAGAGTCTTGCAGAAGCCAACCCGTAATGTCACAGAGCAGGGTACACGTTTGCCACTGCACTAAAAGTTATTGCTAAAAGATTTTTTATAGTTTCATTTCCATCATATCTAAATGATGAAAATTCCTCACTATCCTTGTTCATCTTCATCCCCACTTGGTGAGAAGCAGAGCAGAGCAGGTTCCATGTAGATGTAGTCAGCAAGACATAGAGGACCAGAAAACTACCAAAGACTGAGGGTAGGTTGATGTAGTATTTAAGTATGTCGTGTTCTTCAGCCTAAGAGACCTCTCTAAGGTCAGATGGGATGATCAGACCACAGCAGGGAGCTGATCCAGGTTCACAGAGCCCTCAATCAACTCCTGGATTATCATGGGGCCAAAGCAGATGAGTTTAGAAATGCAGTGGATGTCTGTTTGATCCTTATCCCAGTTTGATACAACGAGTTTAGAAAAGATGGAATTTGGGTGCAACCTTTGATTTCACCATGTTGTGATCAGCATATTTAGTACTTTTGATCCATGCTGGCAACACAAAGATGGTATTTCAGAGATGCAAAACATCAGGCAAAGTTTCTTATTCTCAAGACATGTTTTATTCCTAATCAAAGCAAGAACAAATAGACCATCACAATTCCTACTCTGCATCATCTGAGCAGAGAAACTGGAATGAATGATGTGCTGGTGATGAATAGGCCTATTACGTTGTGAATTGTACTGTATAGTACCACTTGTAACAACACAAGATATTGCTGCATTTTTTTTATTTGATGATTTATCGCATATTATGCTATTTTAGTTCTCATTCTAAACACAGTATGGACAGGAAGACATATATCTGATATTTATTGAAGTTAAAGATGAAAATTTGGCTTTTTATAACTATCTCCAAAAGAACCATACTCTATATAAAGTAATAATAATAGTCTACATAGTTTTTTCATATCAAGTTTGGAAAACTTCAATTAAAGATACTTGTCTCTGTGGGATCGTCCCTAGCTGCAAATAGTGGAGGATTTTCAGGGCTGTGAAGTTAGGATAAAAGTTGGTGATCTAAGCTAAAGTTTTGCCAATCCTAAAATGCTTGGATACTTTCTGCTATGGGATGCAATTGTTACAAATAAATCCAGAAAGGAGCACTAAATAATTCTCTCTATAGATAAGTTAGTGGTATTTTTGTCCACTTACATCACATAGGTGTGAGGTAGAACTGGCTAATTCACTGCATTAAGTGTGGGGAAGAAATTTGTACACTGGACAAAATAGCTAAATTCAACTAATTTCTTTCACCAGAAAGATGGGGTTTCTGCTCCTTCAGGGGAAAAACCCTGCAAAACAACTTCTTTGTATGGAACTATAATCATGGAATGAAGTTGCATCTAAAAGAGGTCACAGAGGAAAAGTCCCACTGGACATCAGAGCACTCTGCTCAACCTCACCGTGGTGCTCAGGCACCAAAAAATTCTCCAAAGGCGCCTGCAGCCCCCATGATGGCTGGCAGCTGTCTCATGAACTTCCTCCTCAGCTCTATCACTTTCTGTCTGAGAAGGAGTTGGCTTAGTGTTCTCACTGCTCAGTTCATATGTTGATTAGAAGTGCCCTTCTGATATATGTATACATATTAGGTATAAATCTGTTAGCAACACACTCACACGTGTTTGTTCTCTTAGTGTCCTCATCTTGACCTTGCTGTCTTTCTGCTCTGACAATAAAGACACAAATTCTTGCCTCTACTGTATTTATACTGAATAATCCTCAGCTTTCTTCTGCCCATTGCCACCCAAACTACTTTTTAGTCTCATCTTGTAAGTCAAACACTTAATCCTCCACAACATCACAAGTGCCCCATCTCTGTTCTTGCTTCAGTCTCAGATCATCTTTCTTAAGCATTGTGAGCAGTGCTGCATTTTCATGTGCAAGACTGTGGGGGAGGTCTCCCCATTTCCTGTGCAATACTGCTAATGTTCCCCCATCTCTGTGGAAATACTTCTTGCATAGTCTAGGATTTTTTTTTCATTTCTGCCTCTTTGTGGCTTGCAGTGATTCTGTGATCAGGCAGTGCTTCTGGATATCTGGAAGCATCTGTCTAGACAGAGAGGTGTCTGTCCCTCAGCAGTTCCAGATTATGAGCTCCCTGCTTATGCCAGAAATATTCATTATTAGTCCCTAGCTGTATGGCCTTGCACTTTGCACAATTGATTTCCATCCATTTCTATTAATTCAGACCTCAAGGTCATCTGGTTATTACTGTGTGCAATCCCAGTTCTTTGAATTGGCAGAACTCTTCCTAACTAGGTATCATCAGCAGACTATTACCACCCTCTTGCTTTTGGTTACAGTCTTTAATCAGATTGACCCCCAGAATGAATCTTTGAGGAAATCTTTTAGTAACCCGAACGGCTGCTCTCAGGTTTCATTGGGAAGGCTCCACTTGCATCTGCTGGAATTTATCTGCATTTTTTCACGTATTGCTGTCTGGTTTCTTGGAGCAAACTTCCTTCCCTCTTCTGTTTTCCCCTGCAATGAGTCCTTTACATAAATACTTAGACTCTGTGGTAACTTTTAATTTCATTTTAAATATGAAGATTGACTTAAAGTCAACACATTTTGCCATAAATAGAGTGCATTTCATGACAAGTACATAATTAACTTTTTCTTAATTAATTGTTGGCAGCTTGCCATATTAGTTCAGTCACAATATGTATTATTTAGAATGATTCCAAGCAAATTATTAGCGTGGCAACCAATTGAAAACACTCAAATATTAAAGCTTTGGCAGCTTACAGTTTCCATTTGGAGGCAGGTCAGAGTAAAGCTGCAGTAACTTAAAACAGAGAGCTTTTTCCATACTTGTGTTAGCACCATTTGTTACCCAGAACTGATGCCATCCTCAGAAGCTATGATTTAAGTCTGTAACTGGGTAAAGCTCCATCCCGGAGTCACTGGCTTCAGTGACATTGTCTTAAGGGTGAGTTCAGCCTTATCCTTTGGTATGTAGAGGATTTCCAGCATGATGTAGTAAGCCACGTGTGTTTGTGCAATAATTAGCAGGTTGACTCCTGATTAGTGATTGATATCCACTTAATAAAAAACCAAATAAAATTGGTACATCTTAATTGCTTTATTTGAAAATAATAGTTTGATTAGGCTTGGAACAAGACCCTTTCAGTCTGGTGCTGGGAAATGCAGGGCTTTCCTTTCCCTGCTTCACTCCCACACTTTGAACTCTGACCCTGGCATTCCTTGCTCGTATTCCTGTAGGGCATGGGTGAGCCGTCTGACTGCACACTCTTAGTGATGGGTGTCTTTCAGCTCCTGGAGAGAGAGCTGTGTTTTCCAGGCAATCCCACTGGCAGCAAGGCTGGCACATGGAATGGTGCAGCATCCCTCTCCAGCAAGGCTCAGCCCTGCCTCACACACTGCTCAAGCAGGTTTCTCTGTCGCTGCCTGGGCACAGGGGCTGCTGTGTAGTACAGGCAAAGGATCTCACCTGTAATCAAAACATTTTCATACTTAGACCTTTCTGTGAAACTTGCCACAACCACTGTCCTTAGTTTTTCCATCACCATGGAGCACTTAGAAAAGGTAATGATGAAAGAGGATTAATGTAGGGGAGGTACTGTTGGTGCTGATGAGACAGTTTCAGTCATTGGGGGTTTTTACTTTTGCGCATGTCACAAAGACAACATGGAAGAAATGCTATGTTCCAGCAATGGATTTGTATTTTCGTATGATTATACAATCCTTTAGGTGGAAAAGACCTTCAAGATCATCAAACCCAACTGTTAACCCAGCACTGCCAAGTCCACCACTAAACCACATCCCTAAGTGCTGTGTCTACAAGCCTTCTAAGTACCTCCAGGAGTGGTGACTCCACCTCTTTCCTGGGCAGCCTATGCCAAAGGCTGGCAACCCTTTCAATGAAGAATTTTTTCCTAGTATCCAGACTAAACTTCCCCTGGGGTAACTTGAGGACATTTCCTCTTGTCCTGTCACTTTTACCTGAGAGAAGAGACTGATCCCCACCCCCACCTTTCAGGTAGTGATAAGGTGTCCCCTGAGCCTCCATTTCTCCAGGCTGAACACTTCCATCTCCCTCAGCCACTACTGATCTGACTTGTGCTACAAACCCTTCCCCATCTTCATTGCCCTTTCCTGGACATATTCCAGCACCTTTACATCCTTCCTGTAGTGCAGAGTCCAGAACTGCACAGAGTGCTGGAGGTGTGCACTGCCTCACCAGTGCCAGGTACAGGGGTCACTGCCCTGGTCCTGCTGGACACCCTGTTTCTGGTACAAGCAGCGTGCCTGAGGAGAGGTGTGCTGAATTTAATGCCACTTACAAACTCACATCTTTAATTGCCACTTGCTGTAAAAGGATGGTGAAATCTGAGCAAAGTTTCGCTCAACAATGTGTCTAGAGGAATCAGAAATTGTTTAGAAACAGTATCCTGAGCTACTTGTGCACTCACTGTTAAAATGGGGGCTGTGCTCCTGCAATGCAGGAGACGTCACTGCAGGAATCAACTGTCTCTGGAGGAGAGGACGTGGCATGCACTGGATCTTGAGTTTTTCCTTAACCAGGTTTTCATGTGACATATTGTCTAATTTTATATTTTAGCTGTGATGCCACATAGGCTTTGTTGTTGTTGTTGTTGTTGAGTTAGTCTAAATCTGAACAAACAGACTAAACTGCTGAGACCATTATTTGGCTGCAGTAATCTCTGCATGCAGCAGCTGCCTGTTAGAGTTGCAGTGCAGAATGTAGAGGCTTCGTGCTGTTCTGTAAGTAGATCTATTGCAAAGTCGAATCATTAAAAATATCATCAGTTCAGATGAACCAAAGAACATCGTGAAGAGCTGCATTCTGGTCTCTGCTCCCTCATTGTTGTCTCAGAGTCACACACTGTCCCAGTGTCTCTGAGCTCTGGTTTTCACCCCAGAGTGAACCCTTTGATGTCCACTGGCACACATGAGACCTACACCAACAGCTGAGGTGACTGCCCACTGTGTGAGCCTGTGCTGATGGGCCATGGTGCTCCCCTCACCTTGCACACCTGGACACACAGGCTGTGAACCTCTGGGAAGACAGTGAGGTTGGCAGAAGTAGATGATTTTGTGCTTTCTACTGAAGAGGTCTTTCTGCAAAGCAGAGATTGGATGAACTGCATCCTCAAAGTGTATTTCTCTCTGTTGACTGTGTGAATTCCTAGAGTGATTTACTTGGTTTAGTGACGGATATGTTTTTTTGCAACTTAGATGATTCCATGATTCTGTTATTCTAGAATCATAGAATTTGGATTAGGTAAAAATATCTGCTTTGTACCAGCACTGGGGTTAGGACAGAAATATCACATCTGGCTTACATCTGTCTTTTCAAGTATAAATTACAAACCTCTCAGGGCAATGCCCATCTCTTAGAGGCCCATGTCTAGCACCTTGCAAACTGTGTCCCTGAGTCTACCTGATGTCTTGTATGTTCACTGTACTGTATCTCCACCTATTTTTTCACTGCTCCATGAAGGCTATTATTTTCATTATGTGATCAGTAGAAGAAGAGATGCATTATACATTCACATTCTGTCAATGAACATGTCAGTCTTTAGTTATAAAGAAATTAGGTTTAAAATTTTTAGCAAATATTTTTTCAAACCAATGTACTGCAGTGGTCCCCTTTTAGTTAGCCACTGTGGTATACAGTAAATGTCAAAGTGCTTTAGACTGTACAACACAACATGTCAGCATTGTGCAGCAGCTGAATGCCAGATACATTTTAGATGCCCAGCAAAGGAAGAGAGATGCTACATTGTTGGGAATTCTTCCTGACTTTCAATCAAATACCTGATCTGCAATGCCAAACACAAACTGCATTTCATTTAAAAATGCTGCTAGGTAGTCTTTGATAGAACATTCTGAACCTGATCAGAATCTAATTTGGGTTTGCATTGCAAAAGACACTTATATTAGCACCTCTAGCAGATCAATAACAGGTTTTAATGCATACTAATAAAAAAGGTCCTAATTCCAAATACAGCTTTAAATTTTGCAAAAGCAACATAGTTTTTGCTAATCAAATCTTTGTTGAACAAGAGGCAGTGAAATGGAGTGTTTTCAAACAAACATCTCAGAATTACACTAACTAAATTCCACAAAAGGAAACCACGCTGATCTATTTTTCACAGTTGTGAGTACAATTAAATGGTACATTTTAGGGGAAAATGCTTTTTCATGGGGGAATCCTGACTTCTTCCTGAGGGTTAGTGTGCCTGCTCTCAGTGTGTGCTGCAGTAAAAAGTTTCCCTTTATGACAATAAAAACCATCATCGTCAGTAGAGTTAAGAAAATATGGAAGAAATCATGTCCATACATGATTGCTCATATAGCAAGTAGAGTATTGACTGGCAGAATGATTTTGCTCTAAGGATTTGCCATGGTTGTACAAACTCCATATTTGGCTAATTGATAATGAAGACAGCTTTTTGTCTCTCTTCTATTGTACCCCAGCCAATGCTTCACTGGCAGACTGGAGCCCTAGGAGTCTGCTGCAATAATAACTGTATGTCAATTTACTAATAATATTTTAATTCAAAATTCTATATGGAGAGGATGCAATTTGATTTTCCAGGATTTATTCTTCTTTTCTCCATTACTGTGTTAATTACATAACTGGATTTGGTGAACAGAGCTCAGTGTGTCTCCCAGATCTCAGCAGCTGATGCAAAACTCAAGACATTGATCCTGGCAGTTTGTGCAGCACTGCAGGTGATGCACTGCATGGGAGGTAGAGGAAGCTTTTATTGATCCAGGAATGTCATTCCCCACACTTCTGCCCTCCCACTGAACTGGCCATTTCATCTCCTCTGCAATAATTTACATGTTGAGAGCCACACCTCTCTCTCTGGTGTAACACAAGCCTCTCAAAGAAAGATGCTCATGAGCTCCCTTCACTTTACTGAACCACATTTATTTCTTGGGATTTGTATTCTGGTTCTGTTGTGGCTGGTTGAGGTTTTGGGGGTTTTGTGTGGGCATATGTTTGTACTCACGCAAAGTACTGAGATTGCTTTTGCAGGGCCTGCAGGAAGAATTATGCCTGTATAGTTTGTGATAAAAGACACCAGAGGTATAAAGTCTGTATTTGTTCACCAAAGCAAACAAAATGTCCAGAGTGCCTGGGGATATATTCATAATATGACAAGGAGGAGGCAGACTGTGTGAATATAAATCAGAATTTATATACTGGAGTCCCTGTTTCTATAGTTTAGGCTTTTTCATTTTATGGAAAAAGCTACAGTGATTTTCAATTAACAAGGCAAAATTATTTCTGCAATTACATAATTAAACCTCACAGCACAGTTGTGTTTCCATAGACAGGGGCTATGGTGAGTGGAGGGCTTGTGTCTGAACTGGGGTGTGACAGTCTGGAGTTGCTGGGACACAACCTCCAGAGCTTCCATTTCATCTCATGGAGGTTGCTGCTGTGAAAGAGGAGATGGAATATGGGATGGCTTGTGTTTAAAATGCCCAAAAACTTCCCTTCAGAAGTAATGCTATGTTCTCCCTAATGCTGCACCAATAAAACAAATGCTGAACTTCAGTGTTCTCCTAATGTGGTCCTTCTGTGAGTGCTCTCCTTCCCAAACTAGACAACACCCCTTCCCTCTGCAGCTGCCACTGGAAGAAGAGGCGCTAGCATTTTTGTTTTCAGACAGAAAGGATTCTCAGCTCTTGGCTAGCTCCTTCATGGCATCACCATGGAAGGCATCACCATGATGCTGACATGGCATCACCAAAGAAATGGTCTTTGCAGCTGATGGCACAAAATGGGCACACAGGGTCCTCCAGCCAGGGAAGCTGCTTAAACATGAAAGAGAGAAAGAAATGGTCCCAGAAGACAGCATTCCTGAGGTGTACTTTAGTCTCCCTCCTGGCAGGTTGAAGTTACAGTTCCCATGTACAGTTTCACTGAAATGTGGAGTGCTTTTGTAGGACAAGCAGGCAGGGAAGTGTATGGATTTCCCCAGCCATGGACTTTGGCAGTGCTGCATTACAGCCACTGCTGAAGTTTCCACCCACCTCTAAATTTCACTTGCCAGACCGTAAGTATTTGCTACTGTGGGATTTGTTCTTCATACATGTATTTTTTGTCATTCTACCTTAATTAACACAAAAAAACACTGACAGTAAACATATTAAACATTGTGAAGATCAACATTTCTCAAGAGTATCCAACATTATTTGCCTGCTAATTTGTTGTTAATATTCAGGAATGCAGTGTCTTTTTTGCATTCATAGTTCATATGAATGAGTATTTCTCACTTAAACTTTTTTTGCTTCCCTTACTGTTATTTGCTGTAGTAGAAACCATTTGAGAAAAATAGATTTTGATTATTGTTCATTCTATAATAGTGAGCTTACTAATGCAAAAAGAAATCTAGATACAGTCCAGAAGATTTTATTAACATTTTATTTGCTGATATCTTAAATCTAGAAAGGTTATATCAAGTTTAAACTACATTAGCATTTGTACTGAGCAATAGCTAGTCTTTAATGACTTTAGAATTACAGTTTACTGCTGTGAATACTTAATCTTTCTTACAAGCTTTTAAATTAGAAGAATAAATGCTGCTAAAAAGAAAAAAATCAAGTAATGTACATAGTAGAGCTGCAAAACTATACTGCATAATTAAATATGCTATAGTATTTTGATTTAGGACTCCAAGGACATACTTATTTTTCATGGAGAAATACATATGGAAAATAAATAATTCTAAATATGGTTCAGCCAAATATAATTCAGTAAGACGGGGAAGAGAGGGGCCCTGAACTGTATCTCATCGCTTTTTGGAAGCACCAGATTCTTAGCTTTTATTATTTCAGGCACATGTGTTTTCTTAGGATCCTGATGCCAGGCTTGTCCATGCCCATCTGCAGCTTGGGAGCCTATATTCCCAGGAGGCAGTGCCAGATTTCCCCAGGAAAGCGTGGCTGTGGGGTTGAGCTGCAGGTTTCACTCTGCTAGCAGTGTGTCCTCAGGACAGCTGGTACCAACTTACTGCATCCAAGCTACAGAAAAGGGTGCTTGAAATCCTCCTACCAGATTGTTAGGCTTGAAGACTTGATAGGTGCAAAAGGAACCCACATTAGATGTAAAGCCAAGAACTTAGTCTACTTTAAGTCTTAAGAGCCCAATGGAAGACTTACTATTATTTGTTATGATGATCACAATGGACGCTAGTTCAAATGGTTAAAATTATACATATGCAAACTTTCTAATCCCCGTCTATTTCTCTGGTGGTGTGCCCATCCTTCCATTGCTCTACTGTGTTCTGCTGCCAGTGTCTTTAGTCTTGGAGTACAGAGCATCCTCAGTATCCCAAGTTGCACAATGCTGATGTTCCTCTGGGATCTTCTTGGGATCATTTTTGCCTTTACTAACATGTACCACAATTTGCCATTTCTTCACTGGCTTGCCAGTCTACAACAGGTCAGAATCTCCTGTCTCTCTTAAATTTGGGTGTTGTTTCATTACTCCTAAACCCATTTTACTCAGCTCCCACACTTCAGTCCTTAGATGAGCAGGAGACCTCTGCTGGTGAATCGCTTATAGCCCTGGGTCTGCCAGGATTGTCGCAGTTACAAATTTGTGATCATTTAGAGGGAATTTTAAAGGATGTTCCTACTTTGGAGCGAGTTACTGAGGGGCTGCTGAGAAAACTGATGGGGTTACTTTGGTAGAGAAGAAGAAATCTTAAAGCCTGGAACATTTTGAAACTTTAATTACAAATAATTCTTGCAATGCTTATCAGATGAATTGTATGTATTATATAATGTGAAACACTGCGCTAATCTTAGCAGTGATTATTATGCAAAGCCTTTTTCCAAGGTAGGGCTTGAAATGCCCTAAGGACACAGCAGGGAAGTGCTGGGGAATTCAGGATGCATTTTCACACTTTTATTATATTTTATTCCGTCACATTTCACAGCACCTCATGCCAATCATTTGTTAATGAAGAATAGGGACTTTTCTTGTTGTCGTTTGTTCCTGAAATCATACACCAAAGAAAGAACTCACCATTCAGACATTGCTTTGCTTTCAATCAACCTTTGTAGATCAAATACAAAAAGAAGATGACCCTGAAATGCAATGACCTTCTTGATGCTGCAATCCCAAACCAACAAACATAGAAGAAAATAGGTAGGAACTCTTTTTCAATATCATAAGGCTGTAGAATTCAGTTTGCATTTTTTTTCCAGTGAAAACTTTGAAAATCATGACATGATGCTCACATAGGAAAAGCAAAAATAAGAAGGTGCAGGATAATAACAACATTACTTTCTAGCATCTAGATTTCACATACATTGGCCTATTCCACAGCATCATCACTCTAAATAGACTATTTGCTATACCAGAAATTAAAGCCTTCATCATGTTGGTATGCAGTAAAAACCAGCACAGGTCATAATAGTCAAAGCTGGGACTCAGGACAGTGCAGGTTCTGCTTCCAGCTGTCTCCTGGTACTCAGGAAGACCCAAGTTTTTCCCCTACACTTACAGTTGTGTGCATGTAAATTTACTGTCTGCAGCAGTTCACAAATTTATACTTATTCTGAAATCATTCATGCCAAATGACTGACTGTAAGAAGATTATTTATTTGCTTTCCCAGTGATGTCACTGACATAGCAATGGAGTTGGTTGTCTGGCCAGTTATTAATCATAGTGACTAGTTAGGTACATAAAGAATGGACTGTCAGCCATTAACTCAATGTATTTTCTAGGGCATGGTGGGTAAAGCTGAAAATGTGTGACTTTTTTAATACTGCGGATTTTCTAAAATCCTATTTCCACTTGTAGGATTTTTTATTTAGTTGCTTAGTTGTTGAAATTACAGTATTCAATCCTAATGTCTGTCTTCAGATCCCAGCTGTCATGGCTTTCAGTCGGTGATGCCTTTTCCTGAAGGTGATGAGTAGATGTTTCTCAACACATGCAGTGGTTGCAGGGCAGAGTTTGAGGGCAGGTGTTCAGTCTGGGGGTCAGTCAGCCTGTGGGTTGGTCAGACTCACATCACTCACCTCCAGGGAAGGTTCCCCCCTCCTTCACTGCAGTCACAGGAATGTGAAGCCTTTGGCCTTGTGAAAAGATGGGAACTCAGGTCACCTCCTCCTTGGCAAGCAGAGGGACAGGTTACATTTTGGTCACTCTTTCTGTTCCAGTTGGCCTTCAGTTACCTTCTGCCAAATGCCAGCATTTCCTATGGGGTAGAGAACCTTCTGTCTTTTCAGAATTTGGTTTCCATCACCCACACAGGTCTTCCTCCTTGGTCAGGACTAGTGCTGTCACCCCATCATGTTTCAGGATGGGGAAGATGTCAGGAATGTCCCTGACCCCACCAACATAAAGTACATTCCTGGAGAGGTATCTGGACATGTCTGCCATGCAGGGATGTCTCCACACAGTGTGGGTCAGGTCTACACCCATCTCCTCACAGGGCTGGGGAGGGTCTGGCTGAGGTTCTTGGTCATGGCTAGGTCCAAAAAAGGCACTAAGCTGTGTAAATCAAATACAGCCAGGAAAGCACTCACTGTGGGGGACAAGTCAGATGCAGGCAGCTCTCATGGTTTTGGCCTGATGTTGAATATTGCATCTGGGGTCTGAGACACAGAATTCCAACAAAATTCCACTGTAGCCACCAAGTCCTTTTGTTATTGTGTGCCCAACTCAGAGCAGGGCTTGAGCTCCCAGCTCTTACTGTAATTCCTGATGTCCTCCTAACACCTGTAAGGATGGCAGGCTGCCAGGCTGGCGTTAGGAACCCTAACACTGTTGTAGCTCATGGCTCCAGGTAATTGGCTTCCTACTGGAATAAAGCAAACATTGTTCTCCCTTTCCCAGGCAGGCACTGACACTGGCTGCTTTCTGGAGTATGAGAGTGTCTCATCCATCTTCCCAGTTCTAGGTGGGACAAAAATTTACTCCAGCATTTAAAGCCAAAGTAGGAAAATTTATCAACAAGACCATAGGAACATCCATCTTCCTTTGTCATTGTGGGAAATAAGTCTTTTAGATTCCTCAAGTCGTACTTCGTATTTTTAATAGGCCCAGACTCGTTTTGTTTCTAACCTGGATTTTTTTTTTCTGTTTCTTTTAGCCATGTATGCAGGGATACTGTGGGATGGTAACCATAGTAACTGCAGAACATGGAAAACATAATTTCAGCCCCAAAATGCATATTTACTGGGTTTGTGTTTGCTGGATGTGAATTGTCTTGATCCCTAAACAACAGAAGGAAGTGGAAAGAAGTTGTTTCAGAGCAATTAAAGGAGAAACTCAGACAGTTAGCAGACAGTGGGTGAAATATGCATTAGGTGCTGTTCTGGTATGTCCAGGTAGCTGCTGTAGATAGATAAGACCAAAACAAAATCTAAGTTCTGGTTTTATATATGTTATAATATATTTAATGACAATATTATGTATATTTAGTAACAATAAAATGATCTGGTCTGAGACTCTCTTATCCACACTGAGCATTTCATCACCATTGTGAACATTGTCAGTGCTCTCAAGAGTCTGCTGGGCAGGGGCTTCACTGACACAATGCTAAAGCCATGGCTCTGTGTTACAAATGATGGGTAACCTGCCCATTCCTCCAAAGCAGATGCACCAAACAGAGCAGTAATGGGGCTCAGCCCCTCCTCTTCAATGTCCAGCTCTGAGTGTTTACCTACAGAAGGGGGTCTCCCAGGTTTGCCCCCAGCTGATGGAGCTCAGCACCTCAGGAAATCATCCTAAGGATGGAGGCCCCAGGGAAAGGAAAGGGAAATTGGGGAGCTAGAACTTGTTTCATGTGATTTAAAACTGCTGGGGAGGAAATAAAAGTGTGAAATTATACTGAAAACCACAAGAAGTGATCCTACTGTACTGTCAATCTCCAGTCTGATAGACTTGGCCTCTTACATGACTGGTCAGATATAATGTTCTGTGCATGACCAAAACCTTTCCACTTACTCCACAGAGGTCTCCCTTTGGCCCAGGGTGATTTAGGACATTGCTGTGGAATGGCTGTTGCAAAAAATCTGATGCTTTCTCTTCCATCCCTTTCTCCACATAAACAATCATATTTCCCCTGTGCACAAGTGTCCCAGAGGAGGCAGCTCTGTGGCTGCAATGATTTCTGTTTCCAGCTACACAAGAGATTTTAGGGACCAAGTCAAAATCAGAGCAGTACATAGTAATGTTGAGTGTGATCATTTGCCTTGCCTGTGATAGTGCAGAGACAGATAGCTGCATCTATTGCTAAATAAAATCACCTATTATAAAAGTATTTCAGTACTAAATTGTTCTAGCGATTTATTTTTATGTACATTTGAAAATTAGTGCCTTGATGAATCACAAATCAATAAACAGTTTCTTTTCCTAGAAATGTCTTTTTTCAGGGGACTGCTAAGCCTTGCCCTGAGGAACTCAAAAAATTACTACACTGCTTAAACTAATGAGATTATATTTATAATACCAAATTTGTAATAACTTGAAAAATAAATTTCCCCTTGCTTTCAAACTGATATTTACTTTTCCTTTCTCTCAGAGGGTAACAAACTTTAAATGAGAGAAACTGAGTTTTACAGAGTAATAAGACTCCGCAAGTCAGATATTAATGAAAAATAATAACTGTAAGAACTGTTGACTTAATAAGAAAAGAAAAACGAGGCAGCTTAGTATTCCTTAGTTGATCTGATGCTGAAATTGGATTTACTTATTTATCTTTTTAGTAACCTCCTCCCTTTATGACTTTGCACAACCTAGATATTAGTAATAGTACTCTCATTGTATGGGAAAACTTGTTTTCCTGCATTATGTAAAAAAATTGCCTGGGGACAAAGAGCCATTCTTGCGACAGTGGAGAAGAACAAGCAAAGCAACAGGCATGTAACAACAGGCACCTTTCACGGCCACACTTTTTCACACTGCCACGTGGATAAACATGGGCATATACAACTCCCCAGTGAATGTTTCAGGGTTTTCCATGCTGTGTTTCCCCTCTACTTTGATCTCTGGAACAGATTTCTCATGATTATGACGGACTTTTCCCCAAGCGTTTGCTCATGGGCATGGAAGCAATGAGCTAATTCTTGCTTGTTGAGCAAAGAAAGTAAGAGGATACTGCAACAACTGCTGCAAGTTCAGCAAGAGCAACAGTAACTACAACAGCAATAATATGAATGCTTATTAACTTCATAAAACAATTACAATGAAATAGGTAAAATTATTTTGTTGTCTGAAAAAAGAAAAAATCCCTTAGAAGACTTCCAATGTACAGTGGAGAGTAAAGAGTCTAACAAAAAAAATTTCAGAAATGTAACGATAATCGATGAATAAATTGATTACAAGAAAAAATATGCTTTAAAGATTCATTAATAAATGCAGCTAACTGAATCACTCACCATGACAATTAGCAAACCATGTCTGTATGAAAAATGTATTGTCAAATGTTTTGTAAGTGAAATCAGTAAAGGAGGCTGTCTCTTGTACAAAAAGGAAAAAAGATTAATTGGTACTTTTAACTGAATTGGGGATTATACTTTATTCTCAGGAAGAATTTGATTTCTTACGCCAAGCTGCAGACTTGTTCCCTTTCAAAAGGTTGTAAAAATATTTTTTCAGCATTCAAAGAATGTCTTTCTGTGTCCCTTCCTCCCAGCAGAAAAATAACAAAAACATCTAAAGTTCAGATGTTAAAAAAAATATTGCTCTGAGGTCTAAAACCAAATATGAGAAATTCCCTGCTGAAAGTATTTATTCTCCCTACAAGATGGAAGCTCTGACAGGTGTATTTATATTAAAGGGAAGGTGCCCCAGCTGCCTGCATCAGAGCTTGGAGGAAAACACTGATAACTACAGCTTCAGTGGCTGTGGAGAAGGAGACTTGTCTGGCAAAGGAGTTCCTGTGTAAGGACTGATACCCTAGGAACAACATCACAGACACGCTCTGCAGGTGGAGGAGCAGGGGCTTGGCCGGTTGGATGTTGAATCTACTTCTGGGTTATTTTCTTCCCGTTCTCAGAACCTGGCAGTGAACAAGCAGGACCAACCCTAGCTTTGACATCTCTGAGGAAGCTGCTAAATAATCTGCTAACCCTGATGGAGGCATTAATTTCAGTGGCATTTGTCTCTTCCTGGGTGGCATTGACCCTTCGTGACCAAAATGGGAGCTCTGGTAGCTTTTTTGTGCCTGCATTGATTACCTTGGTTGCCTATCACACACACCTGTTGAACATGAGGTGAAGCGTGGATGAGCAAATATGCTCTTAACATGTAATTTCTCATAGTAATTAGGAATATCCTCAGAGCTCCTTGATTTTGTGAGCTCTCCAAGCTTGCCTTCCCTGCTGTCTTAAGACTTCATGTTCAATTTATTTTGGTTTGCAGTGTATCATTTGTGCTGACACGATTTTGTCTTGGTTTTGACATTTTATTATTGTCTTCCCAGCCTTGTGCTTCTGGCTGTATGAGTGTCTGATGATACTCAGTGGCATGCAAATAAACAGACAATTACAGTTGGTACAAACATCCATTGTATTTCACAATGTGCAGGCTCCGTACTTGATTTCCAAACCTAAACATGTGTAAGTGGTTTCAATAAGCTGTTTTCTGAAAACACCCATTACTGTCAATACCAAGGAAAATATCTATTTTAAATGTCTTTATTCTGCAGTCAGTGCTTCATTGGCACAAAAACCTGAGAAGGGTCCTGCTTACCTGCTGGGGGGCTGCACCGCTCCTTAAGCATCCATCTCTCATTTGAGTGCTTGTCCACAGGCCTCGCATCCACCCCAGTAGCTTCCTGTGTTATGTTTAATTTATTCTTAAAAACTTACAATACTTTGGTATATTTCAACCTATTTATAGTAGGAGAATAATCCAAATCTTTCGTTATATGTCCCAACAGTGTATTAGATGATAAAGAATGCAGTTTTTTCAGTGTTTAAATATCCAGTTGTGGTGGTTTGGGTTACGCTCCTCCCTGTACGGGCCACCAATTAATGTAATGGTTTTGAGTTC
>VZSR01001299.1:6349119-6425995 GCA_013398615.1 Brachypodius melanocephalos | reverse complement strand
CACATCATCCCCTCCCCCGGCCTGAGAGTCCCCAAGCCAGGCGGGTCTCCCATAAAAGCCCAGGCCCAGGCTGCTGCTTGCAGGGCAGCCCCCCTGCCCCCGGAGGCCCGGCCCGGCCTGGCCTGGCTGCCCGGGGGAGGCGGCGGGACCTGGACTGGGCCTGTCCAACTCACGGAGATGTGAACTGCTCGCCGGCCGGAAGTCAAAGAGAGCCTTTGAACTGTGAGGTGAGCTTTTATGAATATCACCCAAAAGTCACATTCTGTTCTTTAAGTGGCCAAACGACATGCCAGTTTAAAAAGCTAACTTCTGGTTGGTCCATTGTGGCTCAAACCACAACACCAGTCCAACATGCCAACAGGATTTTGTTTTGTTACTACTCTGAAGATGTGATACATGCCATGATATTCTCCATGCTAAATATCTGATGGCCTGGATCCGTTATACAGAGATTGATTTCTCTGCCTCTGTGCAGTGTTGCCTTCAGGCTTAATGAAGGCTCTCCATAAGGGCAAAGTTGGCCCAGTCCTTAGTCTGGCTGTCCCTGTAGGGAACATTCTTCTGTGTATTGATTTTAGTTCCTCCAAGAATCTTCAGGTTTTTAGGCCATTTCCTATGTGTTGTAAAAAAAAAAAAGGTACCTTTGATGACAGAGTTAAGAGAGTTGGGGAGCCAATCCTGAGTTTCCACTAGCACCAGTGGGCTTGCTCTGCTTGCTGCAAGGAGTTTTCAGTCCCACAGCTACTCCTACCCATGCTAAACAGTGAGTTGTGTAGATTGAAAGAGTCACTTTATGTCATGGTTGCTTTTGGGTCTTTGTCAGATCGTCTCCTCTTTATAAAGTTAGTTCCAGGTGTCGAGAAACAGGAGACACTCTTCAGTGCTTTCCAGTCCCTGTCACCACGACCACATGCTCAGGTGCCACTGGGGAGCAGATCCCAGCAGAAGCAGCTACACCAGTCTGAAGGGCACCTCCATCTGAAGAGGAGCCCCTTTGCAGTCTCAGTGCAAGGTGGATTTGAATGAAAGGAGCTGTGAAACCACAATGAGATAGTGTGGAAATGAACAACAGTCATGTATAAACACACTGTGGTCTTGCAAACAGATATTCACATTTCTTTGCCGTTAACCTAGGTTGCAAACAGGACAGATAGTGTGCACATCTGTGTGTGCTTGTCACTGCAGGTTCCAGAGGATGCTGTATAGAACAGTCATTTTCTGGAATAAAGAAACAACAATGGTGCTGTTTTCCATTAGATCCCATGACTTTTTGCCTACAGAAAATGTAGAAGAGAATCTGACTTTTCTGCATGGAGGGACAAGCTGTTTTAGAGAGCACTGCGAGGAAGTTGTAGTGTTTGGTGATGAGATTCAGGAAGCAGACTGCATGAAATTTCTGTGCTATCCGTCATAACTGCATGGTACAGCCTATTTTTAAGCTGGTTTTATTCCTGGGCTTAGCAGCATTTAGCTGAGTCTACTCATAAAACTTCATGGATCGAATTATCTATTCCCCATTCAAAAGTTGTACGTTCTCAGAGAGATAGAATTAGAGCAGTTTAAAAAAGGCAGTTGATTGAAATGTGAAGTCAAGTGATTGCAAAGCTGTATAGATGTTAAAGTTTCACATTTCTGGAATATATCATGAGAAAGCTCATACAGGTCCTCTGGCCTACAAATCCTGCTGCATGCCCTGTTCTCTCCTGTATTACGATTATCTTCTTCATCTGCTCTAAGTAGGATCTTGGCCCATGAAGCTCAGCTCATTGACCACCTTCGTCCCTAGCTATCCATTCACCCTGTCTGCCCAGGAACAGGAGCATTCTGCTGATCTGGTTGTCAGTTCAAAGCAGCAATGAGACAGCTGGCTGAGACAAATGGCATTGGTTGGCTATTACTTGTCACTCAGTGCACCAAGGTGGAGAATGTATGAAGGTGGGATAGAGAGCTGTGTAAGAAAACTGAAGGTTTAGGTTGGTCAGTTAGAGAGAAGCTAACTTGTGTCAGAGAAAAGTACTCACAAGGGGAAATAAACCTAGCATGGACAACTGAAAAAACTATGGAATTCAAGTTTTGAATGTAAAGATGATGATGGGGTGAAAAAAAATTTTTAAAAGGCAGGACCAAAGCACAAAGGAAAAATGGGGGAGAGAAATAGTAAAAAGCACAGCAGAAAATTATGTCCTTCTTGTAAAATAAACTGATGGGAGCTAGAGTAACATACCATTACATGCAGATCCATATCAGTTTGAGTAAGCTCGTTTAAACATTAAACCTTCTTCCTGGTTCTGGACATGATATTGAATCCAGAATCCAGTGCTGTTTAGAAGAGCAGTGAGACTGTGTAGTGTGAAGGCAATCTTTCAACAAACTAGTTAATTTCGGTGTATGGATTCTGAAGCAATATGTTAAAGTTTCCATTGCGCTTCATCTTAAATTCCTATCTGTGCAATAGAATAGACAAAAGACAAAACAAGAAAACACTTCAGCAGAAGACTCTAAGACTTGAATTCAGAGCATTTCCATGCTCCTGTACTCCATTCCCTCCCCTTTTAGGTTTTCCAACCCCTAACAGAAAATTCAATAGTAGTAATTGTTCCTATATCAGTCATTAACCACATCAAAGAACCACAGTTTATTACTAAATAGGTGTTAGTTATAGAGAGGTTCACCGTGAATAATGAATCCCAAGAACAGTGGCAGTAATGCTAATCTTTGTTTTGCAAATATTCCCTAAGGCCTTCTTCAGTAAAGGATCTAAATGCTCTCCTGTGAACATCAGGTCTCCTTTAATTTCTTCTGTCATTTTCCCTTCTATTTTTATAGTCATCATCTATTTTTAATTTCCTAACTATGTGCTTAACCTAGCTGTATTGGTTTGAACTCTTTATGATGGGTTTGCAGGGTTAAATTTAGCAATTACAGACTCTGAAGTCACAGTAATGTTGGTTAGGCTCTGTGAATGTACATTTGTGATTGTTTCTACTGAAAAGGCTATTTTTAGAAGAAGGAATACCACTATTCTTCCCCAGTAGCTCAATGTCTCACTTAGAAATACAAAAGAGTTCTCCTCAAAGGCTCCTCCAGGAGTCTGCTGCTTCTTCCTGGGCAGGTGTTTGGTGGGGATCTTGGAAGAGGCAGGATAATATTCATCAATTCCATTACCTCCAAATAAGGAGTGGATGGCTATGTAGAGGTGTAAGTTTTGCAGAGTGTAGCTGTGTAATATTGCTCTGCATTCTATAAAATCCATATTGGCCTCTAGGATCAAGTACATCTCTGTTGCCTAAAACTTGAGGCAGCATGCAAGACTTAAAATACTTTTCTATTCATAGTCAGAAACAATATCCAAAGTGTAATATGAGGTTGTAGCCTCTGTTGATAGCTCATTTTTAAACACTGTAATCTAGAAAAATAGGCATAAATGTTTGGGTGTTGCAGTTAGTATTCACATCAGATGGACTTCCTTACTTGATCATAAAGTCATAATCAAAGCTTATGCATGATTGCCTTTTGGGATATTGATCCATGACCATGCAGACAGACTAGCAAAGCTTCTGTTAAATTAATGCAGCTTTCAAGAGTGACTGAGCAAAGGATTAATGTAGAAGACTGTTAATCAAATTAAGTGTTTCCTAAAATTCTGTAATACATTTTATGCACAAAGGAAACTTTGGTAAGAACTTGTTATTACAACAGAAATTATTTTTTCTATTGTATTTCGTAATACCAAATGGAAATTTATTCTTTACTTCAGTGAAATCTGGTGTTCAAACATTACAGCATGAAACCTGGAAAAAAGCCTGTATGTATAATGATTTCCAGCAGGAAAGGAGTAAGTGCAACATGAACAAAAAGGTGAAATGGGGGTTCAGCTCTTGTTTAGTAAGTCAAATGTCATTTGGCACCATCACAACTATCTCTTGTTGACAGCAGAGTCACAGTCACCCCTGAATATGAGTCTCCAAAATTGCCTCTGGCAAGACTGACACCCTTACAAGTTCTTGAGGGCACTCTGGATCACCTGGATCCCAATGGGATCTTGTAATTCTGCTTCTCCCCTCCTGTGTAATATTAATGGACCATTGCTGATAATTATGTGGGGATTAACAGCACTAGTAATGCTCTCTGGTCTGGTGGGTGGATTAATTAAATTATGCCTGTAAAGAAATGCAAAAATGAAAGTAAGTATTCAAGTTCTAAATCGTAATATTTATGTTACAAAACTCGTAGGAGGAGTATAATGTTGCAGTGTGTCTGCGTGGGTAGAGACTGTCTGTGTGGGCCAAAGGGATGACTCAGATACATCACAGCTTCTGAATTCCCAGGGAGTTCTGGATGTTCACTGCATACATGGGTGAGATTTTGTGAGTGCCTTGATGGATTGTAGCAGGTTCATGCTTTTTTATTTTTTTTCTTTCTTCACTCCTAATTTGCTACATTTACTCCAAGCCCTGTTTTGATAGCTCTTTTCCCAGACTCTACAAGTCTGGACCTTAGAAGGAAAAAATCAGATATATGTAATCAATATGCTGTTTGCATATAAGAAACCACTTACTAATTTTAAAGAGTCCACTTGATACCTGAATAATTCATAATATACATGAAGTTTATGTAATTTAACAATTACATGTATCTGGGTCTGGCTTTGAGAAGCCTGACTTATTTGGGCTGATAAATTACAGACTGCATTAAGTAATTGGAATGATTTAAGACTATTCTGAAGAAATGCAGCTGAGGGACATTACAGTAAGTCTTTTTATTTTTAAAGTGTATATTTTAAGAGCTTAAATTGCTACCATAAATGTTGTTTTAAACTTTAAACATACAAGTAGGTCCACTTTCAAAGACAGCCATTTATTTCTCTGGTGATAAACAATAATTTATGATACTCAATGTTAGTTTTTGGTGACTCCCCATTTCTCTGGCAGTGACATAATGCTGTTTAGTTACTCTTGTAAAAAAAGACTACATCACTATCATTTATATTACTCTGTGAGACAAAAATCCTTCCTGTGTTTAAGATATAATGGTTTGAAGGCTGGAGGGAGGCCTGGGATTTGTTTTGGTTTGAAAGTTCCTGTTCATGGCAGAGGTCTTTTGGGTGACTTCACTGTGGTTCTATGGAGGGCTGGTGAACAGATCCTCCTGCTCCAGCAGCATCTCTGGGGAGATGGGATGAAATCTCAGCTCTTGAAGCAGATTTTCTCACAGTCCCACACACATCCAGGGGGTGCTGTATGTCTGGCTGTGTTTTCTGAGGGATGTTTTAATGTCTGAGTGCTGGCATGAGTTTTTTCTTTGATACATAAGCCAGCTGATAAATTGGATCTTGAATGCATGCAGTATTTCTTAAGGTCAAGTTACGCCACTGTGCAATAAAATACAATCAGTAACCATTGCAAGAAGCCATGGGGTAGTGTATCATTTATCTTGAAACCTTCTGCTCTGAATAAGAATCCTGAATTCACTTTTCAGTATAAATTGTGATCTCTCCTAGCTTCTGCCAGGGATACCATAAAATATGTCATTACATTAATCAAAGTCCCAGCATCCTGGCATCCAAACTATGAATTATTGCTGTAGTACAAATGCTCCAGGAAGAGTATCACATCTTATCCTAGCCTGGCTGAGAAGTCTAACATTTACAGTGTGATGGCAGAGAGAGCAGGAGATGTTGTAGAAATGCCAGTTAAACCCTGTATTTGGAGATTAGATTGATTTGATAAATACTCCTTAACACTTATTTATCTCTTTATTAGATGCCATAGACCATTTTTGAGCCTTTAAAATGCTTTATAAATAAACTTATTAAATATTTCCTATGTACTTGCTTATGAAACATCTGAAGTTCACTGAAAAGATTTACAGACCTTACTGCATAATGCTGTACTTGATGTTATCATTTAAAATTTTTCGACACTTGAATAAATGTTCGGAAGAGCTCATGGGAAAAATCTGAGTTGTAATTTTTTGAGCCAAACCTTCTTCAGCCTTTGGAAAAGACAGCTCTAGGATTTTCTGTGAGTGACTGGCCTCACAAATTAAGTCTCAGCTTTTTACTTCATTTACAGGGAATTATCTTATTTAATTTGTGCAGAGAGCAGCTATGTTAAGCATTTACGTAGGCTCAGAAAGGATCAGAAAAACACAATAATGTGTCTCTGCGTAAATATTTTTATGAACTGTGAGTAGACTGCATTAAAGATTAGGTAGGAAATATTTGGTTAATTCATTTATATATTTATGGAGTTCTTTCATGTGTTTGAAATGGATTACAGAGGGATAAAACCAGTGTCAGGAAAAAGCCAACATCAATTTTCCTTGAACAAATCGTGTCAAAACAAAATAATTCCCTCCTAGGACAAAGGCAGGATGCTGTGGACAGAGGGGAAAGCGAGGGGCATCACATAAGGCTTTCAGTGCTGTCTAATGTGGGGATCTCAAAGCAAGCTGGAGAGGGAAGTTTCATTTAGGGGAAACTGGTAGGGCAAGAGAGCACCAGCTGCCATAGCAATGCTCACAGAGTGAAGACCATGATTTAATTTCCAACAAGGAGCTCCACAAGGCAGTCCTGAGCCTAAAACTGCCCAATGCTTACACCAATTATAGGAATGGAGAGCTAAGGAGGGTGCTTATAAAATCTACATGTAACAAAGGAGATGGAGGATAGATTTAGAGCTCAAACTGACCTTCTAAATTGGAGCAAAGTTCTGAGATATGCAGTATACAGCTCTAAGTTTCTGTAACTTTTTCTCCCAACCTCCCTCTCCCAGCCACCAGCTGCACAGCACATTGTTCACCTTCCAGACACAGGTTCCTTTTCCAGGTGCTCTTTCTAATTCAGTTCATCCAGGTAAGGGGCCAGTTTGCTCACAAAAACCCCCGACTTGGCACTGGACCCACCACTTGGATTTCTTTATCCAGGCAGTGTGGTGGGTGGTGAGCTTCACTCTCTGCAGGAGACTGACCAGAACACACCAAGCCAAAATGTTCAGGAAACAAAACCAACTCCAGCCACAGCTTCCCTTTCTGATGAATTCTGATGAGTTCCATGTACATTGTGCATTTCTTTCATGTTCTTTTAAGCTGCATATCTTTTTATCCATATTCAGTGCATGCAATCCCTACCAGGACCCACTCTGCCTGCTTGGCTTGTCCAGTTTGTCTTAAAGTTTGAGCATTCCCCAGGTGCATGGCCCTCCATACAGTGATATGTGTGTCTGTGTAAACCTGTGTCAGTCTTTTCATAAACTAAAGACATCCAGCTTGTCAGTACATGATCCAATTGCACAACTGCAGCATCTTTCAGCAGGAGCAGCAGCTCCTGCAAAGCACTGAGCAGGATCCTGCTTAACTGTGACTTTGTCATACAAAAAGTCCAAAATCTGAAAACCTAGCTGGAGTAATCTCTCCAGATTTGGGCACTGCTGTCCCAGAAACAAGTAGGCTACACTGGAGAGCAGCAAAATCAAACAATTAGGCCAATTAAAGATTCAGAAAATAATGTAATAGGAAAGTGTAATAGGAAAGCTTGAGAGAAAACTGGTTATTTAATCCAGCGAGGAGAAGAACCATGAGGGCCAAGTGGCATTTCACACCAGAAATCTCCTCTCCGCTTTTCTGCTGGCTATCCCAGGAACAAGCTGCTCTCTATCCCCCATAAACTGGATAAGAAGCAAATTGGTAAAATAGAGAGATTGGAAGAAGATTTTATTTTAAAATACTGAAGCTTTGGAGGAGTATGCTGAGGAACACTGCAGGAGCACATCTCCATCACTGGACAAGTCCTGATAAAAAGTCAAAGATAATCAGTGTGCTGAGAGTGATTCTAAGTATCATTGAACCTAACTGAATCTGGCAGAGATTAGCCCATTTCTCAAGGACCTCCTCTTCCTCTCCACAGGAAAACAGGCTTTATCCTAAGCAAAACATTTGTGTGACCAGCACTAAAGTTGCTGTTGTATTATCCTGAGGCTTCTTTTCTTGGAGGACCAGGTCATCCCAAAGCAAACTTTTAGTTTTTAAAAAATGAAGATTTTTTGTAATTTTTATTTTCAAGGTTGTGCTTAAAAGATGAAGTTAGAAAGTGTAATTATCAATAAAATATTAACATAGTAAAAGAATCTTTAAAATGTCATCGTTTTTAAGCTGACATTATTTTTCATGGTATTTACTCACATTTTTGAAAGGTTTGGAGTTGATAGGCTGCTAATCTGATATTGCATAGTCACACAAAAAATCCATGGTCCCAGTGAAAATTAGAGGCAGTATCACTGAGTGAGAGCTGCTTGTGTGTGACTTGAGTGTTTGCAGAATTAAACCCTTCTTTGCAAATTCCTAAGGACTGTCATCTGTGAACCCCAAAGCAATTTATAAACATTATTTAATGTTAAAAATCAACTTGGCTCGGGCCATAACTGAGTTCAAGCAGCTTTGTGGAGCTGGCTGCTTTTCACTGGAGAAAAATAATCCCTTTGGAAAGCAATTGGGATGAGTGTTTGTAGTATTTGGAGTGCTAAAACAAATTTAGGGCAGATATTCTTAGATCCACACTGGCAACCATCTAAGTCAATGCACTGATTCAATGAACCCTGTGTAACCCTGTCAGGGATTATTCCCTGTGGTGTGTTGAGCCTGGCTGGATGCCAGGTACCCACCAAAGCTGTGCTATCCCTCCCCTCCTCAGCTAGACAGGGGAGAAAAAAATGTATTGAGAGGCTCAGGGGTCAAGGTAAGGCCCAGGAGAGTTCAGGCACCAGTTACTGTCACAGGCAAAACAGAAGACTTGGGAAAGAAAGTAAATTAAATTTATCACCAATCAAATCAGAGTAGGGTAATGAGAAATAAAACCAGCCTTAAAACACCTTTGTCCCACCCCTCCCTTCTTCCTGGGCTCAGCTTCACTCCTGAATTCTCTGCCTCCTCTGCTCAGCAGCACAGGGCGATGGGGAATAGGGGTTGTGGTTAGTTCATCCCACTCTCTTGGTCCTTGGTGGGAGGACTCCACACTCTTTATCTGCTCCAGCATGGGGTCCCTCCCACAGGAAACAGTCCCCCACAATGTGAATCCTTCCCATGGATTGCATTTCTTCACAAATTTCTCCAGTGTGGGTCCCCTCCACAGAGCCCAGTCCATCAGAAGCAGACTGTTCCAGCATGGGTCCCCTTTCACTACACAGGGACCTCAGAGACACTGTTGGTGAAGGCTGAGAAGCGGCTGACTGCCTCAGCCTTGCCGCTGTTCACTGTCAGCACATCACCAGAATTTGTAGGTTTGTAGGTCTCCCTCCATCAGTCTCTTGGTTTAGGAACTAAAGGAGCTTCTGAGTATGGGTGGATGTCTGGAATGAATTTTCATCTTTCAGGTAACTGTGAATATTAGAGGTGTTAGGGGCAAGCCTGACCCAGACCAGGAGTATTCAGAGACATGCACAGCTCACTGCTGGGTGCTCTAAATGACTTAAATGATCTGGATCAAAATTTAACAGACTTCATGTGTATTTATTTTCTAAAGAATTTCAGGAGTTTATCCTTCACTGCTGCTATGGGTTTTATGATTTAAATGCCATTGGCAAGAAGGACCATTTTGTTGGTTTTTAATGCAGATTAATATACTGAGGCTGTAGATCACACATATTGCTTCCCCCCGCACAGCAAGAAAAAAAATCTGTGGCTTTTATTAACACAACCATATAAAGCATATGAACTGAGTATTGCACTAGTGTGCACTTGGAGTCTATATTTAGTATGCTGGATACTCATTTAACAGAGCCAGAAGCTACCGTGGCTTTTTCAAATGCAAGGGTAAAATATTGAGGCAGGAGAAATCGTAAGAACTGGGTGTTATCCCAAAAACATTACTGTGCTGATCTTGTCTGGCACATGCTGTCATGGAACAAGTCGAATAGTACAGTGCTGTGGAGCAGGTCCTGGAAATGAATGAGAGGTCTAGAAGAGACTACCACAAAGCACAAGCAGGACATCAAGCACTTGAGAACCAAGAAGAGCATTCCTGGGAAAAAAACATGGGAAGAAAGCTGTAATTCTTTTATACAAAGACTTTACAAAGGAAAATGTGGTGATAGTGTTAACAAAGGGAAAGAGAAGCTGCACTTACAGGTGCAGATACCAACAAAGTACTCCGGGAAGGGGTATGTGTAGCACTGAGATCCCACCAGAACACCTGAAAACCAGGAAGATAGGCAGAGCATGCTTTCTGGCAATGTTCTTCAGACTAACCAACAGTAAAATGATCCAGGAATATATACAAACTCAGCCTGGAACCCTAAAAAATCACTAATAGTAAAATGTCCCTAAATCAAAACAGATAAAAAATACATTTATAGCTTTCTGGGAGGTAAAAGTAGCTGGAAGATATGCTGAAAGTGATTGCAAAAGCATGTGTGTGTGGATTTCTATATTATGTCCATCACTGTTACACGTTACCACAAAAACAGGGAAGTCATCCGAGTTTCATCCATTTGGTTGTCATCACTCCATTTCCTGCTTTTCTCGGTTTTCACAATTGCATTGTTTTTCATCCTATCTCCTTTCCAGAGCCTTTGTTAGACTTTGTTCTCCGATTTCAAGATTTCATTCCCTTTCCTGAAAGGGAAGTCTTCATTAGAGATGCACTTATTTGAATTAAATTGTAGTTGTGCTTTTATAACCTCTTCTGAATCTCATTAAGTATTTTTAAGTGTAAATCTTGGTGTGCCTCTCTTGGTCCAGAGTTTCATCACCAGAAATTCAGCACACCTGGCCAAGGCTCTTATGCAGGGGTTGGTGCAGGGAAAGTAACCCCATAGCTGGGTAAAACACCATCACTCCTGTACCTGTCTGTAGGTTGCAACTCAATTTTTCCTAGAAAAATGACAGCTGTTTGTACTGAGAGCTATTAATCTGTTCTTTCACCCTCCAATCTTGCCAAATTGAGTGTCTGTCTTCAACATACAATTTTCACCCAAAACATCTATCCTGGGCTGCCTTTTTAAAGATTTCTTCAGCTATTATGTGTGTTTACTGCCTTCTCTGACATTTCTTCTGGCATTGAATTAGTGTTGACTGTGATTCCCAGCATGCAGAATTTGGAGAGTTTTGTCTGACCACCTCAAAGAAACATTTCAGCTTCAAGATCAGAAAAAAACCTCTATGAAACAAACCTGTCACAATTAGACCTGTTGTAGTCTAACTCTTTGGGGTGCAGGATTAAGCTAACCACAAATCTGACATACCCTTGCCTTTGTTCTTCTTCCTCATTGTTCTTCTTCCTTCTGGTATCTATGTCAAATATTGCCTCAGGTCTATTAAAAGTGAAAGAATATTTCATGCTGTATTGAAACAGCAAATTTTATTTGTTTGTTATTTAGCAGCAAGGAAACACTGCAGAGAGTAATCCTACCAAGGATTACAGAGTATTTTGACAAGTAGTAAACGCTCAGATTCAGCTAAAGCCTCCTCCTTTCCCGGCTCCTCAGTAATCCTGGTTTAGGCCAGCAGAATAATTAAGATGTTGCAGGAAAACAGTCCTCAAAAGGAAAGATACAAATGAATTTGTAAAATTCAAGAGCAACTGCACTATGAGGAATAGCAGAAAATGAAAAAACAAAAAAAAAAACACCCTGAAACAGTGCAAGTCTTGAAGAAACACTGTTTGAGGGAGACAAATTACTTGTTCTGAAAAAATTCACAAATCCTAAACTCTTTAATAGAGCAACTAATCCTCCTTTACTCCAGCGCTAAA
This sequence comes from Brachypodius melanocephalos, assembly GCA_013398615.1. Lineage (NCBI taxonomy): Eukaryota > Metazoa > Chordata > Aves > Passeriformes > Pycnonotidae > Brachypodius > Brachypodius melanocephalos. The sequence continues at coordinate 6,414,249 of VZSR01001299.1, read as the reverse complement.
ATTCCAAGTGTTGTATACAATGAAGAAAATAAAGAAGAAAAAACTGTTTATTCTCTACAAAATGCATATTGTATGAAGGCTGGGTGAAGAACCAGCTAGCAGCAAAATAATTCTAAGAAAGCTAGTTTGCCTTTATATAGAAATTTTGCCAAAGGAAAACATGGATTTGGAGATCTTATCCCCAAGTTCTGGTTATGATATTCAGCCATTCTTGACTCAGTTTGTAGCAGTTATTGCCAAATGGAAAGATTTGATGCTAGATTCAGCATTAGATAGTATGGAGTGTGATTACCAGTATTAAAATAAATTAAACAGGGTTATTTCTTGGGAAACTGAAATTATATCTAGCATCTGGCCACACTACTCTCATTCATCTTTTTCATGCCCTCTCCAGTTCTTCAAAGAACCAGCATAGTGTATCATTATTGCTGTTGGGAATAAAAATGATGAAAAGGGATAAAAGTATTTCTAGAAATCTTTCCTTCATTTAAAACTATAAGAATACCAATAAACAAACAGAAAAGAAGAAATAACTTTTACGGTCTACTGATAGCTTCCACTGGCTTTCATTTGAGAGAAGATATTTCCTGACTTTTTTATTAGTGCTTATTGGTAGTATTTGATCACACAATAACAATAGTCACTGGTGGTATGTAACATACAGAGAAACGATCAGCAGACCAGTGCCAGGGTTGGCTCTCCTACAGAGAATCACATTGTTTTTCCAGAGAGCACCTAAATAGGCATGCTGCTGCTCTGATGAATTCAGCCGAAAATCGTGGGTCTCCCTGCATTCTTAGTGAACTCATGTATGATGCAGGTTCAGTAAATGATCTGTGGTTCTGGGGGACAAATCCTCTGAGAGTGATGGTTTTGCACCTTGTCAAACCATTGGTTGGTCACTGCACGGCCCAAGCTTAGGTTACTAAGAGAAATTGTCCTTGACAACCTTTGGGAGATCTGCTTGTCAAAGACAATTAAGGAAAATCTCATATGAAGGCATTAAAGTATATAAGAGCTATTTATTTAAGAGTAGACATCAAAATAAAATAGGAATAATGTAGAGGAGTTAAAATGGCAAATAGGAGGGCATAGCTGATGAACCATTGAACCTGAAAGAAGGGGATTGAAAAGAGAAACTAGGAAATACATTCTTGTATTGTAAAGAATGAGAATTTACATTTCTGTGCCATTAAAAATCATTGAAGCAGAGTTTAGCAGGATCCAAAACCAAATTGCTTTTTTATATGGATGAAACTTGGAATAGTAGAACTTTGGAATTTAAGGCTAACAACAAACAGTTGGGAAACTGCAAATCATCGAGTTCTGGGACTTGTTTTCATTGCCAGGAGGAAAGTTTCTAAGGAGAAAGATCATCTCATAACTCTCTCTTCAACATCAGACCCCCTTGTAGGTAATCCCTAAACATCTGGTATTTAGCATTACTGTCAACAAGATTTCAATGAAGTGAGCAGCCATGTGATATAATGTGGGAATTTGCATGAGAGGAAGAAGGTCCGAAAGGTATTCACTCTTATGCAAGCAATTGCAGTTTCAGTGCCAAATTGCCCATGTGACTTGGTTTGTCTGGAGAAAGTGATAGGTAAAAAACCTCAACAAAACCCCATGGTAGAGGTAAGGCAGAGATTTTAATCAGTTTAACTTGATTCTTTAAACATGTTTTGCAGCAGTGTAGCCATCCCAGCTGTATTGGGCCTGTCTGAGATGGAGTTTATTTTCCCATAGTAGCCCTCACGGTGCTGTGCTTTGCAGTGATATCTGGAAAGGTGCTGAAAAAACACCAGTGCTTTGGAAACTGCTGAGCAGCAGCAGCAGCAGTGCTGTCTCCCCAGCATTGCCTCTCATCAATAGGCTGGGGGTGTGCAAAGTCCTAGGAAGGGACACAACTAGGCCAGATGACTCAAGTTTAGTAAAGGAATATTCCATACCAAATGAGATCAGCTAAGTCATAAAAGCTAAGGAAAGGAGGACGTAGTCATTATTTTCAATGTTTGCCTTCCAAAGCAACCACTCCATGTGCTGAAGCTCTGCTTCTTGAGAAATGCCCGAACATCACTTGCTAACAGGAAACAGAGAATAATCCTATTTTTTTTTCCTCTTTGCTGGTGCACATGCAAACTTTCAGCTCTGCTTCAGTAAACCGCCTTATTTCAACCTATCAGTCATTTTCCATCTTATTTTCTTTCCCCTGTCCGGAGCAGCTCGGTGGATGCCTAGTGTCTAGCCAAGGTCTACCCCTCACACTAAATTCACAATCCAAACTGTTCACAAGCCACAGATGTTCACAGATCAGGAAGAGGTTTTTCCCCCAGAGGGTGTTGGGCACTGGAACAGGCTCCCCAGAGAGATGGCCACAGCACCAACCCTGAGAGAGTTCAACAAGTGTTTGGACAATGCTCTCAGGAGCACGATGTGATTCTGTGGTTCTGTGATGGCAGAAGGAAGCTGCAATAGAAACAATGGTTTGCAGATGAATTTAGAACTACACGAGAGGCAGAGCAAACTTTTCTCGGGAAAAATTACTTTGATCTTTGCATTATAGTATTTTGCATTTTTGGCATATGCAGCAGTGTGGAATATTTGGAGTGCTGGTTTCAGAAAATGCCTCAGCCCATGCTAGTCAGACGAGAAGTTTTTAGTTTATGTTCCAAATAACCATGTAGCTCTTATGTTCTAGTTTGTTTATATTCATGCAGAACTTGCTTTGTGGATAAAACCAGTTGTGCCTAACCTACTCTTAACTTTTGCATTTACCTCTTCATGTGAGCTAACATGAGACATTTGGACATAATACAGCTTATAAATATCTGCTCCTGCCATTTCCTTAATGCATCCTTTTAACTCAGGCTGGAGACCTCTGTGATATTCAGGTCCCGCTTGTACAGCTTGTAACTTTTTCAGATCACTGGACTCTCTCATGTACACATCTCCTCAAGCTGTTCCTTATCCTCTTCCTTTGTCCTCTGTGTTCTCTGCCCTTTCTCTGTCTGGCAGAAGCTTCTTTTCTCTCATTTTGTGTGTGTCTTAAAGCAATAAGATCTGCTCCATATACGTCCACAGTCATGAAGGATGCAGAGGCAGCTTAGGGAATTTAGGCAGACTGAGTTCCTGGATTCAAGAGTGTAAATCCTCTTGTCCCATCTCATCTTTTTCTATGTGTCTCTCTGTTAACACTTGAGTTTTTAATGCAATTTCAGTGAAGCCAGGAAGTGTCTAGAATGGCTTCAACCTTGGCAGTGTTGTGCAGTTTGGTGCCCATCTCCTATACAAAATGGGAGATATATAAAATCCATGTGGCTGCAGTGATTGCAGGGTGTACCACATTTTCATGCATACACCTGCTTCTGTGGTCTCACAGGGGTTCCATTTGTCTTGGTTTACTCTCTCCTGATGTAGGAGGTAGTGCTGCTATCCTTGAATCCAAACACCCAAAAGTTCAAGAGTCTCCCAGAATTTCCAGCGTGGATGACTTAGTCCCAGATGTCTTATCTTCAGGAGAGGGGTGAACCACTGAGCACGATCACCGTTGTGTCTGTGGTGCTTTGAGGCAGCAAAAGGAGAATTGACTTGACCCAAGGGAACTCCACTGCAGCCCAAAGGAGGGGATGCCTGCCCTGCTGTCCATAGGCCACTGCCATGAGGCAGTCCCTGGGTGAAAGGCAGGTTCCTGAGGGGCTCTGCCAGCAGGGTCATATTGATGGCCAAGAGCTGCTCCTGGTTGTCCCTTTCAAAGGTTGTCCCTTTGTGTTTAAAGCTTCCACCTCACTGCTGCTTGGCACAATGAGTGTGAAGGGCAAGTCTCCTGGGCCTTTGAAATAGCATCAGCACTGAACCATGGGAAGGACTAATGCCAGTTTTAAGATCTATTTTTATTTTAAGCTTTTAATTGGGTATTTTTGACACAGTGAGGGTGTATTGTTTACAGGACTGATAAGAGAAAATTGAGTCTCTCACCTTTTGCATATGAGCATGATTCACCTTTGAAATTGTGTCCTAAAAAGGACACTGCATTAGGGTAATGCATGCCACCACTCTTTAAAGGCTGAACTTCTGCAAGAGATAAGTTTTAACCTTAGAAGAAACTTTTCCAGTACTGAAACTGTAATGAAGGATTTGGACCAGATCCAGAAAAGAAGGAGGCATCTACCAGTTAAGTGCTACAGTGCTTACCTTTTAGAGGACATGATCCAGACAACTTTGTCCAAACCACAGGGTCATGTATCTCCAGTTCCTCTGCAATGCCTTGCAAAAGACAGGAGACATGAGGAGACACATGCTTAACACTCTACCTACACAAAAAGGTTCCCAAAATTCTGCTTCTCCCTGTGGAAACTTTGTTCTAGAGAAGTGTATGAGAGGACCATAATGTCCAACAGAGAACAATTTCTCTGTAGGAGGTTGAAATCAGGAAATATGACATTACTTTCCCTCTAGTTCAGTATCACGTTTATGAAGAAACTGATTTTTCATCCTTTATCAGGTACTGCTGTCAAATTTCCATGTAATGCCCTCATCCTTTGCCAGCTTCTTTGCAGGGACTTTATTATATTAAGAATTACCCTGAATTCAGGTAATTCAAATCCGATTTAATGAGCAAAGGCAACTGTGTGCAAGATGGTGAGGAAATTCTCCTGATGGGTATAATCTGTGCTCACAGGACAGAGGATCATAGCGGGAACATACTTCCTCTATTTCTTAAAAAAACCCCTTTTTTCTTTTATACAGTTTTTCATAGGTCTCAATCAATACAGAATTTATTCTGTAAAAACCAGTATGAAATGTATATTTCTTAAAATTTAATAGAAACTGCAGTTGCAGTGGGACTGTGAAGAGAGGTCAGAAAGAAAGGGTGAAAAAGAGGTCACTGCAGCAAATGGAAAATGTAGGGGGAAAATAAGGGGAACTGAGTAAATTGAAGTAGGACTTTGCAAAGGCAAAAGAACAAAGTCAATTTTGTAGGCACACTTAAGTTCCACATCACTGAATTATGATGAGACTTAGATGAAACTTCCCTCTTGATTTCCATCTCGCTTAGTGCCCATAATGAAATGGTTTTGAGGCTTCAGGAGGACCATTTGGGCCTTGCAGGGAGTTTCTGGCTGTTTCCTGTAGATGCTTCATCACCCATAACATTACTGCCAGAAAACAGCCTGGGCTGCTTTCCCAGAAAAAAATATGAAAACTGTAACTTTTTGGGTGACTTTTCTGTGTGAGCAGAGCATCCTGAGAGCTGAAGCAAAAATTTAGGGCCATGAAGCTTTCTATCTTTGACACCTATGGCACTGCACTACAGCAGTATTGGTGCCACCTGGCTGGGCTGTCTCCCACTGCACAAACCTGCTGGGCACTTCCACCAGAAGGAAGCAAAAACTTGAGGTTTAACACTAGAGGCAAGAGTTGGGGAAAAGTGAGTTACCAGGAAGCACAGGGGAAAAAAACCCAAGCGAGTTGGTGCTTCCTAAATAGGGATGATATTTATATTGGAGTGTGCAGTTGGTGTCAGGGGGCAGGTGGAGGAAGCCTGTGCCTTATAATTACTCTTGAATCTTGTTTCTTAAGGCTTGTTTGGTATTTCTGCAATATGAGGAATCCCTTTGAGTCTCTGTGTATGTGTTTGCTGCAGGAAGGTGACAAAAAGACCCTGAAACTGGCAGCCTAGCAAGGTCAGAAATGTTCCAGGGCAAATCTAACACTTGAACAACCCAGCTGCAATAAATTGATTTGTACAGAGTGAAAATGGAGGGAAAACATTGTCCTTCTCAAGCCTTTTGGTAGAGTTTTTTCCCATCTCTTCACTCATTCCTGTGACTTACATTCATAGATTAAGATATTTTCCCTTCCCAGAACCCTGTTTTTCACTTTTCCTTGGGTTTCATTTCACTCTACACTTTATTTTTCTGTGATCAGACTTTACCTCTAACCATAGACTTCAATATCAAACTCTTTTTCCAAGAATAAAGCACTTTTCACATCTGCTCCAAGGCTCACATTATGTTCAGCTTTCTGATAATTTACAGCTCACTAACTACTACTGAATTAGTACAGAAAAAAAAAAGACTAGTACATTCTGAAAAATAAAGAAAGTTTGTCTATCTACAAAAAATTAATAATACAGATATGGCTGACTGATAAATTCTGCACTAACTAAAAGTAGACTTGAAAGCATACATAATTTCTCTCTAATTCAAATGGATATGGGATACTTCATGAGATTTTAGCTCCCAGTTGACTTTAGAAGTTAAAAGATCAATTGCATGACTTCAGAGATGCATTTAAGCCCAAAGGATGACAAGTGTATTACAATGTCTTAAATCAGAAGAAAAGCTCTAGGCTGGCCTGGGACTCCTAAGTGCTTAGACAGAAATTAAAGCTGTAATGTGAAGCATCAAAATTCTTCAGTGCCCTCCAGAGGTCTGTTTTGCTCTGATGCCTGGTTTGGGTGGGAGGGCTACCAGCAGTGGGAGAGGCAGAGTCCCACTGATTCAACAGTAGGGTCTGTCCCTTTGTACCAACAAGGTAACAACAAGGGTGAATGTTCCTCTTGCTGTTCTGCCACCTGGAATTTTGAAAGGTGGTTTTAAGGCTTCTGAACTATCTGCAGAGAATTAATCATGCTGTACTTCTGGGGGGTGCAGAAGTCAGCAACAGGGAAGTTTACACTTTATAAAAGTTCACCCACAGCCTGTGGTGTAACAGAGAAGTTGCTCCCAGTGATTGGTAATTTCTGCCCTGCTAAAACGCTGTGTTTCTGACACAGCTTCTTATTATTTCTTGGCTTTTCTGTTGTTCAGAGGAGCCCTAATCACACAGCAGGACTGGGTATTGCACTGCCTTTATGGGGCATAAAGGCAGCCAGATATAATACAAAACAAGAGAGTGGGTGACCGTATTCAGAGGATTGAAAAAAGCAGTGAGATAATATAGTTTATCAATTGTCTTACTGCTGTCAAGTTGGATTTTTTAAGACACCCCCATAAAAGGAAAACTTTGCCTTATCTGGCTTGGATGATGTAGTTGTAGTTCTGGCTTGAACTGGATGTGATTGTCTAAATCACCTGCTCCCTGTAATCTGTGGAGATAAATGGACCAAAGAAAAGTAATTGTCTCTCTCTGTCCATAGTCTGAGCTGCTCAGGATATGTTTTAGCAAGCAAAAGTCCGGAGCCATCCTGCAGCGTGGCTACTCTTGTAGTGAAAAGTGTTTTTCCTATGTTGTCTCCCGTAACTGAGCTGCTGATGGTGCCCTATGAGTGAATGAGACATCTGTACCAGTAATCCTGCAGTTCGTGGGATGGGATTGCTTCAGGAGCAGTTTCCCACCAGGGCCAGCTATGCTGTTCATCTGCATGCACAACTAACCAGCCTTAGTAAATGGCTCTCTCACAGAAAATTGCTGAATATCCAGGCTATTTTCCGTGGTTTCCAACTCCAATTAGTTCTTGTGAGGCTGTGATATATTTTTTTTCTTCTCTGTAGCATTTCGCTCTGGCATCTCAAGTGTGAAAATGCAAACATAAGAAATGCCATCCTAGGCAGAAAAGGGGTCTGTGTTACCCCGTGCTCTGAGCTCTATGGTGGCAAAACAGCTTGGGGAGAGCACAGGAGCCCGGCCACTTTCTCCTGCCACTGCCTTGAACTTCTCCAGCCTCCCTGCCTACTCCACTTGCCATGTATTAATGATGCTGCCTAATCCCTTTCTAAACCTGCTGGTGGTGCCTGCTCCCATCACATCCTCTGCACAAAGGGGGTTTGGTCTGACCTCCCAGTGCCTGTACTGAATGTTGTGGTTGGCCTTTGCAAACAACAGCTCTGCTTTCCCTTCCCCACTGCTGCACCACCAGCACAGGCATGGGAACATATCCCAACAACTTCCATCTTTTCCTCCCTTGAGCCTTGTCCTGAACTTCACCAGCACCAAGCTCTTTTCTGCAGCTGTCTTAAGAGCAGCTGAGAATGCTTTTTGTGGGAGATCTCTCCAAGGACTGCTCAGGTTTGACCCATTTTCAGAAGATGATGTGATAAGTCACTTTAGTTGATGGTGTGAAATGTAGTAAATGTCTAAGAGATCTGAAACTGCAGCCAATGTCCATTTTTACAAAAACTCAACCCTGCAACAGGAACATTCAGTGGCAACCTCCACTGACTAGACATGTTGACAGTCTCAGAGTACAAAACCCAGCCATTTTCCCATTAAGTGATCTTCAAAATGGGCACGTGTAAGAGTCTGCTTCTTTTGCAACATCACCAATATAAAAAAATTACATGACTTTTAATGCAAGCTGCTCATGTTCCATGTCTGATCCAAGGTAACCCTTTGATCTTTAGCTTTGTCAAACTTTACCAGACAAGAAAATATTTGTGAGCAATCCAAAATAATTTGTGGAGCAAATTGCACAACTCACCTGTGCAAGGTTTACAGCAAAAAATGAAAGGAGATATATCCTATAAATTAATCAGAAAGCCCTTTTAAATTATTAAAATATTCTGTGCTTTCAATTAGCTTTAAAAAAATATTTAAAAGCTGCAGAACATTTAAATAACGAATGCATTTAAATTAAGGCATAATTTTTCTATTTATGCATTCATTTACAAGCTCTCTGATATTGAAGCTTACAATAGTTTCCAGATTCTTGAACAGCTTTTCAATGCAATAAATATTTTATTGTGTTAGTAATAAATATTTGTTTATATACTGGGAATTCACCTGTGTATTTAAATGCTGTTGTAAAGATACAACTAATAAAAATGCGAGTTTTGTGCTTTCCTCTATTGTCAGGAGACTCAGCAAGCTGTTGTGCTTTTTTTAGTGCTGAATACTGATTTCCATCCTGGCAAAGACTTTGTTAAGGAAAATAAGTTTGGTGTCAGTACACTGAAAAAGCTGGCAAAATGCTGACAAAGTGAAATGTGTTTATATTTGAAAAGCTACATATTTTTAGATAATGCCATTATTCTCTGAGGCCCAAAGATTTGGAATCAGGGAACTTTGCTATCCTGCTTCCAAGTATGAAAAGACAGCAGTTACTATATTTAGCCATTGGATTATGAAATATCAACACCTTACTTGTAACTACAATAGAACACCATAAGATGCAGAGCAAAACAAAGGGAGTCCTTTTTTTAAGTTTCTATGGAAAAAAATGTTCTCAAATAAGAAAATGCCCTATTTTGTGAAGCATTCAAAGCAAAAAAACCTATGAAGAGATGGCTGTGACTGGGTGTGACACTCACATGTCTACCATCCCATGTCTTCTCTATCATCTTCACTCTCTTTTTTTCTACTTACTGGGTTATGTTTGGAATAAACTTTCTCCCTTGTGTTTTCTTCATTTTCCCTGTATTTTTGCCAGTTTGTGTGTGTATCTAATGTTCAGAAAAGGTAGGTTAAACATTCTTTACTATAGTATAGATAAAGAGCTTTTAGTGGTTGTTGGAGCACTTTGTGGCCCATCAAAATCTGCCTTTGTAGTTCAGATGAAAATCTTGTGTGCATTCAAGTGAAACAGAGACAACTGGCCATCTCAGCAGAGGTAAATGGAGGAATTAATTTTTTTACTTTAGATGATGTCTAAATACAGGCATCCCTTAATGCGCCCAAAACTTTACCTGAGGGAACTTGCAGAATATATTTTCACTGGGTTTGTGCATGAGTTTGGTCAGTGGTAAAAGTATTTTGGGGTCTAGTGACACCCTTGGTAAGGTTTCTCTTATGACTTGGAGCTCTTGTTTCTGAATGCCTAGTGCTGGAGGTATTTATATTCATACCTTACTCTCACAGATTCTGGTAGTGAAATGCAACAAATATCTGCTTGCCTCTCACAGCACACTAGCTTTAAAAACCAACAGGATGAAAAATAGATCTCAACAAACGGCATACTCTGAATATTTCAGTTATTTGTAAACGGTCTCTCAGATTTTAAAGTGTTGATCATGGATGTTTTGCTAATTAACGACCTGTGCTTGTTTTACAGCACAGTGCAGCTGCTGCATAAATGCTTCATTATCAACATTTTGCTCATTTTCCTGCTTCTGGCTCTCTCAGCAGTTACAGGCATCTGCCTTGTATCTAAATCAGCCTAAAACCTCTTACTTTAGATGAGATTGCTTCCACTTTTAAGGGAGATTAGGTACACTATTGTACCTCAGGAGCATGGTTTATTTTCCTCACCCATCTGGACACAAATTTTTGAAAGAGATTTTTGGTGTCAGTTTTGCCTCCCTTCTATACTTGCTAGCTTGGATTTTGGTGTTGTCTGCAAGGTACACACATGTATGTATCACAAAATGCATCAAAAATACTACAGTTTGTGTGATACTATTGTTGCCCAGTCCATCACCTACATATATCCAACAAATAATATTAAAATTAGGTCTCACTCATTTATCTTCCATTACAAAAACCATCTGCTGTGAATTCCAAATTTAAATGTTTTAAAGTTGAATAGAGTGTGGTAACACTGGTAGGATCCATGACTCACAGTATAGCATTAAAAAATAATAATGATGCTCCAAGATGTTTTAAGGGAAGGATTCATTGCTGATGTTGAGGTTGTGGAGAGAATTATAAACTGCCTTTTCAAACCCACACTGTGACCAGGAGAAACTGGCCCATGGTTAATTTATGTGGTGTGCATTGAGGTAGCCCAGGCAGTAGTAAGGGCTTTAGAAATGTGGGAAATAATAGCAGTAAATTGAAAAGTGTCTGTTGTGATTTACTGGAAAAGAAAGAGATAAAAAGGGGAATATAAGAATGGGGGCATATTCTGTGGAAGGGGGTCAGCAGCAGGGTGGGTTCTTGGTGTCACCATGGGTGCCACCAGCCCTGTGACAGCAGGACTGACATGGCTGTGGCATCTTCTGCAGCCAGCCGGTCTCCTCTGTCCTCCTCCTCCCACTCTTAATACAGACCCTGATGAAATGTGTATTGGAAGCAGAATTCTGCTGTTTCATTTTGATCATCTTATATTTTCTCTCCCTCTCTGTTCAAGGGAAATATTTGTTGCAGTGTAATTTGAGTGCCCTGGCAGCTGCAGCTTGAGAAAAGAAGTATGTATGTGTATATGCAGTTGAATTGGAAAAAAAAAAAAAAAAGAAGACTGATTGGCACTGAAAATAAGTTTCCACTCATTAAGATATTTATTGATAAATCAGATCTTACAAATATCATCCAGAGTTTTTCAGGAAAACTCAAGATCAAAAAAAAAAAAAAAACTCAAAACATCATATTTTTTGTGTAAGTTGTGTATCCTCTTAGCATGCTATGTAGCTCTCACAGTGTCTATTTTTAAAAAAATCAGAGATTCAAAGAACATTGAAGATTTATTCTTATTTAATTAAGATAATTATATTCTAATTGTGCAAACTTGCCACAGATATTTTTGTCTGTAAAGATCTCATGCATTACTATTTCTAAGACCTGGTTGATAGAGAAAGATGTTACAGAATAATAGAAATGCAGGCCTGGGAAAGGCTTAGGTCCATTTCACTGCACTGACACAGAAAATTAATGATCTAAATCACATCAATTAAAAATACATTTTATCAAACAAAGCAGCACTATTTATCCAAAAAAATTGTCTCTGAAGCTTTTTGTACTTCATTAATTCATCATTTAAACTAGTCCAGTTAGGAAATGGAAATAATACCATGCAGTTTAGCCAGTGAGGTGCACACAATAAATAAAGTATAATTATGCATTTTGATGCTTTGCTTTATGACAGCTGGTGTGTCTATACATTCAAGTGGATATTGAGCACAGTTTGAAGCAGGCAGACTTTTGGAATAGGGCAGCACAAACACATGATGCCATTTCCTGAGGTGAGGACAATGCCAGGCTGACTGGTGAGAAATCCTGGCTTTTTGTAGGTCAGTTTCTGTCATTGATCTAACGATGGAATCATCATTAGCAGATGTTTAATTGGCTTATAGAGATAGCAACTACAAGAGTAGTTAGAACACCCACAGAGGGTAACAGAGGCAGCAGGGGCAGCATGAAAAGCTCGGGAGCTGATTGAACTTGCACCATCAAACTTTGAGGGTGGGTCCCATTTGCTGGAGTGGGGCCCTCACATTGCAGACCCGCAGGTCAAACATCCCGGCATTTAGCCAGCCCTGTTACCTTGTGCTCCTCCAGATGATGGGCACTCGATACCCATTGTCCTAGACAAATCACAGTGCATATGAAAATGTGTGAGTTTTGTGGGAAGAAATAAGAAAAAATACTTGTTATCTCAAGAAGCTAACGTGGTAAATTGTGTCTGTGAGTCCCTGTTACCACTGAAAAGTTGTTCAACATAAATATGAAAAACAGATATATATATATATAAATATAAAATAGACTAGTTCAGAAGCAAGTGCGCCTCAGCGATCATCAAGTCCAATTGTCTGGAATATGACTATGAATTTATCCTCTGTAAATTGATCTGTCTGGTCTATTTTCTAATCTATATATTTATTTTTTACAGCATTCCACAGTGTTGCGTTCACAGTTCGATTACTCATTCTATAGGGAGGAAAAGAATCTTTCCCTTTATGGGCTATAAACGTCCTGCTTGAGGATTTCCCAGTATTTCACTTCACAATTGTGTTACTAGAAAAAGAAAAAATATCATTCCCTATGCACCTTTCTCATGCCCTTCTGGATAACATTGTCATCAGTGTCAGCAGCATGGGAGCCTTCCCAGTGTTGTACCCAGCCTAGCTGTGAGATGGGACACAGGCTCTCCTCTAGCACAGACAGACAGATAGACAATGGGGATGAGATCCTCTGATTAAATGCAGCTCCTGAGCAGAGCAGAGGCACCTGTGCCAAGGCTTCCCACAGCTTTCTTTGAAGCTGGACACCTGCAGCCTTTCTAACCTTGTCTGACCCAAGCAACCAAACCCTAGAGATGAGAGAAATCCCTGATATGAGGAGAAACAAAACCCCTGACTACTGCCCTCTGAAAAGTCAGCATTGTGTGTAAGAGTATCACGGTGCTTGATAATGTCATGGTCCTTTTCTGCTACCTGTGCCATGAAGGACACAAACTTGTACTTATTACTAGACCTCAAACAAACCATTCAGCTGATCATTTCTCTGGCAGCTCTGCCTCCCTGGCCTAGCAGTTTGTCTTTGGAGCTGATGGGCTCTGGCATGGGTCAGAAGGATGGTCTCTACATCTGCTGCCTCTCCATTAACTCCTTTTCCTTGGGAGATTTCTATTTCCATTGCCCTTCAATACATGCCATGCAAGGAATCGTGTAGCCCTAATTCATTACTCTAATCTGTGATTTGAGCCTTTGCTAACACGTATGAAATTTTAATGAATATTGCTTTCTGCTACTCTTGAAGTAGTAGACACAGAAAAGCGCTGTTGCTGGTACAGCTGTTGGACACACTTGAGGAGGAGAAGGGGGAAACATCTGCTGGAGAATTACTAACTGCAGTTGCTTACACTGGGCCATTAATGCAAAATATTTCTTCTCAGTAATGATATGACTGTATTTTGAACCATTACCATCCTCACCATCCTCCAGTACTTTTATTTAAACTTGCCAGCATCAGCTGTGTGTGACACCACACTGATGCTGCATTAGCATGCATCTTTGCTCTCCACAAAGTTTTGAACTTAGGTGAAGTCTTTACATGTTGACTGTTTTGGCAGGCTATATTGTTCTACAATTTATCAGTTGATAACTTTTGCTGCCTCACAGACATTGTGTTTTCCCAAGTGAAGAACCTTTGGCTGAGCTCTGGAAATATATGCGTTTCACAGAAATGAAAAGTTATTAAATCAGTACTGTGGGGGAATGCAGAGGAATGATCCATTTGTAATTCTGGGAAAAACAATTTAGAACACTGTTTTTAAAGCTTAACAAAATTACTTAAAATCTTTCACAAAAACAACCAACCTTTTTCATCTGGTCTCCAAGGATTTTGTTTATCTTTCAGATCTAGTTGCTGCAAAATACTGATAATGCAGAAATTCCATGAGGCGTTAAATCTCTATCTACCAGTGGCTTGCAGAATTAATCAAATTACCTTTTAAAGTTAATGCAGTCGGTGAGAAGAGTTTAATGATATTCAAAACCGTCATGGTAATAATTACAGATGAAGAGGGTCAGTCAGTTGAGAATTAATGCAAAAAGTGCACAGAATGATAATCTGCATTAATGTATCAGACCATGCAGAAGGCATTGGGAGAGTAAGCCATGAAAATAAAATTCATTTGCTTCCATTCAGAAGAGTGAAATAAATTTGCTTGTGTGGGGACTTGAAGTAAATGATAAATTTGAAGTTAAAGCTATGCTAGAGAAGAGATGGCAGGCTAAGAGAGGTGAAGAAAGGGAAGAAGAGGAGAAGAGAGAATGAACAGGAGTTAAGCTGGATTATATCACAAAATTTGAAGCTGTCAGTCTTTCTATTGGAACTCAAAGACTTTTCCACGTTTTCTGTAGTGAATGATTTCCCTTACCCTGCGGCTCTTCATCTTTTTGATTTTCTGTATTCTGCATGCATGATCTTTCCACCTTTTCAGAAATGATCAAACACTTGTTGAGGGCAGGGTTTTAACTGTCCTTTCCCATGCAGTTCATAGTTCTTTTGATAACAAAAATGTGGAACAATCCTGAAATGACATTCTTAAAAATTAATTCAACATGTCCCTACTTAAACTGAGTCTAGTAACTGGCTAAGCTCAGGCTGCATTCGGGTCTCACAGAAATGGCAGAGGAGCAGTCTGTGTCCCAGCAAATGTGGAGCTGAGCACTCATGGGACCCAAGACTATTGCCTTCGAGCACCTTGTCCTTCTGGTGGCTGTCTTCAAAAACCACTATCACTGAGGATGTCACAGTTCCTGGGTGTGTGGTTTAAGATGCTGTACACTGATGTTGCTGTCAGAGAAGGGTTACTCAGCACTTTCTGCAAGCAGGCCTCTATTGCAACTTGACTACACCAAATACCTTCAAAATTATAGTCAACTTTTGAAAATCTTGAGCATCTTGATCATTTATTTCCCACTTACAACTTTCATCACGTGTATGTGATTTAAATACACCTGTTTGTTCTGTTCCTCTTGGACACATTGTCAGTTGCTATCTTTTCCATACTATTAAATCAGCTAAGACATTATATTGTAAATGCTTCTAAAAACTGAGGCAGTGTTGTTTTTATGGTTAATTGCATATTGAACTTTCAGTGTGCTGTTTTCACATTTCAAGCTTCACTGCATGTCAGCCTTCAGATCCTTAATTTGCATGTAAGAAGGGACTATTGAGTGTGCCTGCTGGGTCCCCTGTGGAGAACCTCTTTATATAGCACTGTGATTATGTAATTGGGCTATAAGGGTGCAAACGATGTTTCTGCATAACCACATATTGCACTCTTCAGATCAGCAGTGCTCTACTTGCAGCAGCCAGAAGGTTGCACTGAAAGTGGATTTTTTCTAAGGCCCAAGCTGATCAAGGGTGCTTTCTTCATTGCAATCACAGAATCTTTAGGTTGGAGAAGACCTTTAAGGTCATCTGTCATTAGGGCGGTCATGACACATAGAGTGACACCATAAAAGTTCAGAAGGCTCTTTATTATGGCCACATGTTGTCTTTCATACAGTTTTTACAAACCTTGAGTGCAACTTCTAATTGGTTAATAGCTTTCTTGTTAATTATTCTATTGGTTAGTAAAAGGTATTTTGCTTGTCCATCAAATCTATCTATTCTCGGACTGTTTACATATTTTCTTTACTGATTCTCATGGAACAAATCCCTTGTTATTACAAGTGTACTTATTTTTCACTCTCAGAATAAATTGTTGTGTTAAACTTTCATTCTCAAAATTGCTTCATTTGGGAACTTACAGATTACTTGTTAGCTGCACTTAGAAGAAATGACAGGCTAGCTTTTTACCCTATTCCTACAATCATCAGGTTCAACTGTTAACCCAACACTGCCAAGTCCATCCTTAAACCATGTCCCTAAACCCCACATCTAGATGTCCTATAAATATCTCAAGGGGTGGTGACTCCACCAATTCCATGGAGAGTGTCTTCCAATGCTTTACAGCGCTTTCAGTATAGAAATTTTTTTCTACTATCCAATTTAAACCTCCCCTGTGCAATTTGAGACTGATTCCTCTGGTCCTATCACTTGTTATCTGGGGAAAGAGACTGACCCCCACCTGGCCATAACCTCCTTTCAGGCAGTTGTAGAGAGTGATAAGGTCTCCCCTGAGCCTCCTTTTCTCCAGACTGAACAATTCCAGCTCCCCCAGCTGCTCCTCAAAGGATTGTGCTCCAGACCCTTCACCAGCTCTGTTGCCCTTCTCTGGACAACACTGCAACACAAGAATGTCTATCTTGTAGTGAGGGGCCCAAAACTGAACACAGGATTTGAGGGGTGGCCTCACCAGTGCTGAGTATCTAAGTATCTAAAGGGGGAGTGCAAGAAGATGGAGCCAGGCTCTTTTTGGTGGTGGCAACCAATAGGACAAGAGTCACTGCACAGAAACTGATGCACAGGAAGTTCCACCTGAATATGAGGAAGAACTTCTTTACTGTGCAGGGGACCAAGCCCTAGAACAGGCTGCCAGAGAGGGTGTGGAGTCTCCCTCACTGGAGATACTCAAGAACCATCTGGATGCAATCCTGTGCTCTAGGACATCCCTGCTTGATCTCACTGTGGATCCTTCCAGCCTGACTGATTTTGTGATTCTGAGTAGGACAATCAGTGCCCTGGTCCTGCTGGCCACACTATTGCTGATACAAGCCAGTATGCCACTGCCCTTCTTGGCCCCCTGGGCACACCCTGGCTCAGGTTTAGCCACTGCTGACCAGCACCCCCAGGTCCTTTTCCATCAGGCAGCTTTGCAGCCACTCTGCCCCCAGGCTGTAAGAAATCCTGAAGCCGTATCAGCTGTGACAATGTGCCATCATTGCAGCTCTGGTTCATCTCTGGAAGCTGCTTTATTGCCCATATTCTTCTGTTGGTGATTGCTCTCTTCCTGTTGCTGCTTTTGTCCTCCAAGAGTACTCCCAAGAGAGAGCTCAGGAGCTTCTTCCAAGCCTTCCACAAATCTCACAGTGTGCCTATGCCTTACATGGGGCTGTTTTTCCTGCTTTATAGAGCAACTGAAGGACAAATTAAGCACATCACACTCTGGCTTTGTGCTTCAGTAGTCCCAAGTAGTGACATAAGGACATACATAACTGCAAAATCAGAGACTGAATATGGTTCAGCTTCATTCAGCAGAGCTGACCTTGCAGTAACACCTGAGGTATTGTCCCACAGAGAGTTTTAATCAAAGCACTTATAAATGCTGCAACCCTTGTTTTTCTGTTGCATTACAAAGAAATTCGGCACTTTGCTGCAAATATTTTTATTTGCATGTTTGTCATTTGAGGATTGCAGATAATTGGTTTGGCTCTGTTTGATCTCACAATCTGGCAAATAAAAAAAAATTTAAAAGTAAAATTCCTGTGGTGTAAGCATTTCTTTATGAACTGCTGAGAAGCAAAAATGATTATAAAATGTTACAGTTAATCCCTTAGTGATCTTGGCGTTTGCAAAAGGAACAAGGGCGCAAATACACTTTAAAGTCCTGTGATTAGGGAGCGTATTCAGCATAGGCAGACAGTTGTTTTAAACATACATGTTGGTGCTTTGTGTGACACATAGTTATATGAACAGAGGTTAACTCCCTCTTCTGTGCTGATTTCTTCTGAAAGATCCAATAAGATTTTCCAAATAAAAATTTGTTACTGCCGCTATCAAGTCTAAAGCCCTGCTTTGACAGCGTTCCTGTAAGACACATCAAGATTTTCCCTTAAACCATTTTCCAGTAGCCTTTTACCTAGGCTGAGACTTTGGTGAAAGCTGGCTGTAGACAACATAGAGTCTTCTTTAAAAAAACAGAGTATTGAAATAGTTAAACCAAAATTGAAAATTAAATCCATATTTGTGCTGTTTAATCCCAAGGTACACTTCAAACTAGCTAGAAATACCTCCTTCCCTGTTCCCCACTCACATCCTCTCCTTCCCAGCACTGTTTTGGGGTGGGTAAGCCAGGGAGGAGGCTGTGCTGCAGTGTAGCACAGGCTGGTTTGGTGTTCTGGTCCAGATGTTATCACAGGGGATGACATGACCAAATACATCCATCTCCTTCTGTGTCATTAGCAACAGAGAATTGATCTGTGAGAAATTAGATCTTGCCCATCTTCTATTTGCTGCTGCCTGGGTGGTGCTTTTCCCAGGGCAAAGCACTTTGGTGGTGGCAGGGACGTAACTTGCGCAGAGAAGTCGCAGCAGCTGCTGTGCAGCCAATTGGCTTCATGTATTTAACTGTGTTGGAGAACCAAAGATCAGATTTAACAGCTTTAAAGCAGGTTTCAGAGTTCAGTGCTCTTTAATAAATGTCCTCACTGCTTGTGATAGTAATACTTTAAAGTCAGCCTTACACTTTTGTCGAGGAGGTTCACTAGCTGCCCCACAAATTCTCCTCAACAGTCCTTTGTTCTGAGTATGACAAAGAAGAAAACTTTCAGCAATTTGCCTCTGCCTTAGAAAAAAGGTCCTGCTTTTTGAGATTGCTTTGTGGATTTAGCTGCTGACATTGTGTGAGATTTTTAGAAAATGCAAAGGTGATGCTTTTGGCCATGTGTTTCTCACTCGTGCCTTTTCCATCTCTCATTGAGGCATGTCTGTGTGTCCCAGGCATGTTACAGGGTGGCAGACCTGGCATGCCAGGCAGGCCTGTGCAGGCAGTACACCCCAGGGTTCATAAAGCTCAGCCAGCACTTGGCTAATTCCTCCCTTCAACTGCAACTGGAAAAGGACAGTTAACATCTGTCCTGAGAAAATACATCCAACTCCAGCCTTAACAGATTTTTATGGTTAGCTCAGGGTTTTTTAGCTTGGTAGAAAGTCACTGCCACAGCTGGAAGCCTGTGCTCGGCAGAACGTCACTGGGTTATCAAAGTTCAGGTGTGCTGGTAGGGCCCTGGAGGGGATTTTGTCTGTTCAGACATAGAGCAGGTACGTTTGGATTTATTAGTTTCTCAGTTTCATTTCTGACTTGTGCATGGCCATGACAGCATATACACTTTGTATAACAGGATGTAAGCTCTTTTAACACTTAAACACTTTAACTGTGTGTGTCAATCTTGCCCAGGGCTGCACCTGTAATGAAAGCAAACCCCATAAGCTTTCTACCTTCCCATTTCTCATTTTCAGCAGGTGTTTGATCCCAGCCCTGCCTTTCCCCAGTGCCATTGCAGTCCCTATGCAGCTGCTTCTGCTCGCTTCCATTTGTTGAACCCAGAGAGTCCATTATCTTAGTATTTGATATATATGCCTTTTGGCATCAGTCAGAATCATAGATTCATGGAATAGTTTGGATTGGAAGAGACCTTTAAAGGCCATCTAATCCAATGCCCCTGCAATGAGCAGGGACATCTTCAGCCAGACCAAGTTGCTCTGTCAGAGACCCATTCAACCTGACCTTGGATGCTTCCTGTGAAGGGGCACCTCCCCCACTCTGGGCAACCTGTTCCACTGCTTTACCACCCTAATAGTAAAAAAAGTCTTGCTTATATGTATTCTGAATCTACTGTCTTTTAGTTTAAAACCATTAACTTGTCCTGTAGCAACAGTCCTTAGTGGAAAGTCTGTCTCCATCTTTTATATAAGCCTCCTTCAAGGAGGGGTCTTTTCCAGCCTAATTATGTGATTCTGTGTCTAGCCTTGGTGTTTTAGTTCAAGCTTCAAGAAATTGTAAATAAAATAATTGATCTATGGAAAAGAATACAGAAAACACTCATACACAATATTAACTGAAAAATAGATTTGAAGGGAAAAATTAGGTCGTTTTTAAATGGTAGCTAATGGTAGCAAATTGTCCAAGCCTGCCGAAGAAATAATGTGTGGGTAGGAGGGATAATTAACTTATATGAGTTCCAAAATTCCTCCTGAGATGTCAGCTGGTATGCTGTATTACAGCATGAGATATTCAAACTGTACAGTTTCAAGAAGAGTCCTAGAAAGTCACAAAGGGTCCAAAGGATGAGGTAGCTGCTTACTGGTCATTGCAGTATTTCACATCATGCCCAGTTTCTGCACTGAGATCATGCTTTGGTGGTGAAGGTGTGGCTGGACTGCCCCAGCTACAGACCCTGCCAGGCCAGGCTTGGAGACCTGAGCATAGGAATGTTTGATGGTGGCCAGGGGCATGAGGGGTTCCGAATTGGTCCAGTTTCTGGTCATGTGCTAGATCTTCCACTGCTGCTGTTATGCCAACAGAGACATCTTTGGGGCAGTGTGCAGTGGTGGGCTTCCAGGTCTTGTGGTACTTGCCCAAAGGTTTTTGAATTTCCACAGAGCCAGCAGAGCTGCAGGCAGGTTTTTTGGGAGGCAGATCAGGCAGCCTGGAGCAAAACATGATTTTTACTAACAGGGTTAATAGGCTGCATACCTTGGGTTCCTCAGCTGTAAAAGGAGGAGAATATCTCCATCACAGGACAGTTTAAAAATAATAAAGCTGTAACCTACTACAGAAATTTCTAGAATAGAAATGAATATTGGATTGTGCAAAGTACAGCTTTCCCAGTCTAGGAGTCCTTGAATTGTGCCATTCTTGACATTATTTCAGAGAGACTTTGTGGTAGGGAAGTCTCTGTGTTGAATGTCCATGACCCAACTGGCACCTGCTTACAGGTTTCAGGCCTTGAAAAATAGCTCAGAATTTATTTTCATTCCTATTTCAAATAATTGTCACCTTTTTCATCCTCCATGCAGATCCAGTACTTGTTCTTAGGGAATTTACAGCAGCTGTGTTTGGGGCATCCCAACCTTAGCTACCCTGGCTGATTCCTTTCCACTTCAGCTCTGGTTTGCATGAGCTGTAGAGGTAAAACTAAAACAATCATGAGCTTTAAAATGAGGCAATATCACTATACTCTTCAACTTGTGCATTCCTCAATCTCTAGACATCCATACAAAAATAACAGTGTTGTTGGGCATTTTTAAAGTAGCCTTGCCTGTATTAGGCTAAAAAACAGAGTTGCTCTTTGCAATATTGCAGCAAATGGACTGCAAATCCCGAGAGAAGCCATGGTTTTACAGGTAGTGATGCTCCAAAGCTCCTTTCAGGCTTGAGTCCTCCCACTCATCCCCAGAGGAGCAGGTTTTGGCACTCAGGGTGCTTGTGTGCCAGCAGATCATGAGGATTCACATTGCTGCTTGCTGGACACATGGATGCAATGAGATAGCTCTCTGAACCACAGCCCTGCCCAAAACCAGGGGACAGGAACTCTGGTCACCATTGTTGTGAGCTAATCACCTGTTAAGAAAAGACAGCTTAAATATTGGAATCTTTCCAAGGTCCCCAGAGGCCTGGTGTTGTCCTTATAACCAGTGAGCCTATTACATGGTTGGGTTATTGCATTTCTTAAGAGTCTGGGATAGGGTTTAATTACTCTGCTGTACCAAATACTGAGAATGTACAATACTCTGAACATGGTGCTTCGTACTGATAGTTATAGAAAACAGTTATATTAGTAGGAAAACTTCAAAATCAAGTCAAGGGTGTGTGCTTAAATTTTCATTTTCTTAAATCAAGAATAAATTAACTCTTTGTTGGGCTTGCTACAAAAATAAGCAGAATAAAAATGCATGCTTGCATAACACTGAGCTTTCATCATTATCTCTGCATATTGAAATTATGAATTCATTAATTCTCCATAGTCTGATTTTAATTTATTTTTGTGAACCATTTATTGCTGTGGAAATAAACGCCTCTTTTAAAACAGATTTCCCCAGAATACACTGCCAGTCAATTTTAGCTGCAATATTTTTGATTAACAGGTTATTCAGCATTCCTGCTCTTTTGATCTTTGGCTCTTCACTGAGATTGCCAACAAGGCTGCAAGAAAAGATCACTTACAGCAATGTTATCAGGGGACCATTGTATTGGTAGTAAATAATATGTTAAATAAAGCCCATCTGATACAGTTGCTGAAACAAAAAATAGGCTATTTATCAGAATAAACAAAAAAAAGAAACAACTGGAATTTGGCTTTGTTCAGGAGAGGATCTCTGTGTTCAGGGGAGATGTACACAGGAAAAAAGGAATGTGGTAGAAAATTCTTCAGTTCTCTCTCAACCCCTTCTTATTGACTGGGAACGCAAGTGCCACCATCCTAGCAACTTAAAGACCAGTAGTTACACTATGGAACTTAAAATAAGAAATAAAAGAAAAAATAAGGAAATTTAACCAAAGTTGTTGCTTTTCCCCTCCAGGGATGAGCACCCAGTAGTGCTGAAGTGCTCATTTTTAATGTCCTTCAGTGTTACATTTTCACACATGCCTATATTTAACAAACATGCCTCTGAAGGATTTCTTCCTTCAGGACTGCAAGAAGAAGCAAGCTGTGAGGGAGAAGAAAAATGATAGGGGAAGTACTGGAGGTACAAGTGTGCTTGTAGTAAACCTTCTCTTGTGAAACTACGTGTATAACAACTTTTTTTCTGTGAAACTGTAGAGAATCAGTTTTTTCTGCAGATCACTTGTGGTTTGTATGCATGAAAATGCAATATTTCTGGTGCAGTGAAATGCTTTCCTGTGTAGTTTTACAAATTGCTTTGTTGTATTCATGCCTTTTTTATTGCTTTATTCTCTTCTTAGGAAGAGAAAAAGGCAAGTATGATTAGTTATAAGATGCCCACAAATCACAACCTGCAAACCATAGAATTATCTTCTTTTGAGTCCTTCATGAATCTCAGTAACTTCAGGCTCATGGAGCAGCAGATCTTTTGTACACAACCCAGCAACAAAAATGTCATGTGATGTCTACTCCGTCCATGGATCCTGTGTTCCCAGGCTATCCTGCTTTCCCCATTAAAAATGCAGGAGTTATTTCTAGTTTTGTTTTTGCCAGAGGTTCATTTATAAGAATTAAGACTAAAACCCTTAGTACTAAAATGCTTGCCCTAAAAAACAACCAAAGAAAAAAAAAATAAACAGAAACAAAACAAACAAAAAATTGATGGAACAAAAATCTCTCGATTGTGTGCATGTCTAGAAGAATAGATTAGAAAATCCCTGTGGCCCAGGAGATCAACAAGAACAATAGATAATCTCATGTGCTCCTCCCTGGAGGAATGTTCTCATATCTAGTTAGAAGAACATTCCTTCATTAGGGCCTCCTCATGGACTTTTTTTTGGTGGCTTGTCAACTTCCAGTGGCAGACAACCAACTTTTGGGGCAGAATCTGCATTTTGCAGCAAATATATAAATAATATGCAAGTTCCTGAAAACATTACCTTTCCAGCCTTTGTAATATGTACTTAAATTCACATTTACTGGAATCTGCAGTCATTGGTTTATCCAAAAACCCTGACATCCCAGAAACATGCATTGAATTGCATGAACACTGCTGTTTGGTTAGATTGCCTAATTGTTCATAAGCTACCTAATAACTCCCCTTTCGCTGCTGGATTCAAGGAAACACATTATTTAGTATAATTAAACCTTTCTTTTTCTCAAAAGTAGATCAAATAAATTCATGCTGTCTGCTCAAGCAGCCCTGTCTCTCTTTGACCTGGTGGAGGTTGAGTTGTTTTTGCTGTTAGATGAGGTATTGATTTCCTATTTCTGCTGGCTGACATCCTGTCATACGAAGGGCTTTAATCAATAGATCATGTGTCAGTTGTAGTTATTTCACATATCGTATTATTATTAACATCATCATCATTTTTATTAGTTTGCATTTCTGCCTGAGCTGCTCTGGAGTACTACTGTGTGTTTCTATTTGCTCCTTCCTCCAGTTCCTTTTCAACACAAAAGACCCCACAGCATAAACTCCTGGAGGATAAACTTGTTCTGTCTTATGCCAAAAACAGGTAGGAAAATGAGGGATTAAAGGAAAAAGTGCCTTTTGCCAAAAACCTACTGCTGACACGTGCTTTCTGCATCATCCTGAGTGAGCTGTTCCACCCTTCTTTGACTAGTTTTTGCTGATCCAGATAAAATATGAGCTTCTCTCCTTCACATTTGTGGTTGCAGAACTTCTCCTGACAGGGTGAGGGGATCGTCCCTCTCCTCTGTGGGGAGTGAGTTGGGTTCCCTGCTCCTCTCAGTGGCAGGTGCCCACTTTCCCTTTGCCCATCTTTGCCCAGGGGGCAGCTGAAGCCCCAGATCTCATCCAACCACAGCACTGTTGTGCTAGGGCAGCCACACTAACACAGGTTGTCTGTACATCCTGCAATTAACCAAAGGACATTTTCCCCTTCATTCTTATCTCATTCATGCTAGTTTTTTATACAGCTATTAACGTCACTTGTCTGTTACACAGAGATGGTTGGGAGCTGGATCAAGTTTACATTTCAGGAGAGAGACATTCTGCCACCTGTATTGTCAATCCACACACCTCATTTTTCACAGGATCTGCGGGGACTCCAGGCTGCTCAGATTTATCCCATGTAATTTGTCATATCTCCTTTCCCCAGACTTTTCTGTAGTGATGGATTTCTGTTGTGTCTAACCCTTTTCTGTCAACTTTCAGGTCCTTTATTGGCAAAATGCACATTTGGAATCTCTAACAAAGGAACAGGACACAAAAGTTCTTTTCCACAGCTGCATTCTTTTTAGCTATGGTGTTCCTTTGCACAACTAACACATAATTGATGGCAAGCAGTTCTCTTAGAAAGAAGTTAATGTTTGATTTGGGGCATTTTCATAAGCTATGGATATTCAGTGAAAATTATTCACCTTGCTTATTAATTTTTTTTTCATGTAAAGCTTTATTTTGGTTAAGAAAACATCAAAAGCTCATGTTAGGGTATTTTTATACTTGTATAATTAAAAATGTCTAATGAAATCTTGCATTTCTATTTTAAAAATTATTTGTGGCTTTCATCCAAAATAGACTAGATGCATAATGGATACATTTTAGGACATCTACTAATGAGTTTTATACATTTTTTCTTATAGAATCATAGATAGTTTGGCTCTTAATTCTGCCTTCTCATGCTTCCAAGAGGGCAAGGCATAGTTCTCTGAAATACAGAGAAATACTGTAATGCATCTGACCTTCAGGTCTTGAGAGACAAAGTTATCCAAAACGTAATGCTTTGCATGAGAACCCAGAGCAAGTCTTATGAAGTAGAAGCAAATCCTTTCACTCTGCCATGTGCAGCCAATAGTTTAATGATGAAATGTTTTCATTCCAGACTGTTTAAAATTCCTACTTAAATGACAGCAAATGTAATGATTTTAAATTCTTTAACTTAGGAAGAAAATTGGAGCTAGCAAGATCCCAAGTTATATCCTAAGAAATTTTAAAGTGCTTTTGCATAATAGAAATTTTACTTTGTATGTGAAACAGTACATTATGTACTCGTCCTACATATTCACTGTTTGTTTTCAACATTGGACTTCTGTTTCAATGCAATCATGAAAAACTTTCTGTCTGTAATTTGATGTAATTGGGCTGTGATGAGAGCTAATGGGCAGATAAAATACCTTTTGACAGATAAAATAACCCATACTTTTAACATAAATTCATCTAAGTAACGGTTTTGATTATGGTACTCATAACTGGGGGAGATGCTTCCATGCACCACAATTACTCCTAATGAACCTATACAAGGAATTAATCTTCCCAGTCTGAAAAAGGAGTCATCTGACATTTTGGCTTTTCAAATTTCACTCAGCCTTCAAAGTCATACCTTTGTGGTCTTCCTTCTGACTTTGCAATGAACCTCTCCTAATTTCCCCGAAATTCTTCCTTTCTCTCCACAAACTGTTTACTTGTGAACATGAAACCTTTAATTTCTCCCTTTTCAGAAGGCATCAGAATTGAGCCAGCAAATCACTGAATTTTGGTATGAAGCAATTAAAAACGCTGACTTTCTGAAGTCAGTAGTAATTTTGCCTTCATTATTATTTTGGTATTTTTCCACAAATAAGATATGTGCTTTCAAATATGTGAATCCTTTCAGATAAATCCAAGTCCAATAGCAAGCAATGCAAGTTGTATATTTCTTTTTTTAACTAATCTTAATTTTTAATCCAGCCCAAACTACCCATTACCTGAATAAATCTGACTTTTTTTAAAGTTGAGTCATAACATTTTTAGGTTATAATCAAGACCATTACCTGGTTTTAGCCAAACTCCTAAGCACACATTTAAGAACATGCTCATTGGTTTTGATAACTTCAGTTCAGGGCCCTGCTGAACTACTACTAATGCTTACATTTTCCATTATAACACTTCATAGATGAAACTCCTGTTTGAGCCAGTACAGGAAGAAAAGCCAGATGGGTTACCCTGACTAAAGAATTTAGTCTCCAGTACACCATCAAGAGGAACATGCAGTACTGGCATATTCACTTTATCCAGTGCATTTTGAGTTACTGGTTTTGGTCTGAAGATTCAGGCAGATCATAAACATTCATATGGAGACTATTAACAACATGTAGAGAATGGATGGAAAATTTAATTAGATAACAAACAGTTTTGTAAGCACCTGTTCTTTCAAAGCCTAATTGTCAACAGGTTTATGTGTCTTGCTTGATTGTCTTTAGGGCTGAATTATAGTAAGACATTCTATTATCCCCAAGTGTAAGTACAGTCTCTTCCTGCAGAGTAGTTTGACAGCAATATTCGACTGCACACCTCTTTCAAGGCTCACAAGTGGCTGAGATAAGCCTGTGGGTATTTGAACCACAATGTCTTCTCTGTGCAGCCTGCAGCTTTCTGTGGAGTCTGTAAGATCCTGATTTTCCCCAAGATTTTTGCTGTATTGTCCAACATGACTGAAATTGGACAATAGATCAGAAAGTTGAGTGTCCATGAAAATGTGCTTTTCAGTGCAGTCCAGAGTGATATGAGAATATTCAAGAGCTGGTCTCCAGAGTGAGTATTTTCCAGATCTGCTGGAAGCTGAAAGTATAAAAATAAGCTATTCAAGATCACTGAAGACCTAGAAAATATGGCACATTTTACCAGGCCTCTCAGGGCAGAGCTGTGAAACTCCAGCTGAACCAAGCCATACTTCCTCCTCCAGAAGCTGCTGCTGGTGCTGATGAAGATCCAACCAGTTTTCCTAAGTGATGTGCAGACAGACCCTTTGGAGGACATACCTCTACAAACACTTTTAGCACAGAGATGAGTTACAGGAGACAGCACTTCACTCAAGCTTTCCCTTCCTTCATGTCTCTAAATGTTTCCTACCCCCATCACGCTTTTCCAGGCTGAGGACTTCGAAGATGCTTCTCCCTCCTGTGAATCTGCTGCTTTCTTGTACTATTAGCACCTCAGTGCACCTGCTAGACATGTTCTCAGTCCTGCCTTCATTCCTCCATGTCAGGGAAGATGAGATTGCAGCTCATAAGCTTTGCTTTAAGATTAGTTCCCCTTGCTGTGTGCTGGTGTTTGTTTTCTTAGTCTGGGCCTGACTGCCCCAGCAGTCACATAGCTCCTAATTGAGGAGGTGCAACTTTATTCATCTGAAGATTTCTCCTCCCTAAGGAAATCAAAACCTTTCTTCCCCTGGATCACATGGGATGCCCAATGTAATATTCAATTCTGTTTACAAGATTCGTTTCGATATTTTAAAAAATTACTTAAGAGCATACTCAGTGTAAGCTTTGGATTTTCTTCAAGAGACTGCTTGCAATAAACCAAGAAGCAGCTTAGATTTTAATTTATTTCTCTCTCCTGGATATCAGTCACTTCACAGGTGTCACAGTCAGAGTGAGTTTCAGGATTATGTCTGCCATTACTTCAGTGCTGTCTGGCACACCAAAGCATGTGGCATATGCAGGGTTAAACTGAACTGTGTGTCACTTTTTAAGGTTCTCCTTATGACTGCCTCACCAAACCTGCTACAAAAGGGCAAAAATCTTTCCCAGTTAAGATTATAAGGATATTATTATTATTATTATTATTATTATTACTATCATGACAAGTCTACCTAAACACACATGAAAATTTAATTAATGAACTGTAAATTTTTCTCAGACTCACAGAAGCTGAGGAAGAACCTCAGGGCTACTCTACAGCAGTTTTCAACATTTACAATCCCCAGCACATACCAGAGTTTTCAACCTTTGGGAA
Organism: Brachypodius melanocephalos; assembly: GCA_013398615.1. Lineage (NCBI taxonomy): Eukaryota > Metazoa > Chordata > Aves > Passeriformes > Pycnonotidae > Brachypodius > Brachypodius melanocephalos. Next base: position 6,386,136 of record VZSR01001299.1, on the reverse strand, counting down.
AAGACAACGTAAACCTTCATCTTTCTATGTTGCTATTAATAGCTGGAAGAAAGGCAACAGAAATCTTATCTCAAAGCTACCTACACCTAATAACTAGAGTTTGTTATGTTAGCTAAGGCTGGAGCCTTTTACTATTTTAGAGTGAGATTGTTGGGCTAATTTCAGTTAGGTACTCCCACAGGAATGCCCCTGTACCTCCTGACTGATGGAAATCTATTTCCTATGCAAAAAAGGTTATAAGAATTGCAAATTTCTCGTACTATGTCTCTGGAATTTCAATAGTTTCTGTAAGATTTCAGAGTTCTTCACTCCCTGGCTCTCCTGCAAAGCTCGTAAAAGCTACAAGAGCAGAGACCTTCTGGTCCAGGTAGCATGTAATGCTCATAAATTTTATAGCAGCAGGGAGAGGTGCTGAAGGCAAAAGTCTCTCTAGTACTCCAGCTTTATAAATGCCACTGGTGTCATCAGCCTGTTGGGTGTTCTTGATCCTAGCCAAAATAAGATCAAAGAGGGATACCTTCTGATACCTAAGTATGAATAAATTCTTCTTGTTTTCTCAACCCTGAATTGTAAAATGTCAGGTGCACTTGTAAAAAATAAGTTCAGTCTTTCTGATTTCCTACGTAAAAAAGAGATTTCGTGTGAAATCAAGGTAACACATGAAGGAAGCACACATTTGTAACAAAATGTTTCTGTAGGGTATGTGAATATGCATTTGTGTTTGTCCTAAACAAAGCGGTACATTTCTGTTTTCAGAAGAAAAGAGACAAAAATAAATAAATCAGATTAGTTCTGGAACATCCTGGGTTTTTCAGGTCCATTGCTGCCATTGTCCCAGCTGCAGATGGGGCCCATTGGGACACACCTGAGCTTGAACCATGCTAGCAGGAATATCTAGGACAGGGAAGCTGCCAGAGCACAAAGCCTAGTGCAGGCTTGAGTATTTTTTATAGGAACCATGGCAGAGTAATGCCTGGAATAGAGACTAGCTTCTTAATTTTATATACATCACCTCCTTTAGTAATAACCAATTAAAACAGATTCACATTTGACAGAATACATTCAAAAGGAGGGTACGTATTTTGTGGAGTTGAAAGCATTTCATCAGTACTGTTTAAAAAGCAGGTACTGTGCTCTATAATTTATCAATTTAAAAGGAAGTTGTGCTCTCCACAGAGATCCAAGAAAATTTGTTGGCTTAAAACGGGACTTTGAAGAGGAGGAAGAAAACAGGCTTTGGGTAAACCAGTGGCTACAATAATTATGTTTTTTGGTGAGATGGATGACAAGAAATATAAAAAATGTGCTTGGAGCTTGGTTGGCTTTCATTACATAGGATGCCATCACTTTCATCTTTAGACCTCACCTTACGTTCTGCTGACTTGTTATCTCTCCAGACTATGCTGCTTCCATACTTCTCACACTTTATATTCACTTATTCACATTGCTACATTTCTCTGCTCTGTTGTATCTGTTTGTTTTCAAGCTTTTGAATACAATTTCAGGTCTCTGTTGTTACAGTTTAGCTGCTGGAACCCTAAGAGATACTGGTGTTCTGGAAATTCCTGTCAGAGGTTCATAAGCTATTTTTAGCCCCACACTAATCTCATGCCTACCTGTGCTGTTGTACCAAATGAATCACTCCATGCATTAACAGCCCCAGAACACAGAACTGCTTCAGTCTTGGGTCTGCCTGTATCCAAGAATTGGGCTTTCTGTAGGAGGAGATTTTCCCAGCAGTTTTGGTCCCTGCTGTGCATGCAACACAGGGAACCAGGCAAAGCCAGAAGGAGGACTCTTTCTTCAGCCCCATATGATGTGCACTTCTGGGGAATTTTGTGTCTCCCCTTTACTCATCCCATCCTTCCTGGAAACCATTCCTCTCCTGTGTCCACAGCACAACAGATACCAAGTTCAGCCATGCCTTGGATTTGTGCATGGAAAATGGTGTGATTCTCTCATCTGCCACATCTGGGAGCATCATCACCACCACCACCAGGGAGAGTGGCCAGAGACCCTCAGACCCTCTGTATTTCATACCATGACCTGGTACCTTTAGTGAACAGACACACAAATCCAGCTGTCTGGTGGGAAGCAGTGCAGGAGAAGGTAGCGGGGGGGAATGGTTTCTTCAAACACACTTTGTTGAGCTTTTCAGGCATAGCTAATGTAAGGCAGGGAAGACAAAGCTGCTTTGAAGGTTGAGAGATTGTAGTTACTTAAATTACTTCTGAAGCAAATGCTTTGAAAACTGCAGCACAGAGAAGAGACAAAATTAATGGATAAAATCAAGCTGATTTCCAGCTGAGCTCCATATCACGTGGGGAATGATCCCCCACATACAGGGAACCAGAACAGGATAATGCTATGAGGAGTAAAGCCCAAAGCCCTCAGTAGGTCTTTCAACACCATGTGCTCAGAATAAACAGAGGGGATGTCCCTATATATAAGGATCAAATAATAAAATATGTCCTTTAAATACAGCCTGAAGTGCTGTGAAATTATTCCTTTAACACCTGCAGCTGCCCTAGAAGCCCCTGGCCTTATTCTTTGCTGTCAGAGGGTTTCAGAACAATTCCCCCAGACGCCTGTCTTGCTCTCTCTCCAGAGAGTCTGAGGGGAGCAAAGGGTAACAAACCAGCTGAGGTCTGGTCAAGCTTAATGCCTACCTCCAGCTTTTAGTAGCCAGATAAAGGTAATCCCACCAGTTATATAGGTGTGCAAGAGCAGACTCCTGCAGGAAGGCATCCAGGCACTAAGAGGGTCAGTGCTTTACCCTAGATAAAATTTATCTGCTGCACAAGTAGATAAACATCACTTCAGCTTTCTGCAGGAATGGACTCAGACAGCATCAGCCACATAATGGCAGTGGATCAGGTCAAACAGAATCATAGGATGGTTTGGGAGGAATCTTAAAGATTATATTCTCAAGGACTATATGTAGTTCCCAACCCCTGCTGTGGGCAGGGACACCTTCCACTAGACCACATTACTCATGTTACATCCAACCTGGCATTGAACACTTCCAGGGATGTGGCATCCACAAATTCTCTGGCCAACCTGTTCTAGTGTAGCATGACTCTCCTAGTGAAGAATTAGTTTCTAATAAACCTTAAATAATAAATAAATAATTAAATAGCAAGTAAATAATAAATAATTAATAAATAAATAATGATGCATCACATCCTCCATATGCTTTCACAAACAACACTATCAGGTCCACCTTGGACTAGAAATGTCACAGCTGAGGGGCATCTGTCAGGAAGAGAGAAACACAAGAGTTTCTGGCAGATCCTTCATGAGTGGTATCACATGCCCAATTATACCAGTGATGCATTAAAACTGTTCTTTTTGTATACAGCAAACTTACAGAGAATGACTGTGCAAACCTATCAGAAAAGCAGTCTCCTCTTCTGGCTCCTGTGCAACTCTCTGGTGTGAGCATCTGAAAATCCTGCTTTTCAGCTGCTGTCTGTAACAGGTGGAGGAGAGGTGAGGCAGGAAGTCTTTGAGAAACAACAGTTTGCAACCGCTTCCCTGGCAGGGGTCGTTCCTTTCTCCTAGGAGATGGCTCCATAGATTTTTTTGAGGAAAGAACCATATCTGATGTGGCACAAAAATTGCATACAAGGTTTCTGACTGCAAGAAGATCAAGGAGCATATGAATGTGATCCCATATCATCTCCTTCAGATCAAAGTAGTGTGGCCTGTTCCTCATCCCCTGGACTCAAGACCAAAGGGATCAAGATTTCATCTGAAACCTCTGGCAGATTCCCTAATGGGCATCACCAGCAGACAGAATTCAATAAAAAATGGTTCTTCATTAAACTGAAATGCAGATGCGGACCCTTCCAGGATTTTTTAAGTCAAAGGGGAAAGAAAAGGGATGTTCTGCACTTCAACATGTGACATTATTTCATGCACTGGCAAAAATAATCTAATTCCTTGGGGTAGGGCCAGGGTGAGCTGCAGGCTGGTTTTGAACTGTGGTGCTGGGGGCTGGATGTTTTTTTTTTCTTTCCCGGGCATGGTGTTGGAGCATATCTGTGTCACCAAGGTCAGCAGGGCTCCTCAGGTGCAAGGAGCTACTGAGAGAGGAAAATCAGCTGCTGGCATGTGGTATCTGAGGAAAATACTGACAAGACTCCTTGCAGTTTGTGCTTGAGTTCAGGTGGCAGAGCTGGTGGTCTCCAGCTGGGTGCCAGGTCACACCGCTCCCCGGGACAGGTGGAACTCCAGCCTCAGCCCTGACCTTCTTTTGCCTGCATAAAGCAAAAGTGCTTTTGTGCTGCAGGTGCTTTTGATCCATCTCCAGCCATGGACAGAGATCTCTGGGGTTCTTCTCAAATCTGCCTTGTTAGGAGGTTGCAAACACAGCCCATCTCAGTTTTTCTCCCCAAAGTCCTTCTGTCTTTTTCAAGCTTCTTTGAACGAAGGGCTTTGCTTTTCACAGGTGGGTTTCTGGGTCAGCATTATCAAATAATAGTGGTACTGACGGCTCATTTTATTCCAGTAAGGTGACTTCTACCAGTTGCAAAAATTAGCAATTTTTAGTGGCAAAGAACTTTTATTTGTACAACTATTTCTCACCTCATTTTTTTCAATTGTGAGAATGCTTTTCTCTTGCACTACCAGTTGGTTCATAGCAATAATCATTTGAGCTCAAATGAAGTAAATAGTCTTTTTGTGCTTTTTTTTTTTTTTTAATCAGAAGCAGCTGTGCTTTGGATATTTGTCAGCAAATTTCACCTATGCATGAAAAAACCAAACACAGACAATGCTTCAGAATACGTTTCACTTATCACAAGATAAGCACACAATTTGAGCATCATGTTTTTTATCAATTTTCCACAAACATAGATTTTTAAATGCACTTGTTTGCTCTGTGTGGGGATGTTTTTTTTGTGAAAGAGAGGGATTTTTTTGTTGTTTTTTGCACCCACCCTAGAGAGTGGCAAGCCCAGCACTTCCAGGCATACCCCGGAGATGCACCCAGCAGCTGTGGCATCTCAGAAACCTGAAAACTTGGAGATTGGTTAAAGGCCAAAAGGGTCTTCAAGTGACTGTGGGGCACGGAGAGGTTACTATCACTGAAATCTTAAGTATAAAACCTCTGAAATACACCCAGATATTTAATTAATTTATTCAGACCCTTAAAACTGTTTAGCAGCTGCGGGACCCATCAATATACTTGCAGCATTACTAGTGTGCTTGCAGTGTGCCATAAAAGGGATGGGAGCCTTCTTCACTCACAGGCAGCATTTCCAGACTGCTCCAATGATTGCGTGGAAGTGGGAATTTGCATAATTTCCCCATCTGACAGGGAAATGGTACCTGAAGGATCATTTTGAAGGCATAGTTTTTAATAGGAAAATCTAAAAATATTTACTTTAAAAAAGGGGTAACATCCATCTGGATGCAGGCTGTCTGGAAATTTAGGTTTGGTTTCTGAATCCCATATATTCTTCAAAATACATGTTCACTCCAAATGAAGCCATATCTTCAGCTTAATACATTTTTTGTGTTGAGCTCAACCATCCATCTCAAAAGTTGAATACTCTAATTCAGAGCATTCAAGATTTACTAATGTAGCTCTCAAATTGTAATGCAGATAACAGTGCCTCTCTGTGAAAGCATTCAATTTAGAGATAAAATAGAAAAGGACTCTATTCTGCATTTCAGTATTGATGTAATTTAAATGCCACAACAGTGCAATTCATTCTTGCATGCCTTTGGCTAACTGCCATCACAAAAATGGTGTGTGGGGAGAGGGAGAAAGAGAGAAGTTATTATAGAAGATGTATACTGGGAAAAGGGTAATATTTATGGTAGGAACTGTACCTGTGCTATTATTTTTGTTGCAGAGCTCCAGTTACACTCTGGTCATAAAATGTCAATGAGTAGGCTTGACCCATAAAATATATTATTTTTCAAGGTCTGCCAACTAGTTTTCTATCATCAGTTCTAGTAATTATTGCATTTGCAAACAAAGAAACAGTAGAACTGAGAACTGAAAAGCAAGACTCTCAGAGATTTCCTGGGTTCAAACATTCAAGCAGAGTTACCTTCAATAAATGATTTTAATGCACTGAGGGGGATTTTACCTATGTGTGCTGCAGTGCCAGGCGTATCAATGGGCCAGATATCTGAACGGGAGAAGCTGGGTATTTTGCACACAGATTTTCCTGGCTGTATGGTTTTAGAATTATTTGCTCACATTAGAATTAGTGGGAATGAATTATTTTTAGCTAACTCTAAATATTGTGACTCATGCAATAAAAAAAGAGATATGCACTTGAACTTTAGCAAACCTGGGAAAAGTCTCATAAATATTAAAGAGTGGTACATTTTGTGCAAAGTCCATTTGAGTAACCCTGCCTATTTCCATAGGGCAACGGTGTCTCAAGTCTATTTGAATAAAAATTGGTGATCCTGTTTCTTTTAAAATAAATAATGCATTAAAAGTTTCTGTAAGAACTCACTCCCAATATTATTCACCCATTCTCAAGCCAATACTGTGGTCCAAAACAAATTTTCAGGTCGTCCACAAAGTATTGCCATCAAAACAAAACAGCTGTCAGTTTTCACCATCTCTGTTCTTACAGTGATTTTTTTTCACTTGAATTCCCATTTAACAACTCTTTCTCTTGTTCAGAGATGAGGTGGTTTCTGAAGTCTGCAAATGCAGTGTCATTCACTTAGAGGAAGCACCAATCAATGTGATCACTTGAAGTTAGAGTATTTTAAGAACACAAAATTAAATTGTAAAATATTTTGGCTGTGTTGCAGTGAGGACTGCAGCAGTGAGGAGTGCTGTTTATTTTTGATTAGGAAAATAGACCGTAAAGGGACAAAACAGTAGAGCAGAGTGAAGGAAGTGGACTAGTTCTTATTGTGTCCTCAACAGAGTGACTGCTGTCTGTGTCCAGAGGTAGGATTGCTATCAACACAGTGTTGATTTCTACTTGGAACCACAGTAAATATCATATGAAATAAGGCTGGTCCTTATTTCCTCCTAACCCAGTCTGGCAGGTACCCAGGTGAGCGTGTGTCTGCAGTGAGGTGGAGCAGAGCAGAGCCAGAGAGCAGGGGGTCAGAGCAGGGGGTCAGAGCAGGGGGTCAGAGCAGGGCTTGGTGGTCTTCAGTGCTTGCAGCCACATTCACTGTGGCTGTATGAAGCCACGTTTGCACTCTTCACCTTCAACAAAGCACAGCTCTGTTGTGGCTGGGCTGCACCTACATCAAAGCCAGTGGAGTCCAGGGAGTGCTGCACTGTGCAGCAGGAGCATGGGTCTCTGCCTGTTCAATTGTCTTTCCAACACACCCTACTTCATGGTGTACATTCCAGGGAGCCACAGAAACTGTAAAAATCTTACAGAGGTCAAGCTAATGGCTAGCTTTAAAAAACAGATATAAGTTTATTTTTCTATTAATTTTATCTAATATCAGTGTATGTTGCTGGCACTGTAGGTGTTTGATCCTCTTGTTTACTCTGTAAGGCTCTTTCTTACTTGATACCTTGAAATAAGGATATCCATGGGCTACTAACCTTTTTGTTTTCTAATTAAAAAGATGGCATTTCCTCAGATGTAGATAAGTGCTGCCTTCTAAATACTTCAAATGTTACTTTCCTTTTGATTTATAGCAGGGTAAAGAACAATTTTCTTTGGTATATCTGCTTTTGTTCACTTATTCTCAAAAGAGTCACAATCTTTTCAGTTTGTCTCTAAAGCAAGGCTCATTTTCTGCCTTTATTGTTCTATATCTATCCATATTTTCCCTATCTCTTTCTCTCTAGTTAAACTCTATCTTCCTGACATAGGAAGTTCACAACAGATGTACTGTTGAAAGCAAGGGTGAGCATTTTGTTTACTTTGGGATCTTATGAGCTAAGAAATTTTTGTCCTGTTCCTTTTGCATCCTAATATTTTAACTGTTTCTGCAAGCAGAAGTTCATACTGAGCATGGACACAGGGCTTTGGTGGCTGCTTTGCATTTCCATACTAGTAATGCAGAAGAGTCATTCAGACCATTTCCCTCGCATTTGCCTCTTTGCCAGCTGTCACTTCGTTTCAGCAGGATTCTCTTGGGGAGATCCTCCTGGTTTTTTTCTAGTTTGGATTAATGTGATTTTTTTTTCTATTTGTCTGCATACTCTGTTTTTCCCAGGTCATATATAAATATAATAATTAACACCCTAGTCAGTGATTTCATGCTCAAGTGTAACTTTGTCTCTAACAAGCATCCCTTTATTGATCCACCTGTTCCTACAGTGTTTGCAGGCCACATCACTGCATATCTTTCATGCTATGATTTACTCATCTTTTCAAATAGAACTCTGCTAGTGGCTTTTTGAACCTGCTGCTGAACTATATCAGCTGTGTCTGTTTCCATTTGCTATCTTGTAGTGTGGTGAAAAATGAAACTACCTCTCTGAGTCCCTTTTTCTGAGCAGCAGTTTAAGCAGTGCAAGAATCGTAGTTGTGACTGATCCATTTGCCTTTTGTTTCTCTTATTCTAGAAAAAGACAGCTGAAAAATCTTCCTTGCTACAGCATTTGACTTCTGTCTTTCTTGTTGACTGATTCTCCCTATTATACTCTTGTCTTTCTCTATCTTAAATTAAATCAACATTAGATATCATTGAAGCCAGGCATTCTTTGAAACTTCATGCTGATTGGCAGAGGCAGATATCAGCTAAGCAGCAGAATCAACTCAAGGAAAGGAAGATACAGCTACTTTATAAATGCATTTTCCTTTTTTTTCCCCCTTCATTCTTTCTTTGCTCCAAAAAGGGAAATAACAGCACTCTTTGATCTTAGAAGACTGCAACACATTGATGAGTGGAACAAAACCATTTCCTTGCATGTTATGAGAAATAATATTTCTTTCTTTCCCATAATTTTTAGTGTTAGGTTGCTCTGAAAATTGCAGAACGAAGCAGCTGATATTAAAAAGAAAGAATTTATCTCAGCTTTTTACAAGATTCAAAAAGGACTGGAGAAATGCATTGCATTAAAAATCCATTCTGGACAATAAAAGCTGCCTCTGGCTGGAGAAGTCCCTGACCTGTAACACTCTGCAGAGTTGGGGCATATCCCAATGTACTTCCCCTATGCAGTCATTCCTTTCTTTCCATGCTGTCTGCTCCTGCCAGCTGTTGCAGAAAAGGTACTGAGCAGGATGGAGACCTCTGTGAGGTCCAGCTCTCTGGGGACACATGAGAGGGACAGCAGCTGAGTGGTGGTGCCTGTCTGGGTGCCTGTCTGTCAGGTTTGTCCCAGAGGAACAAGGGTGAGCCCGTGCACTTCATTGTAAGCACTGGGACCGCCCTCCTCAATTATACAGAGCACGGGCATTTGGAGCTGCTGAACAATTATCTGATCATTTTCTCCTGAGCAAGAGCAAAAGCTTCCATAAGAAGGCAGGCACTTCAATACAGAGGATATTGTTGCTTTGTGAAGTTCTTTAATGGAGATTATAGAAACTGTACTCAGCATCTTTGAAATATGACATGTTTGATCAGCTGTGTTGCAAAGATGGGCTGAAGTGAAAGACAGGGAGAGAATGCATGGTTCCTTTTAATTAAAATGATTGATTACTACAGTGTGGGATAGTCCAAAACTGATTAGTGTTCCTAATAAATTACTTTATTTGTGGATTTCTTTGTAAGTCTCTTGTGAATATATATTATCAATACATTCCTTTGCTAAAACAAATTATTTTTCCTCTCTTTTTTAGGAAACAGGCACACAGAATTACAAACAAGAAATTTGAGATTGCTTATTCATAGGCAGGAGATTTAAGTAATTGTTATCTAAAACACACAACCTTCTAATAACCTTTCCCAGAAAGGCAAGATGCAGAATGAGACACAAGTAATTAGAGAAGTCACAATGTTAAATTACAGCTTCTGATTAACAGTTTAACCACTGATTGGTTCATGCTGGTCAGTGTTTTGCCCTTTAGGAGGACAAGGTGTAAATCCCACTTGAGGGCTGACCTTTTTATCCCCCTGCATGATGGACTGGGGCCCCTTGCCACAGCCTGGTCCTACCAGAGCATCCTCTTCCTCCCATGGTGCTGCCCACGATGTGACAGTCCTGCATTCCCCCCAGGACTCAGCAGCCCTTCTCAGTACGGGGATGCTGAGGGACTGGGGGCTTTTGTGGAGATTGCTGCTCTCCACTGAATCAAAAACGGATGACACATCCACACCTAGAGTTTGGCAGAAGTGATGGCAAATTGGTCACCTGATTGAGACTGTTTCTGCTTTGCTAGGAAAGCATAAAAATGCACACCATCACTTCAGGCACTGATCCCATCACACATCTCATGCATGGTGGTAGTGCTCTGCTGTCAGACAGAAGGTCCCTACCTCTCTGGGATTTCTGACTCTTTTATGGAAGTTGCTGGAAGAAAATATCTCCTAAGTCTCAAATTTAGTAACTCTTTAGAAACAAGATTTTTCAATTACGTAGGTGCTTAACACCTGGTTAGATGCTGCTCAACTGCTTGACAGCAATGAAATTCACCTTCATTAGATGGACTTGATGCCAGTGCCACTCTCCCTATGCTGCAGTCACCAGTTATTATTGGTCTCTATAAAAGATCCCAGGAGATGTCTCACTGAAAGGCTGCCTTGGGTCAATCATTCCATGGAGGACAAAGGATCCTGTAATTTTTTTTTGTCAATCATTCTTCCTTCCTAAAGCCAAGGCACCTTCTCCTGGGGAGTGCAAAACTTCGTCTGCTGTGTGCTGGCAGGAGCCTTTCACAATAAAGAAATGTGATGTCTGTGCAGCTCTGGGCCACTCTGGAGCCATGATTATGGAAAGAACAACTCCTTCTGCAGGGAGGTATCCGATGGCTTCTTGGCTGAGGGAAGGGAACAGGATCAGCTCCGTCCATCCAGAAGGCTTCAGCAGTAGATATTTCTCTTCTGCTTTGAGTTCAGCCTCAGAAGGTATTACCCCTACAAGGGTAGTGCCCAGGGCATGACAAGTGCTCATGTCCAGGGCTGCACTGCAGCTGCCCATGATTTGAGGCAGTTAAGGAATTTTATATGGTGAGAAAGTAGGCTATTTTTTTTCACTAAGTTCTCCATGCTCATCAAGTTTGAAAGCCTAGGGCAAGATTAATTAAAATCAATGGAGCAAAGCAAATTAAGCACTTTAAAGTGCTCTTTGGGGGCTATCAAAACTAGAATAATTCAAAATAAATAGTCAAATATCTGGGGCTTGTTATGAGACTATTTTATCATTCTGCCCAATCATCTGCTCTATCTCTTCCTTATTTCTACATCTGTTTTTCACAGAGCTCAGCAGATGCTCTTTCCTCAGCATTTCACACCAACATGTTTCTGTGCAATCTCAGGACTCTGCTCCCACGCAACTAAAATAAAGTTCACACTGCAAACACACAGCCTAATCCAGCAACTTTTACTCACAGTAGTAAGACTTGCAGATATATAAATAGCGCTGTTCAGGTTAATGGGATGCTTTGTGAGAAAAAAAGAGAAGGCTCACAATTCTATGTAATCATGGGAAGAAAATCTGCATGTTGCCTTGACTAGAAGAAGCACAATTTTGCATTGTGCATGTTTATTGGGAGAAACCCTATCACTTGCAGGTATCTCCTAATTCCTCAAGCTGTCTGTCCAGTTGTTTTCCAGATTAAAACCTGGACTAAAGTCTACATCCTCCATAGAGGAGGAGTTGTAAGGGTAGGTATTCACCTGAAGAAATCTCAGGTGTGTTTTGTTCTGGGTTTTAATTCAGTCTGTGCTTCTGTGCCACATGAGAGTTCCTATATGACCCTGTTTGGTAAGAAAAACTGTTAGCTAATGTATGGCTGCTTCTACTTGAGACCTTAGCAACCCTTTTTGAAGTGATTCCAACTTGTTCAGTGCTTCCTAGTGTAATTCCAGATGTTATGGGCAGACTGTGAAGGCAGTTATTGAAACCTCTAGCAAAGTAATCACTGCATTAAGCTATATTCAGCCTGATTACACAAGCTTAACAGTGGCATTCATAATTCTGATGCCTATTTAGTAACCCTGATACTGCATTTACCACTTGAAAGTACAGGAATCTGGAAGTGAATCCTCTGGATTAGATTGTGTCTCTGGCTCCCTGTGGCAGGAATTAGGCTGTGAGTCTGCAGGCTCCTGGCTGCTTGTCTGTGCTCTGAGCCACCAGGCTGCCCTCCGTGCCAAGGCAGGGGCATTCCATGATGAGTAGGAAACATCTGCAGCTCTTGTTGTCTGTGTGGCAGCAGAAAACAGATGAACACACACCTTTCAAGCTACCACATAGAGCTGTCACTTTAGATCTAGTTTTTTAACCTTTCCAGTAATTTTCAGAGCTCTTTCTGTTTAGCTGGGTGATTGGAGGGATGCTGAAGGGCATTTGCTTCTGGAAGGTTCCTTTGCTTCCTGAGAGTGAGAGATACTGCTACCCACACCAGAGCTGCTGGTCCTCTGACCCCTGAATTGCATTGTAGACTCTGAAGACAATTTTTATTTTGGAAAAAAGTTTGGTGTTTCTCTGCCAAAGTTAAATTCATGATAGTTTGCTCAAGTCAATGTGGAGACATTATAAAAACTGTGTGCCAAAATGAGCCACTGCATTGACCCAGGACTTCATTATATAGTTCTGATTCTTACTGAGTTTCTTTTTGTCACATGCAGTCATCCCAAGGTGTGAGATGCAATATTTTATGTGAACCTTGAACAGAAAATAAACTGAGGATTAATGTGTGGCCTGGGTGAATGGATACATACACTAAATTCTCCTAGAGAGACACCAGTCTAAAGGTTTCAGCTCAATAATCTACATCCAGCAGTTTCTGGATGAATACCCTTCATCAGAAAGCCTGATGAAAGGCTAGAAAGGTAACCCAAGTGCTAGCAAGGATTTAGCATCTCTGATCAGTTGTTGGCTTTTGTTGGTATACTTGACAGACAAGAGAAATAAAGGAAAAAGGCAACTAATTCAAATTAAAAACCTTTTCTATGGCAAATTACACAGCCGTTACTTTACTTTTAGGACACTTGGATATAAAAATTAACAAATTGTTAAAAAAACCTGGAATCTTTCAAGGTTTTTATTGTTGGAAAACTGGAGGAATACTGAATCTAAGTCTTCAGAGACTTTTTCGTGTAATTTCCTCTACAAATTATTCCAAGGGGTATTGCAAGAAAAGAATACCTTGTTATACTTCTGCATGGGAGAGAAAAAGGCTTTATGCCTCTCCTCATTGCTTTTAAAACAGAGGAATTTTAGAATAAACAATTTAGATGTATTTCTGCATTGGAAACCAACAAATCTTTCTTATGTCTAAGATCTTTTTCAAAGTTTTGGTCTTGTATTGTCTTATTATCCTTACAAAAAACTCACTTGAATAGGGAGGGGTTTACTAAGAATTTGCCTTCCCAAGGAAAGTTTTTATTTACTCCAGTTAAAAAAAAATTAGTCAAACATTACAGAAAACTTCTTTTTGATCAATTTATATTTTCAAATAGCTGATCTATTTTGGGCTGACTGGCACTCAATGTTTGCTTCTTGTGAATATTTGAATGATGAGGTTTTACTGACATGGGCACTCACAGCAAGTGAATACATATTCTATTCAATTAATATTACTTGCTTTCACATAGCAATTAAAGGCCCCCACTGGGACTGGAGCTCCAGGGAGACAGTTTACATGAGGAAGTGTTCAAGACCCACATCCTGTAATTCATGGCTTCCTTTTTAAGGGTTTCTGCCATTCTTCTCTAATTCCTTCTCCTCTCTCTAGTTCCACATTTGAAAAAAGGTTGCAAATAAAAAATAGATTTAAAAAATCTAAGCTCTTTTTGTCCTGTACCCTGTCTAAACCTTGCCATGTACCTCTTTCTCTATTTAATGCTGACATAAATACTTGGCATCTTTGGAAAATTTTAATTTGAAAATTTAAATGTTCAGGTGTTTGTAGAGGAAAATCTATTTTATAAACTACTGTCCTCTGAAGTGATATAAATATTATAGTCATACAGCTGCTGTTCTCTCATCTAATAAAGAATATAAATCAGAAAGGCTTCATTTATATATATATATATATATATATTAGTCTTTAGAAAGTTTTATAGAGTGGTGGCTTCCTCAGACCAGCAAACTGACCAGCCTTGCTCAAAAAGCAGTTTTCTGCAGGTAAATGTCCCAGAAGGGCAGATGTAGTGCAAAGGCTGTGGGAGCCCTCTGTATCATCCTGTAAATACTCTGTATTTCAGTGGCAATAAAACAGCTGGTATTTTGCTCAGTAGAAAGCTCAGGCCTAAAGCATCACACCAGGCCTTGCTTTCAGAAAGTTAATGTAGTATAAACTGGTCTTCTGTGCTTGCACATCAGTACTGGAGGGAGTGAAGGTCTGTACCCTTGAGGAGTTTGCCATGCTGGGGTGGGTGCCTGAGCTGTGCAGGAGGAATCCCTCGCTGGATGTGCTTCTCTCTTTTCACAGTCACAGACCAAAGGCTTAGAGGAGAAGCTCTGCCCCTGGATCTTCATGTGAGGCAGCACAAATGCCACTGAGCAGGGTAATCCTGGCTGGAGTTCTCCCTATTGCCAAGAACTACACCAGTAGCTCTGGTTCCTGCCAGACAGGGAGTGGCAAAATGCTATTGCTGACTCCCAGAAGTTCATGAGATCATGGTGCCCAGGTCAGGTCCCCTCCACAAGCTGAAATTGTTGGTAGGCAGCCTGTGGTGGCAGGAGAGGGGATGTGGACCCATGTCAGCCCTTGAAGAGGAAGAAACTGCTGGGAGAGGTCTGTCTCCCCATCCCAACATCAGCAGAGCAATGCAGGAGAATGCACATTGTTCACCAAGAGGAGGATGAAATAATATGCAGGCAATATGCATTATTTTCCCCAGTCTTGCTTTTCTGGTTGTCAGGTTGCTGCCAGCATTGTTGTCTGGGTGCATGTTTGCCACAGGAGAGCATCACTAGCTGTGGACAATGCTCCTGAAACTGCTGTCAGAGTAGGGCTTCATCCTTCCCTGCTGATATCACCAGCTGTAGAAGTGGCTGCCAAGAACATCTTAAATATATTCTCATGATTCAGTCACACCTGAGGGTTACACAGAGGAAGGGAAATGGCTCATGGTAGCAATCCACAGACCAGCTCTTGTGTCTGTTAGCAGGGGACTCTGCTGTGAGCATCATCCCCACACACCTGTCAGACAAGAACATCCATCATGGTCTGTGACAAAGGCATTTTCACCTATAGAAAATCCCATCCTTTTAGAAACCCTGCATAGCCCTCACCATCAAAAGCAAAACAAGTTACAAAGAACTGCTATAGTTCAAAAGCCAGTATCCTATAATAATTATATTAATTCTCCTCCCATCCATGCTTTAATGAAAACCTGTCCATGCCACAGTTTGGTTTCCGTGGTTACTATGACTTTCTGTAATTCAGGTGTGAATTTCTGATGTTAAACATGGTGTCTTATTGCTTTTTACTGTGATGAAGGTTAGATGGGATCAGTGAGCTTTTGTCTGAGAAAAAAACACATCCTTAATAATTACATAAAATGGCAACTTTTCACTGTGTGCTTGTTTGTATTTTTTAAACAATTAGAGGATGTCATGGTTTAAGCCCAGACATAAACTGATCCTCACACAGCCACTCGCTCACTTTCCTGAAAGAATTAGAAGAGTAAAGCTGAGAAAACTTTGGATAAAGACCTTTTAATAGGTAAAACAGAAGTCTTATGTACACAAACAAAACAAAACAATTCATTCACCACTTCTCACAGTCAGGCAGGTGTAACTATCCCAGTCAACACCTGCACAGAGAAGAATTCTGTAACACAGAAGTGAAACCAAGAAAAAATTATTGTGCTTGAGTATTGAAGATACAGGGTTTGTATAAAATTTGATTAATATTTGATTTGCATCTTTGTAATCTCAAGCAAAGTAATTGGATATTTTGAATACATAGGAAAATTTTACTTTGAGGGGTCATAAGTTACACTCTGTCTTCAGCAACAAATGAATGATGGCAGCTCTCTTGCCTGTTGGGGTGGTTAGGGAACAGTTTTAGAACCCACTTTGTGAGGAAAGCAATGAGAGCATCTTGCAGGGTGCATTTATACTTCCACCCACTGCTTCTTTCAGGGCTACTGTGGATGCAATGATTTCTCTTGCCCAGAGGCCGTATTTAGACCATCCCATTTTAGAAGGTTACAGCTGAAAATATTACAAATCTCATTCCTTTTCCCCTCTCATGATGCATGCTTAATATACATTGCACTTCATTCCACTTGGACCATGAAATTGGTTACATGGAGAGTTTTACAACATCTACTCAAGCACTGTAGGAGAATGGTTGGAAGTAAGTATTCTTAAATGTTGGCACTGTGTGGTTCTTTCCATCATACTTCTATGATAGCATTGCCTTGGCTGGCAACATTTTTTGTACTTAGAGATTGTGAATTTGCTTATCTTACAGATATTCTTGCTGTGCAAAAGAGGAAAGGCAAAAGGGAGTTTATTATGGGTTTTATGAAATCAAGTTACAGAATCCCACAGAAGACAGAAATTAGTCTCTTCAGTTTTCCCAACTACTTTATGCTATTCTGACACCAACATTACCAACACATTCTCTCCTGGCATGTGTCTGTTATAGGAGACAGAAACTGCCATTTTAGATCAAAAAGTAATTTCCTCGTGTCTGGTATCCTTTGACAGAAAAAGTATAAATGAAGATGAATAGATCTTCAAAGAATGTGTTGCTTTGGGATTTTTTTTTTCTTGTCTAAAAGAGAGCAAGGTGATCTTTCTGGATTAGGAAACACTTCGTGTTTTTCAAAATCTAGGCCTGGCATGGGCTTATTGACAAATGACTGTTTATTTTTAGGCTTAAATAAAAATGTTCTGTCCAGGAATCACGAGGACATTTTTTCTGTGTGATGGATCAGGAGTTAATAATCTTTAACTAATAGATAATTCCTCTCCCCTGTACAAAGGGGTTTTGTCTGAGAAGATTTTGATTTTCACCACAGTGAAAAGTCAACTGTCCATCCTCTCCATCAAAACAAGCCTCTGCTCTGAAGGCACTCTGGGGCTATGGACATGTTGTTCAAGCCCTTCCATCTTGGGGACACCTTCACATACTCTACACAAAGTCACCTGTACAACGCAGCATGATGCTGCACAGAGGTGCACACTGACAGCCCCTGTTGCCCTCCATCTCAGAATTTGCCACTTCAGCATTATCTGGGGAAACCCTGCACTTTTTGGTACTGTGCATTCCCAACCTACTTGTGCATACTTTGGGTGAAGTGTAGATGTTCTTCCTGACAAGTAAGCTACAAAGTAACTGCAAAGCTTCCCTGACCGGGCCAGGAGAAAAAGTGCATCTCCCACTGAGAGTCGCTGTTTTCCTGCCCCATGCCATTTGCACAGTGGAACTGGGCAACCCAGATATGCCTAGCTGTGCTGGGTTGAATTTCCCTCAGACATTGCCTGATTTCTGTGAGGTCTCTGTGACTGCATATCTTTGTGTTAAGTGGTGTTAAGAGGAAGTTTCAGCTGGAGAGCTGGAGGGAATGGGAAGAACAAGGAGAAGGTAGTAGAGACAAAAGCACCTCTGGAAGCAATCTCTTTTCTATGAAGAGAGATAGTCTTCAAGAGGCATCAGGAGCATTGCCTACACCTAGCTGGCAGGATAAGAGCCTTACAGGTACTCAAAAACTCAAACAATAGACTTAATAAAAAATAAAGTTATAATAAACTTAAAAGTAATACAAGAAAAGAGTACATCAAATTCTTTTTTCCTAGTTGTATTTGTGAAGGTGGCTCTCCAGCAAATACTGGAGGGACAGAAAGAGTGATTTAGTCAGGGAACCTCTGGTTTGGGTCTGGAAACAAGTGCCCATCTAGGCTATCACATCCAAATTGTCAACATCATCTGTGATCCTGTGAGAAACACATGAAGCTCTGTTAGATATGCCACATTAAAAAAAGAGATGCAGAGAACTTTCAGTTTATCTTTGTGTGATATTTAACAAAACTACCCTATGGACTCCTCTGTATAACAAGATTTTTAGCTTGACTTCCCCTTGAAATGAGGCATGTGTGATCTTGCTGTTTAACCATCTATCACATCCTTCTCAGAAATGTTATTATCAATGGGCACACTTCAGTCAGATCTAACACAGAAGAAGAGACCCAAATGCCATATCTTCCTGAGAGGTCTGACACTGACTGGTTTTACAAAAGAGTCCAAAATCAGTATAATCACTGGATGAAAAACAGCATTGGGGGCCCAGTGGTTATCAGTCTGACCATGGCTGGTGGGTGACAACATGTGTACTGAAAAATCAATAAACACATGGTGCTCAGCATGGAGCTGACAACCAGTTGCAGCATCTGCTGTGTTTTATCTGGTCAGCAGTTTGAGGATAAAGGACTGAGGAGATCTCTTTCTGCTGGGGGAATTTGAAGAAAATGAATAAGAAATTTGAAGATGGTGAGGTCTTGTACCCAAGAGCTAGTGATACAGGAGACAAAGCTGTGAAAACATTGCCTTGCTCTGCTACTCCCTAAAAACCCCAGGTTTTTAATGCCATTGGATTAAATAGTCACCAACATTTTCACTTCACAGCACTTACCTTAGAACTAACACCCAAAACACTGACATTGGTAAAGTATTCTCAAATTACTCTCTTTTGTGTTTGTATGCCCATTGTTCACATTGAATTCTCTGAACTCAGCACCTGCCCAGGACATGATTACTTAAAGCACTACCTATTTAACCAACTCCTCAGTAGAACCCAAGTGTTAATATTTTCCAAGTTTGAAATGGTTGAACAACATGATTTACAGAGTCTATTGTAGTTATCTACAATTACTTACAGTCTATTGAGGTGTGATCATTTCAATTCTGTAGCTATGGAAATCAAAATACTAAGACAGGATGGAAAGATAAATGACAGAAATGATGCCTAGATAATACACAGAAATAGTAATAAGTGATTAAATACAGGCCAAAAGAACAGAATGGTAGAAAGTGTCAAATGATGACTCAGCTTTCATAAAGACTAATAGCAAGGGCGATTATTCTACTGTTCAGTTTGAAATGGAGATTCTCCATTGACCTAAAAATTGAGCCATGATATTGCCAGGGTATTCCCATTATTATTTTACTTCTCTTTTGCTGTTTTTGAGGAATACCCTCATGGTAGCATAATATGTTTTATTTTTCTTTTATTCCATATACCTATACTTTCTGGATTTCTATTACCAGTCTTTTCTGCATCTTTACAGAACTTCCTCCATCAAGACAGCCTCTCATTCCTCCTCCTTCCTACACCACCCAGTACAGCAGCACCTATTGCACTCTCAAAGGCCAAAGGATTTGTCAGCACTTCAGCTTTACCTTTCTTCACTCAGTGCCCCCCTGAGCCTTCATTTCTGACATTTTATCTATGCAAACTGAGATAAATATAAACAAATATGATAATAGTTTCACGCCCCATTGAACTGTGCCATCATCTTCTTGCCACTTTTATCTCTGTCAGCTTTCCTTCTACAATCTCCCTGCCTTGTCTTGGGTGGGATCACGTGCAGTCCTGTGCAGCAAACTCTTTGAATCAGCACAGGTGTCTCTCCTTTTCAGTGCTCTGTGACAAGTAATGTCCATGAGAGTCCATGCTGCTAACTACTGCATATTTCACAAGCTCTGAATTGGATGACTTGACACCAGGGAAACCCACTTTTTTTCTATTCCCTGCACAGTGTGTTTAAATTTTACTGTTTAACCAAGTGACGCTTAGCTCATTTGAACTGATAGATGTACAATTCTCAATTGTCAATTCCCACAGCCTAATCAACAGCTTAATAACACGGAGTAAGCAGTCATAACACTTGATCCCAGCAGTACACTGCACATTGAGGCAGAGATCTTGAATTCAAGGACAAAACTCATTCTGGGTCCACCTTTGTTGGGTCAGAGGAGAAATAAGGAGGAAAGCTAGCCATGTGGTACAGTAGAATTGTAAAATTGGTTTTGGGGTTTGGAAGTTTTTTTAGTCAAAGGGAAAATTTGGCACAAGTTTGTATTTTCTGTGCAAAAAAACCCTCAGTATCTGGAGGTAGTTGAATGAATGCTAGAGAAAATGGCTGTAGCTCAGTAGGCTTTATAAGTTGTAGAACGTTTGGGCAAAAATCTGTTTGGAAAGTGCTAATGAAGATAAATTTAAGAGTGGCTTGTACAGCTTGAGTTTATTGGTTACTCCCATTAGAGATCACAAATTGGAAATATCTACCATCCCCCCTGAAAACACTTTATGTAGCTGTTTCTTTCCATTACAGCATTAACTGAAACATCTATGTGAAAATATTTCAAATTGTGTGTAAGGAATACAGCTCTTGAATTTGCTCTGACTTCTCATAATCTCAATTATAATTCTAGATGTCCTGAAGAATAAATTCACCATATGGATATATCAGTGGCATCATTATGTTCTTTTATGTGTAAAGCTTTAATGGCATCATTATGTTGTAATGACATCAGTGCCAGTAATATCCTACTAAAGAACATTATTAGTTAAGGGACACTAAATCCACAAATCTGCACGTTAAATTTGCCATTTCAGTAAGCATGTCACACATAGAGCATGGGCATAGCTATGTGTTTGCAGCTGTGCAGGTGCTATGGGAAAACACTGCCTGTAGTAGCTCAAAATCTGTGTGTTATGGTTGGTGAGTTAGAGATGTTGCTTGAATTTCACATTTAATTTTCTAGCTTTGAATTACAGTCAAAATCATAATGTTGTGGTTAATAACTAGCATCAAACGAGCATTTGACAAATTGAATGACAGACTTTGTTGCCAAGATAAATTATTTCTTCCAACTGGAAAACAGAATATCACTCATAATCTGAAAGAATTGTGTACAGGAAATGTATCTTTTAATAGGAAAGCAGCACCAATGTAATGAGTGTATAATTACTTTTTAAAAAAATTGTTTCCCAAACTACTGTCAGCAGGGTCACATCTGTTTGGCTTGGCATCTCTGTGATTTTTATTGCTTAGGTCCCACCCGTGGGAGTTACCTTTGCATTTCTCACAAACCAAAATCACTTTCTATTCGTAATTTTCCATGCAAAGAAAACAAGTATTTATCAGAAGAAAATTATACTTTTTGAGAATGCAAACTGAAAAAATGTTAAGAAATGTGTTTATGGTCTCCCCATCTGCTGTGACTTACTCTCTTGCAATTTCAGTGCACTGTGCTTTATTGTTTAAATTTGCTTTAGGATTTGCTTGTGATGTATCCAAGATACCATGAATGGTTTGGTACTAATTAAGAGAAAATACAATTATATGAATGGCTCTAGGGCAGTGGAGGCAGATCAAAAGAAGGAAAATCCAAAGTTCACAAAATTTTTCCACTCCAACTTTGATGATATTTCTGAATTTGAAATTAGCATACAGCGTGCATTTGCATTTTAAATGTTTGGACACAACTTATCCAGAAGCAAATAGTCTTTTGGGGGTCATATTGAGCATGTTAACAAGGCTGGAGGATAACAGAATATATCTTGCACTAATATACATCCTGCTTAACTCCATCAGAGACAAAAACATTCCAAAACCACTGGGCCAATGCCTGCAGTAATGTTTTTCTTTTCAGATAAGCTATACTGAAACAGTGCTTCTCTATTAGAAATACTGGCTTAAACAAATCAAATACTAAAATCTGGTTTAATTGATACTGCTTCCCATGAGCACAACATGTAAACATTTCTAATGCATGAGTATAAGCATGCAGTTTATTACACAGCAGATGACCATACATTTTTGTGACAGAAATCTGCTTGTTGCCTGAATACTTGTGAGGTGTCTGCATATAGGTGAAGAGGACTTAGACTTTTTCTTTGAAAAAGAAAAGCAGTGGTTGAGCAAAAGTATCTGAAACACCCCTTGGCTGACAAAGCTGACCTGTCATCTCTCTCTAAAGCTATCTGCCTTCTAATTCCTTCCAGCTACATCAATTTACTGTAGCCCATTTCTCATTAACATTATATTTAATTTATTTTGCATTCATTATTTTATTTAAAATATTAGACTAACACCTCCATGACTGCACTGTGTGAGATCAGATTTCTGTATGGTTGGTATAAAAATGGAAACTCACATATGTTGGAAACAGGGAACTGTAAACTCTAAAGACATAAAAAGAGTCATATTTGAGAAGGTTTAAGTAGGCTTTAGTTATAAACCTTTTCTTAAAAGATTAGACATGCTGAACAATTATTCAGAAATAGTAAATTGTCAAAAAAGGCAATGCTATAATGTAAGAACTACAAATGGAATAACAATAAAATCATAGATTCATAGAATCACCGTGGTTGAAAAAGACCTTTAAGATCATGTCCAGCCATCAACCCAGAACTGCCAAGTGCACAACTAAACCACGTCCCTAAGAGCCATATCTACACATCCTTTAAATACCTCCAGGGATGGTGGCTCCACTACTTCCATGGAAAGCCCTCTTCCAGTTCTTGGAATTTCAATTAGAACTTTTACCTAATATCCAATCTAAACCTCCGCTGGTGCAACTTAAGGCCATTTCCTCTTATCCTGTTGCTTGTTACTTGGGAGAACAGACTGACCCCCACCTGGCTAAAATCTCCTTTCAGGCGGTTGGAAGAGTGGTAAGGTCACCTTTGAGCTTCCTGTTCTCCAGGCTAAACATCCCCAGCTCCCTCAGTTGCCCTCACAGGACTTGTGCTCCAGACCCTTCCCCAGCTTTGCTGGCCTTCTCTGAACACACTGCAGCACCTCAATGTCTTGTAGGGAGAGGCCCAGAACCAAACACGGGATTCAAGACCAGCCAAGCACAGGGGAAGCATCGCTGCCCTGGTGGTGCTGGACACACTGCTTCTGCTAGAAATTCCTTCTAATATGATCGTAGTTACACATTGGGGAATTAGTGTTCTATCCAGAGCATAAGAATATCCAAATCTTGAGTCATCTATACACAGTTTGTTTACCAGAGCAGAGATAACATTTTTAACACAGCTGAGCCAAAGTATTTGTTTTCTTTACAATGATAAATGTCTACCTTCACTGCCTGGCCTGTTATTGCTACAGCAAAGGAACATAAATCCCTAAACTGTGGAATGGGAGGCAGAAAAGGCATGACAAAGCCTCTTAGGATGATGACTAAATTTTTAATAATTATAAAATTGTTAATAGTTCATGTGTACTTTGGCCTTCATCATCTACACTATTCACTTATGACCTCCTTCATGGCACTTCATGCAGTTTGGATTTACACTGTAGAAATATTATATTAGAAAGTTAAAGTACAGAAGAAAATGAAAGTATCTTCTAATTCACTGGCATACTTCAAAAAGTTTTTCTCACTTATGAATTGCTTCAGATAATTCACAGGCATGTATTCTAGTTGATAATATTTTTCTTGACAAAAATTTGATTCTGTTCCAAACACAGCCAGAGCTGTCCTTTGTTTACTCAAATGCACTGCTGACAAAAGCAGGGGTGATGCACAGGGCAGGATTCAGTTTGAAAGTTAGTACTTCAGTTTGCATGTCTGTGTGTGGAGGGGCACATGTGCGCTCAGGTGTCCCCTAGGTCTCTGTATAGCTGTGGAGGATGCAGTCAATGCAGCCAGTGGGACCTGAAGAGCTCAGCTCACCTGGAAGCAGCATGCTCGATTGATCAATGAATTGCCACCCAGACAACACCGACTGTATTGACCACATCCCCATGACTGAAGTGTAAACAGTTCAATTTATCTGTCCTAATCTCTGTGTACATTGATGATATGATTGCTGGTTGTTCTTACTCATGTCGGATTGAATTACTGAGTGGAGCTAAAAGAAACCCGGAAATCAATCCTATTTGGAAATATTATGAGCAAGAACCTCTTACACAGCTAGGGAGTTTGGCTGCTTAACCAGATCTGCCTGGAGTATCTGAAGCACTCAAATCTGATGTAGTCAAAATCATCAGCTGTAATTTTGTGTATTTCCACACCTTATTTCCCACAAGTTTTTAAAGAACCTGATGACCATAGTGATCATGTACTTTGAGTCTCTGATGAATAGATCTAATTACTGTGTCAGTAGATCAAGGAGAAAGATTTTTTAAAGCATCCTTGCCCTAGTCACTTCCCTTAATGCTACTAGATATGGATCCACTCCAGGTCATGGAGCAAGTAGAACTAAAGCAGCTGCATAGCCATGTACCTGCAGCAGAGGTTATGGCCAGAGGCTATAGCAAAACACTCCCCTTATCGAACAAATACATCTCAAAAGTTTTTAGTCTCCCCGCACTGGTTTGGGGAGGGCATGTGGGTCAGAATGGATACAATCACATTTGAGCCTTTGAAGCTCTGGTATTTGCTACAAGGATCATATTTCTGCAGCTTCAGCCTGGATGCTGAAGTACCAAAAATGTCCTACATGTACCCATGAACAACTGTTCATCTTGAATTTTTGGGGGTGAAGAAAACTGCATCTTGTAACAATTTTTATATGAAGTTTATAAATCAAACTCCCTATTTCTTTATAATGTCTGCAGAGGGACTGACCTTGGTGCCATTCAATCAATTATGCACTTGACTCCAGTAGAAGCAAAGATGGGCCCATGGTGAAAGCAAATCCAGAGGAAATTACATCCAGGTGCTTTTCAGTGAAAAGTTTATCCAATTAAAAAAAAAAAAAAACAAACCACCACCAACAACAAAAACAAAACAAAACAAACAAAAAAACCCCAACAAACCAAAAAACCTTATTTCATTATTTTGAGAAACTGTACTCTCAGTACCTCAGGCTGGTTTATACATGTTGTCTTTCTCTATGATGTATTTACATAGTAAAATCTAAGACCAGGTGCAGCCTTTGATGTTGAAGAGCATGTTTTATACACAGCTTTATTTAATAAATTCCTTCCCAGTCAAATGTACTGAAGTGCTGCAGTGTCACACTGAGAAGCACAGTCTGAGTAGTTAATATTACCTGGAGTGTATAAGAGAGAGAATGCTTTGACAATATTCATGCTTGCAGCTTTTCAGGTCTTGTGCATATCTATTTACAAACCTTAAATACCTTGCATGTATTTCATCAGTGTCAGCTGTAATATGAATTTTCCCTGAGCAAATTACACAATATTATCTGCATAGTAAGTAAAATGTACTGATAATCTGGAAATGTTGCCTGGAGTTTAAGCTGTGACAAGCATTATGATCCTAGACACTATTATTAACCTATCAGGGTGTTTAAATATGTCAGATTAGAAGTCTGACAGCAGAGGGCTGGTTCACATTGCAAAGGGAAAAAGGTGTGTGTTCAAACATATCTCATTACATAAGAGCTTTGGAAACAATGTTATGTATGGAGTCTGAAAAAAGTCAGCTCAGGTCTGGTGTGCTTTAAAAGAGCAATGAATGAGTTTCATGTGTTTGAAAGTGAAGTTGTGATAATGCTCTGCTAGATTCCTGTCCTGCACACCAGCCCTATGTGTGCTGCCATGGCAGTGGCAGACAGGGACTGCCCATCCTGAGAAGAGGCTGTGTTTCCAGGGGTGGCTTTTCCAGGGCAGAACTGAAATATGGCCTTTAAATGGTGGGTCCATACTGGAACCACAAAGTTTTCTACCATAAATGTCAAGAGTTTGGGGTTCAAAACAACTGTGACCTGTAGGTTTCCATCTCTAACCAAGAGTGGGATTTAAGAACAAAGTTGTAGTACACGGAGCAGACCCTTCAGTGTGACTGCCAGGTCCTACTGCCCAGAGAAGGAACAGTGCTCACCATGTCAGGAGTGCTCTCCTGCTGGTGCTGAGCAGCTGGGCTGGACATCTAATCCACCTTGGCCACCTATAGCCTTGGGAGACCACACTGGGAACAGGCTCCTGTGGGCATTGCCCGCAGGGTGGGTCCCAGCAAAAGGCTGGAAGTGCTGGATTTGTTTTAATTTACTTTTAATTATTTTATCTGCATATGACCCTTCAGGTGTGCTTTCCACACTTCTTTTTTAAGAAAATGTGGAAATCTTTCACATCGAGGTAACTGTTTAAACACACTGTGAGACTCACAATGGAATCCTGACAGCTGACAGCACAGACACAGGGTGTGTGGAATGAAGGCTGCTGCTGGACCTTGAGGGGCTATCACACAGCATTCCCATGTGTTAGAAATATCCCATGCAGTCAGCCAGAGCCAGTGCTTGAAGGTACCATGATTCTTCTCCAGCAGGAGGAAATATGTAGTTATTCTCATGATCTAAAACAAACATTTCTCTTATCAATGTGGCTCATAGAATTTACAACTGCTGCATCAGTAGAGATAAATGTGTAGCAATCATGTACAAAAATATTGCATCTTCTGTGACAGGGTTTGGGAGAGCAAATTTACTGATTTTTCTTGGGAGATAAAAATACTCAAGATCATTTGAATTTGCAAATCTTCACTGTGACTGTTCGTAAGAGCAAATGGAACAAATGGAGCACTGGGCCCTTATAAAGTTCAAATATTTCCCTCTGAATCAGCCCATCAGCCCTACAGCTGTAATCTGTGAACTCGGGAGCTTGGGAAACAAAGACAACTTTGAACTCTGGCAATCTGACTTTTAATTCAAGCATAATGAGGGAGAAAAAAAAAAAAAAAAAAAAAAAGGCAAAATAGACTTGAGGAACATCTAGTAAAAGCATAAAAACTACTAATCCTTCTGCAAAAAACATCAGAAGGAGGAAATCTGCCAGAAGTCCAGGAAGATGATCAAAGAATAAAGTCTCTGAGAAGTCTCTGATAAAAGTTTCGCAAAAAAGTCAGAGATGTTCTAGGAAAATAATCTAAAATAAATCTTCTGTACACACAGTTACTTTGGAGGAGTTTGGGAAGATTCCCACACTGGGAAGTCTTTCTTCTAGGAGATTTATCAGATGCTCTTTTTCAAACTGAAATGGAGACAACAAAGTTAATGGAAAAAAATAGACTAAATGCATGATAACACATCAGAAGGATCAACAGTAACAGAGTTTTAAGAGAACTTAAGGATGATATATTCCACATTTCAACAGCACTGTCTAACACCTTGTTTAAAATTTCTTTGGTACTAGAAGCTCAGAGATAGTTAATTTTATATCAGTTTTCTAAGAGTTTAGAGGAGAAAAAGTTACTGCAGAACAGGAAGTTGATGGCTGTATTGACAAAGTGATAGAAATGTTGAATTAGTGAGCACTTGAAAACATGACATACATACTGGGGATTGTCAACATGGATTTTAGAAGTGGAAATTATGGTTCAATAGAGTAGATCTGCAAAATTCTCAGGCAGGGGGTACAGGGATAAGCAGAGGCAGTAAATCTGTTCCATACCAGGACAGACTGAGGAGGCCAGGACTCTTCATCCCCACAAAACAATAACGTGCCAGATATAGGGTCTGGATAAAAGTGGAAGGTACGTGGGTAAGAATATTGCCCAGTGTAATTTCCAAGGCAGGAATGAGGAACCATTAAAAGAAACTAGCAGGTGAAAAAATTTAAACTATTTTCTTTTTTTTTTCCCTGTTATCTGATGGACAACTAACCTGTGGAACTCTTTACATGAGGATATTATGAACACAAAGTTAACAAGAATCAGATGGGAAAATAAATTGAAGAAGAAAAAATTAATGAAATGTCCCCAAGTATCAAGATACCACCACTGAACTGCAGATTGTGTGAGATTGGCAGAACACCCCAGGGATGTGCTGCTGCCCACTGCTGGGGACAGGGTGTGAGGATAGGGGAATGAGAATAATGATACAAGGAGAAAGTGCTGACATTGTGCATCTAAATTTGTATTGTTATGTTCTTTTGAACTTTTCAATTACACTCTCTTTCTTGGCTGTCCACACACAGATATGTGGAGAATCCAATCAGAAAAGATACTTGGATTACCATTCCAGCAGATTTTCAAAGGAGCTAAAACAGTCAAATAGCAGTAGGCAGCTAAATAAAATATACTCATTTGCTGTCAAAAGAAATTCTTTTTCTTTATAACATATCATCAGAGTGGCATTTATTCAAATGGAAGCTTACAGACCTTATCTCCAAGTGTTACAGAGTCTATTATAAAGAAGTTCCATATCATCAAGGGCTGTTGCTCTGTAGAGGCTGGGTGCATTATTGGAAATGACAGAGCTGTGACAACACAATGCTCCTGCCTACTGGCACTGGAAGGGGGATGTCCTCGTGGGACCCCTTTTTGCCATCAAGGTGAGCAAGGCAGTGAGGTGCCTCTTGTGCAACAATAATTTGAAACAAAAAGAATTGCAATCTTGACACAAACTGTCAGAGAAATGCTTAGCACTTGTTATTGGTTTGTGAGTATTTTGATGCATGAATAATTGAGACTAGGGATAGTTAGAGTGACCTGGGCCCCAAGTATATAAACACATAAAGCATTCAGATGCAGTTACAGCCCTGCAAACCCCAAATAAAACCAACTAAAGCAAGGTGCAAACAGGAAGATTTGATAAAAAATATGCATCTGCAGCTCACTGGAAAGAGAAAGCAGGAATGTGTCTGAGTGACTGACAAGGGAGCAATCAGCCTGCAAATGTTGCTGACACGTTCAAGGAGGAAGAAAACAGACCGGATAAAACTGAGAAATATCTGCAGGAAGCATGTGGAAATGATCAACTGAGAAGTGGGGAAAATCCTTGCAGGGAAGTTAGAGGAAACATTTGAACAGAAAAATCAAGGAGCAGACTGGAAGACTGAGAAGAAAGAAATGAGAGTTCAGAAGCACTTCCCAAAGCTGGGAAGACCATCAGATGTCACCTCTCATTCCACCCTTCTGTGCTCTAGATGTGTTTACTGTAGACCCTTTTAGATCTCTTACCTCTTAGGTCCACAGCAGCGTACAGCTGCTCATACCAAAACCATGGTAAACTGTTCATCTCCATGTCCCCATTCAGCTCCCATGGAGGGGTGGAGGTCTCACTGCAGGAACTGTGGAAGCCACAGAAGCTGCAGGCAGTCAATGCTCCTGCCTGCCTCATTCAATATAAGGGCACATTACAGTGGCACTCCTGTACTGGAGGGATCATGAGAGGATCCTGACTGGTTGAGTTTGAACTGCAGTTTTAACTGGGGTTCATCCATGAGACACAGGTTAACTGAGCCTTCAGCAGGCATTCCTTGACACTGGAGGCTGCTTGGGGGGCTTCACCACCACAGATAAGACACAGATACCCAAAAATATTTAATACTGGCACCCATCTCCAAGAAAGAGGGGTTGTTTTGCTTCCCTGTTTCAGACAAATACATAGGTAAATGTTGAACCTTGAATATAATCTCTCTGTCGTGTTGCAGACAGTGTATAAATGCCACTCATTGTGTGCTGTGTGGAAAGAGGATTGGCAGAGAGGAAAAATATCCTGAGCAACAGATGGTAGGTGACGTGATAACTGTCTGAGCAGTGATAACCTTAATCTAATTGGTTTCCTAATCAAGATTAAGAAGACACCAAAGGCATGAGAGAACATGGTGAAGAAAGCTGTAATCAATAAAACAAAGAGGATGAAAAACATGCTGATGGATAAGATCCTGGAGTGGAGGGAAATCACAGGAAAAATTACCATATGTTCTGGCAATATGAAAACAAAGTAGTCAGACCTTGCATCAACCAATATGCACAGAACAAGAAAAAGTGGGCTATATTACAAAACATTTTATAGATAACCAAGGGACTAGGAAGGGTCAGCAAGTTAAGGAAAAGTGGTGAGAATAATTTTAAAAGTAAATAGGAATTTGATAAAAAAGAATGGTGGAAAATTGACAAGAAAAATCAATTGTCAATAAACCTCAAATAACATCTTTCTACCTCTGATGAAAATGCACTTTATTTTTGAAAGATTCTCAATAAAAACAGAGCACTTACTATTTTTCTCAGAAATGCTTTTGGGTTGTATTCAGTCTGTAGAGTTCACACTGATCAACCTGAATATTTGAAATGTTTCCACTGACCTGCTGCACTCTTTATTGGCAAAAAAAGTGTCAGATGCAATGTTTCACACAATACTACCAAAAATGAGAAGTCCTTTGACCTGGTAAGAGGGAAGGCATTATAGCCCTGGAAGCTGTGGCTGGCAAAGGATATCAGGGCCACATATCTATATGGAGAGAAGCTGAAATCCAAATAAGTGAAGCCATTATTGTGTCTTTCTGCACAAGGCTCCACGTATGGCTTTGCACAGGATCTGAAGGAAAGTCTGCTCACTGTCAGATCAGGTTGGTTATATTCAATCAGAATAATTACTTTTCTGAGGTTTGTTTCTGACTGGCCACAAGGGTTTTATTACAGAAATAATGGTTTGCTCTAAGCAGAAAGAATTTTTTATTTGAACTGGTGAGATAAGCATAGTTATTTGCCCCGCTTATCATAGCCCTCCTAGGCAGAAGCAAGATACCCCCAAGCTGGTGCAGGGACTTCACAGGAGTCCCACAGGCACACAAGACAAAGCTCCAAAGAACCAGTCCTTAACTGTGCCTTTTCAGTAATTCATACATTCAGCTCTGGCAACACGGAAGTTAACACATGAAAACATAATTTTTGAACACACAAATTGCTTCCACTAACTTTATAGCAGCACCTTACTACTTAGTTCCCATGGTCACACTATTATTAGTACAATTCAACATAGCACTTTCTTGCTAAACAGAAATTAGTCTAGCAATGAATCCAAATAAAAAGAATTTGTTCTTATTGTCCAGTTCACCACTGGGCAAGGTCAGCCCAGCTTCTCTGGTCAGTGAGGTAGCTTTTATGTATTTTATTTATCAGTATAGAATATATAGAATATACCAACAGAATATATAGACTATACCAACAGCTGAGGTTACTTGACACTCTTAGATGTCCATTTCTCTGGTCTTAGGTTGCTGCAGAGCTGTAGAGTCCCATCTTTACAGGGTTCTGCACAAATTACAGGTTGTCTCAGCAATTTTTATGTTTCTCTTGGGCTTAATGAGATGTAAATTGTGACATGGTATTTTGTCTTTAATATCAAATATACAGAGTCCATACAGAATGACTGCTGCTGTACAGGTTTTAAGGAAGTTTAATTTTACAGTCCCTGTATTTGATGCCTCTGGAGTTGCATGGCATCTTGTGCACTTTCCTTTGTATTTCTGGAGTCCCTGTTCTTCAACTGACTAAGAATCCTATCCTCTCATCTCCTTCATATTTTGAACTTGGACTTTTGGAGAGAATTAGAAAACCTGTTTTCAATATGCTCATGTCTTCACCGTCATAAGGGTGTTTGTCAGCAGATTTAAGAATATGCCTCCCCAAACTAAAGATTTTCATAGAAATTTTCATGAACTCTAAAGTAAATCTGGTATAATTCCAATATTTTTGTTTGGGATAGGTCAAAAGCTTTCAACCCCATCACTTTTTAGTACTGCTTTCCAATGCAAATAGACCAGTGAGACTGAGAAATTAATTCATGGGTGTCATGGGTAACAGAGATAGGAGAGGTAGGAATGATGCATTAAAGATTGTTAAATTACTGAAGCCAGTAGTGATTCTGATGGGATGAGTTCTTGAAGCTTATGTCTCATCTAGACATTTATTTTCAAAAACCAAGAATTGTCATTTGAATGACAAGATATTGGATTGTTTACAAGGCAGATCCTATATTTTCTGTACATTTTTTGAAATGCTCTAATGCCTTTTATGCTGTCTTTCAATTGCTTGCAATGTAGTCATGGAAGCCCTTGCTGCCTGATGCATTCAGGAACATTTTGAGTAGCTTGTGGAATTTTTTTTCTGATGCCTACCAGAGTGAAACTAAAGCGGTTGCTTCAGGAAACAATTTTATTAGACACATTTTCAGCCATTATTTATTTATAGAAAAGGACATGGGGCTCCAGGACCTATGAAGATTTTTGACAGAAGACAGAGTTATTGCAATCCCAGTTAAACTCTTTCCTCTGGCCCCATCTCTGGATCCAGTTGGGTTAGAATCCTCTTACTCCCTTTCAAAACAACACGTCTCCTGGTTCATTCTTCTAAATGAGCCAGTGGGCAGCATGCCCCTGAGGGGTTACACAGGTCACCTAGCAAGCCCTCAAGCTTCATACATGACTTTGCAAGACCCCATTCTGCTTTTCTGGCAGCCCATGCCAGTCTCAGTGGGTTTTGTGACCTTGTCAGGTTTTTCCCTTTGCATTTCACTGCTGCTTTGCCTTATATTATTCCAGTTCTTTCAGTGTCTGACCATACATCATCGTTTCTAAGGCAGAAATCACCAGCAGTACATTAATAGGCATATGCCAAAAGTTTTAAGTTTTAAGTGGAGGGAGATCTACTTTCTGTGACTTCTGGGCATCAGTGCTGAAAGGCAGCACTGTTGTTTGCTGCGTTGGAAGTACTAAGAATTACTTTACCTCAGAGTCATTGCAGCACTAGAGTACTACGTGTCCTGGACTTCCAAAATGTTCAAAAATGTATTACATATGGATATCATAAACCTAGTACACACAAGGATTTGCTGAACACTATACTGGTAAACTTTGCTGTATAGTGCAAATCTTGGGGTAAATCAATAAGAATCAAAAATTACAGGCACAGAAATATAGGCACTTCTGTAAAAGTGAAATTCCAAAGTTAGCTCTTCCAGTTAGGAACTGGTAGGAGTATCAGGATTACCAAAGCCCCAAGGAAAGGGCTGTTGTGGTAGTACTGGACAAAATTGGACACATTACTGACCAGACTGACTTGATAGCAAATATGAGATGTGCTTGCCATTAAAGAAATATTATAGTAAGATATCAAAAAGTTCATGTAGAATTCTTCCATATTTTTTCAAGTATCTCAAAATTCATCAAGTCTGCCATGTCAAAAGCAATGAGTTTAGAAGGCTCAGCAATCTCATAGGCTTGGCCCTAGGTAAGAGTAAGATCTCTCTCTATCAGGGAAAAGGCAAAAGACAAAAACATCTCCAGTGTTAGCAGTCTCAGTCCCCAGGGCTCTCCCACTGTGCAGGGCTCAGAGGCTCAGTGGGGGAGGCAAAGCCCCTGACACCTCTGCTGCCATTGGCTTCTACAGGACATTGGCTTCTGAAAGGCAGCAAAGCCTTGCTGTCAAATGTCAGCTTGAATAAAGAAGCAATGCAGCTGAGGGGTCTCAGGGCCTTTTATCCATTTCTCTTTTCTTCCAATGAAAGCTTCTAAGGGATCAGGAAGGGCTATAGCAAAGATAAGTGAAGAATAACACATGACAAGCTGTGCAGGCATAAAGATGTATGCAGGTGCCTCAGGGGCATTGAAAGGAACTATACAAAAGTCAATGCCTTTATCATCTCTTCAGAACTTGTCTTGCCTCTCTGCCAGCCCATTTGCAATATTGGCTAGCACTGCTTGGGAAATCAGATTTAAATGATTGTAATGATTTTAGTTAAATCTCAGCATTCCAACTCAATAACAAGGTGGCCTCTTTCCACTTCCACATTTTTTTTCAGGGAAGACTTCCCCATATCACTGCCTTCCAGCTCCCTGTCTCCTCCTCATATTCCCCTCAGCAGGCCTTTAGCTCTGCATTGCCCACTCTCCCTTGCCTGCAGTATAAAGGTGCTTCAAACCCTGACCCACTTTCTTCCTATCTCACAAATCACTCTGAGGTCCAAAGACGGGTCCCCTCATTCAGAGGAGATGGGGAGCTGAGTGGAGGCTAGCTTTGAGAAGGCTGCTGATTCTTAAAAAAGGAATGAAACCAGTCTGGAGGTAGATCTTCCCATACAGAACTAGCTGGAGCCTTCTGGCAGAGTACATGGAAGGTTTCCCAACCCTGTGAGAAACTGGTGAATCCCTACCAGATTTAATGCTTGGATTTGTCCCAATAATCTTCTGCCCAGTGTCTCAAAAAAGGCAAGTACAGTTCCTGCATGTCAAGGAAAGCATGGCATTGGCTCAGCTGTAGGGCTTTTTTAGCAGACATTAATGCTTTACAAAAGACAAGAGAAGCAAGAGCTTTCCCCTTTCTCCCCCCATGCATACAATTGCTTCTTTTTGTCTTGGACAGAATATTTATTTGTCCATCTTATAATCTTTCTTCTTGACTTCAGTCACTCCTTCTCAAAAGTCACTTTCTCCACTAAAAGACAGGGAGAACACAAAATTCCAAGTGAGGGCACAGGGTGTGACTGTCATGCCCACAGACAAGGGTTGAATGCCTATAAATTGTTAATCTTAAAACACTTCTTATTTCAACAATAAATCATATTTTCTGTCATGATGTCATTATATTCTGGGAATCATAGTCATGCTCTGGCAGAGAATGTCAGAGGCCATGAACCTGCACCTGGGCTTACAGTGGAGAAATCTCACCAGTGGCTAATGATCTCAGCCACTGCCAAGCAATTTCTTGAATCTTTCCATCAGCTTCTGCAGGAGGGTTTCTCCTGCTGGACAGTGACCAAGAACAGGCACAAGCATCTGCCTGGCAGCTGTTTGTACTGCAGGTGTTTCACTGCTCCCTACCTGCCACCCAGTGTGCTGAGTCAGCATTCTGCACCAGCACCCCGAGGGCAGCCATACAGAGGGAGAAGAGGCTGTGGACCTTTAAGGAAACTACATTCCCCACCCCCAACATCATTTATTTCATTTTCTCTTGCAAGTGGTTTTATTGTTCGTGTTCCTTTCATGGCATGACAACAAAGGGGAGGCCACATAACAATTTGTTGAATTCTTGGTGGCAGTTTTGAGTTCCCTGTCTCAGCTGTTGAGTGCTGACCTATGCAATTTCATGTACTTCATGGGTGAGTTACCCCACTTTCCAATAACTCCTAATTATGGCTGTCAAACACCTTTGAATGGTCATGTAAATGAAACTGTGAACACCACAAGGGTGTCATGGCAGATGTTTCTCTGAAGCAGGAGTCTGTAGGGGCTGATTCCTTAATGCAGTACTAATTAAACCACTGTTGCTAGTGGCACATGGCACAGATGAGGTGCAGATGATCCCCTGCAGCCCAGGGGTGTGCAGGGAGCTGGGTAACAGTGTCAGGAAGCATTGCTGGTTGTGAACCCCGTGGTATTGCAGTGCAGACTGAACAGGTTTCACAGAGTGTAACTGTAGGAGAGAAGTCAGCAAGGGCCTTTGCTTGCCCAGTACAGGGCAAGATTTAGCCAGGTAGAGAAATTTGCTAAATTTATGGTCAAAGGGAAATAGATCTGAAGCTTTTCCTCAAAATACCCATAATGCTCAAGCCTGGAGCTTGACTTCAGTGCTGCTCCTGCCCCAAGGCTCAGTTGAGTGCTGTTTGCACTGTCTGTGTGTCCAGCTCTGCAGCTATTGCAAAGCTCATATGCTGAGAAAAGAGATGATCCTGGGTTTCCGGTGTCTGAAGATACCCGATGCAAGACCTCTGAGTTCTTGCAGTTACTTTAAAGGCCCCAAGTAGTCAAATTTAGCCTCACAGAGAAACACATCCTAATAAATTTTTAATACACTGATGAAACTCTGTCTTTAATAACTATTTACAGCATACACTTGGACAACTTCAAACTTTTTTGGCATGGCCACAGCTACTGAGTTTGTGCCAGAACTTATCCCCTGACAATTCAAAACTGCCTTCTTCTTTACAGCCTAAATGTATTCTTGGATGGTTTATATTCCTTTGTTCAGATGCCAAGACTGTCCTTTCAGTTAAATAGCTCTTCTCTCTCTTTGGGACCCATTCCCTTGTGTTTAGACAGAGTAATCATAAAATTCTTCAGTTTACTGTAAGGCATGCAGATCTGTTTTCTAGGCAACACTACCATGGCTTTTTAAAGGTTTTCATCTCCTTTTTTGCAAATTAATGCTTACTGGCTGTGAAGTTGTTCATTTTCAGAAACAAAAGACTAAACTTTTTATTATTATAACATTAGATTATTATGGACATCACTATAGGCTTAAGATGTAGAAATTTTCTTTGTAGATTAATATATTTTGCTTCTTCATTCTGTTTCTACCTCTATAACCTGCAGAATTTTATCATTTTCACCCTGTAAACAGTGGCTGATGCAGTCCCAGGCTTCCTCTCTTGCCAGCATGTTTCTATTTTCTTGCATTTGCAGTAATTTCAGAAACAAGTTGGAGGCATGCACTGCCCAAGTCTAAACCCAGGCTGTTGTAGATGAGGGGGTTTGTCAGGGAAGTCAGGTCAGCTTGGATGAGGACTGGCAGGAAAAGAAAATCACTTTATGCCTCTCTTCTTTCTTTCTTTGCTATCACATTTTAAAACCTTTAATAATGGAGGAGAATGACAAACCTGTATACAGACCACAGCGAGAGAGCCCAGCAGTGAGCTGCTTCTTTGCCTCTTACCCCATTTATTTGGTTAGATTTTCATTTCAGTTTGATTTAAAGAACACTATTTTTGTTTTGCAGTTCCATCAAGCTCCCAATTCTTTGGCTGCTTTTCTCCCTAGGTTTCATTCTTTATTAATTTCAAAGATATTTATCTCTCAGCCTCCTCATAAGAACATAGGCCAGGAAAAGAACTACTAAATCCTCATATCTAGTCCCCTTATCATGAGCAGCTACAGCTTCATGCAATACCTTTCCTAAAATACCTCCTTACATCCTGAAATAAGCTTGCTTTGATTAACTGGTCATTGCAAACATCACTCCTCTAAAGCTTAGAAACCACCAGCACCAGATGGATCTAGTGCTTACATTATGCTTTAAAAACTCTCCCTAGTACTGCTAAAACTCTTTTCCATTGGTTGACTTGATTGGTGTCTCATGGACCCTCCAAGAGATGATCTACACACACATTTTCTCCATGATTTGTCCCAATAGTCTTCTGCATTGATAGTGGCTCCCATCAGTGGATTTTACTACCAAAGCTCTACTCTTGCCAAAGCTGCTAATGAAAGCACTGAATGATTGACACTCAGGCCAATTCCTGAGGTGACCAATTGTCACGATCCACCCTTAAATAGTGGTCGTGTTTGGTTCT
>VZSR01001299.1:6193255-6349019 GCA_013398615.1 Brachypodius melanocephalos | reverse complement strand
TCGTGAGGCAGATGAAGGGTCTTCGTACCATCTCTTACACCAATGTGTCCTCACAACAGCTGGGGGCTTTTCTTTCAAGCAAAAAATGGCAACTCCCCATGAAAAAAATGCATAAACACCTTAAATGCTCATGCTGACCTCTGCATTTTCCAGTTAGTAAGTGTTTCTGTATGACACAGGATCAAATGCTTTCTGAAAAGTGTGTTACTTTGTGTTTCTTTCCATGCCTTTAGTTATTCTTTCCTTCAATAATTATTCAAAGAACTGGAATAAAATTGAATGATGACTGGTTGTTCCAATTATTTTTCAGTTCTCAATTTTGTCTCTTTTTCCCCTAAAATTTAGGTAATGCATATGCTCTTC
Organism: Brachypodius melanocephalos; assembly: GCA_013398615.1. Lineage (NCBI taxonomy): Eukaryota > Metazoa > Chordata > Aves > Passeriformes > Pycnonotidae > Brachypodius > Brachypodius melanocephalos. The sequence goes on along the minus strand of VZSR01001299.1, from coordinate 6,348,656 downwards.
ACCATTATCTCAACAATAAATTTGATTTTAAAAACCTTCCTAACATCTTTGCAGTTTAAGGTGTTGATTATTTCATTATTTGGGGTTGGAAGGTGCATTCCTACAGTTTGAGCACACGATGGTGGTTTTCGATGCTGTGGACTTGGAGGCAGGAGTTGACATTTCCAAATGCTCATGCCCAGCAGTTATGTCATTATCTCCCTCCTCTCTGTCATCCTCTTCACTGAAAATGAGACAAAGAATTAGGTCCTAACTCCAGTCCAACTCCGTATCTGCTTTTCTTCTTTCTTTATCAACCTTACTGAAGATTATTAGACTATTTGTTTCAATCTGTTTTAGCACTGCTTGACTTTTAGAAAACTATCTTTTCGATTTGCATTGCCTAACCTTCAAGATGTATCCTTCTTTGCTGAAAAACTTCTATTCCTGGAATATCTAAGTTCTCTGCTCACATCTTTTTTATTATTATTTTTTTTTTCCAAGGCTTTTTTGGGAAGATAGAATAAAATAGAGTTTGTTAGTCATCGATACAGAGCTGAAAGTATCCCTGGAATTTCACTTATCTTGTCAAGATACTTCAGAAAATTTACATCATTGTCCAAAAAATATCAAGGTTTGCCCCACAATTAGTATTAGAACTTCTTCAGTCTAGTTAACTTTTTAGCAGTTTCTTTAGCCTTTTTAAAAGTTTGTCCATCTAAAATATGCATTAAAACCCAGATTCGGAAACATTTATATCCATATTCCCATTTTATTTAAGTTGAATTGACTCATGGTCATTGAAGTAAGGTTATTTTCAGCTCTTCCTTGTCTTTACCAAAACTGTGTTTAAAATATCTCTGCTATTTGATCAGTAGCATCAAATGTGGTAGAATGTCAGCTGTATATATCTCAAGAAATGTCTAGCCTATGCCATTCAACACCTATTCCCCATCTGTCTACTGTAGCCTACACAGTACCTGTGTTGAATTTATTAATTAATTAGATCTAGTACATGTCAGTATGCCATGATATGTTTTGGCTGAAGAGCAGGTTCTACAAAAAGAAGTTATCATTAAATTAGAAAGATGTAGCACTCCTCTGTGACAGTATTCTAAATAAGCCCTTCCAATGGTAAGTCTAGCGTGTGAGAAAAGTGCTTTTTGGATATGGCCTCAGCATCAGACAGCCTGCCTGCATGAGAACTGACACCCAGCCCCTCAGCACAGGAATTTGCTTTTGCTATCCTCTGGTCTCTGGGCATGGACTCCAGCTGACACACAGAACTCATAACACACATTCTGTGGTAAAAAAGACAATTATAGAAAACTCCAGTGGGTTGTGACACAGTTCCCATGTTATTTTAGATACTTTAAAGAGAAAATGAGAAGAAAAAATATCGTTAGAGGCCAGGGCCTTTGGACACTGCAGGAGGCGATACAGCATAAATGTAACTTTTAACATGCACCTCCCAGTGGGTTTCCAGCTGTACCACCTCCCATACCTGATTCATGGTAAAGTATTTTTATCTCTCGTTGTATATGATTTCAGTTTACCCACTCTCCATCAGTTAGTCATCTACCTCGGCTACAGCTATTAGCAATTTGTTGTCATGACATTTCTAAGGATTTTTTGCCCACATAGTGATTAGGCCTGCATCCTTTAATAGTCCATGGGGTTTTTTCCATATTTTTCTGGACAATAACCATGGCTGGAACACCACAAGTTGCGTTCTTTCACAAGGAGTTATTGGGACCCACCTTGTGAATCACCTGCCACACACTTATAAAAATCTATTAAGTTCTTACATTTTCTTTATTCTCCAGCTAATATAGTTGTTGTACTAACTAAATTATTCATAGAGCTACATTAATCTCAAAGTTTAATTATCATGGCTAATGATCAAAACTTGGAAGTTAAATGCTCCCAAGATTATAAAACCCCACACAGAATTTCTGTTTCTATCAAATCAAAGAATTCTCTATCCAAACATTAACCCAACACATGAGGTCTAAACCAGGTTCCCTTGGTTTACTGAAATTTCTCTTACAGTTGATTTAACTGAAGTAGATTGCAATATCACTGCTATTCTTTCCTACTTATCTACAGTTTAACACATTTCTTCATATAACATTACTTCACTTTCTGGATTGTTTCCATCTTTCTGAACAATTCAGGTTCTATAGTGCTCATCTTTGAATATAGCTGTCAGTCACCCCTATTTCTGTTATATCCAGCTTCACATCTTGCAACAGCTGATCAAATTATTCAATTGTAGCCTAAGCACAACTAACAGGCATCAAAATGTCTGCTACCTGTCTACTCAGCCAGTCTTCTCCCCTTGACCATAACACCTACCTCACTTTCCACAATATTATTTTCTTTATCTTTACTGTCCAGTCACTGAATGTTTGGTCTTCTTTTTCCCTTTTCCTAAGATCAGCATGTGAAATACACATATCTTTTTATATATGTATATATGTATACTCTTATCAGATTTCTTATCAGAAAGTCCAAGCCCTAACAAGTCAAATGGCCACAATTGCATCATGTCTCTAACATTATCAAATGAATGCAGTGAGAGATTCTCCTACTTTTCCCTCCCCTTAGTACCATCTATAAATATTCTTAATCCTGTGGAGAGATTCAGGCTTGTCTATATTACCAAATAAGATGATGTGAAATAAGTAGATTAAAGTAGTTACTGCTGAAGCCTCTTGCATCCTCATCAGATGGGTCTTTAGGGTTTTGCTTCAAAGCAGAAATAGCTCTGTTTCCTGGACCCAATGCCCCCATTATACATATTGTTTGAAGGTTTTTTTAGGAAGATTAACCCACAAACATTTTTTTCTTCACTTTTGGGAAGGAGGTTGCTGGGAGCATCACAACAGTGCCCTGGAGCAATTCCACAGGGCACCTCCCTCATCCTACATGGAAGCTCAGGTCACCAAAGTCCAGATAGGATTTTATCACTCCAGCTCTCTAAGAACACTGCCCTTGAATCTGAAATTTCGTTATACTTTTCTCGCTGACTGCCTCCTACTCAACAGCAGTCATGTGGTTAGTAGCCATCTATGAGCACAACCACGAATTTTCAATCTGCTTCTGCACAAATTAACAGGCTATGTCCTCTCCTTGGGGAGCCATCTGGCACCTCTCTGAGGAGCCTTTTCAAAGGTGGACATTGTATCTGGCAGCCCTTAAACACAGGATAAAGTAAGAGGTCATACATGACATTTGTCTTTTTGTATTGCACAAGAACTATTCCAGGTATTGTGGAAGCTCCTTATAGTTCAAGAGGTTTTTGGTGATGAACCCCACACATTGAGCCAGAATTTTATGGTCCCCATTTAGTATTGAGGAACTTTTGAAAATGTACTTTTAGATTCCTCCAGAAATACTGATTGCATGCAACAGAACTATTTCCGTGGATGGAATCAGTAAATAGAGAGAATAATGGCATTTGCTTCAGAATTGCATGTCTCCTCCAAGCCATGACATAAATATAAACACAGGGGATTATTGTCCCACTCAGAAGTGCAGTCCACATCACTTGGATCAATCTCAGTCAATGGGTGTGTAACCTCTGTCTTCACTCAGGATTCTGTTTGACCCTGTGTCTTCAGCCACCTCCACTTAGCATTTCCTTCTTTCCTGGCTAAAAGCTCCTAAAAGACTAAACCTAATCACCATCATGGCTGGCAAAAACTCTATTCAGTTTACTGGAGATTTAATGGGTCACTGCTTTTGTGAATACCATTTGTAAATACTATTTGGCGGGGGAGAAAAAAGGACACAAAAAACCTCTTGCATTTCGGAACCACAGAGGTTTGAAGACTCTTGCATGTGTGGGCATGGAAAGAAAAGAGATGGTCAGCATAATTCCCATTCCTTTTTTTTTTACTCCTTTATCAGGAAACTTGCCATCATCCTACTCTACACGCAAGCAAATTTGGTGTGTTGTCAGGAAAAGAATGAAGATGAGAGAGGAGTCCTGCCAGCGGGAATTTCTCAGCACTGGATTCCTGCATAGCAGTCAGCTTTTTTTATAAATAGAATCTCATTTCATGCAATGATAGAATATTAATTTGTCATCGTATTTGGCACAACCATAGGATTTTGAGCCACTTGTTTGCTAATTACCATTCGAGCTCATGCACAGAGCACAGGCTGTGATAATATTAGCTTGGTCAGAGTCACAAGTCTGTCAGTGCCAGCAACAATTCAGTGTCTGTTTCCAATCTCTGAAAGTGTTGTATCTGCATCCTTTCATCCCACGAGGTAAAAATCCTGGGCTTTCTCTCCTAGTATGAATAAATTGTCTTGTCACTCACAGCCCTAGAGGAAAACCATGTGACAGTTCCTGTTAGATGTTCACATGAGAAAAAAACTGTTCAAGAAGAAAAGCAAATATATCAGGCATGTTTAACTACTGTTTATTAATCATTTTTTAAAAGTTTGAAATGCTTCACCAGACTCCAATATGTAGGAGAAAGCAACTGTTTGGGTGGTGAGGCCCTGGAAGAAGTTGCCCAGAAAACTTACAGACACCATCCCTGGAAATGTTTTAGGCTGGATTGGATGGGGCTCTGAGCAGTATGGTGGGTGAACTAGATGGTCTTTAAAGTTCCTTCCAACACAGTGAGTCACCTTGTCATGACAGGAGAGGAAGAAATGGAGGAAACCCAGGGCCATTCTTACAAAGATAATAATCCTACCAGGAGCTTTCCGAAGCAACCAAAGGGAAAACCATATCATGGGTATATGATTCTTGTGGGTTTTACAGTTTCCCAAATGGTTCTGAATGGTGTCAGTGACATTAGCCAGTTGTTTATCAGTTCCCCCTGATGCTTATCATGAAGACCCTTGGTTAGCTACAGAGGTGCTAGGCTGGACATTCTGTCAGGAAGGTGGTGCTGATCTGATGCATCCAGATCACATACAGAAGGCTGCTTTCAACCAGCATAGATTTAACTTGATTCTTACTTGAATCAGAGTCTGTAGGAACTGATGATTTAAGGAATTTCATTTAGGTGGTGAACTTTTCAAATCCAAAACTTTCTGAATTCATTAGAACACTTTTACTTTAGTAATTACTTTACTATTATTTTCGTAGTAAAACAGTAGTAGCTTTTGTTAAATTTCCATTTCAGTAACATTGCTATTACAGACAGTGGAAGGTAGACAAAGATATGGGACCCATGTTAGTGTTATAAAATCATCTCTTAGCAGTCTCACTGAAATTGCATAAAATTATTTCCATTTTACAAATTTGTATAAAACTGAAAGTCATTTCCTTTTAGAGAAAAGCCTTATAATCCTCTGTAGCAGAATTTAAATGTAAAAATTTCTAGCAATGCAAAGTAGGTCTGTAGGTGGATTTCATATCTGTCTTTTCAATCTTGTAGCTGATAAAAGAATCATTACCTGTTTATATTATTGAGCAAATCTGTAGTCTTAAAGGCATTCAGGCATTCATATTCCCTCCACAAATGAAGACTCAAATTTGACTATTCTTACTTATGTTACCATCTACAGGTAAGGTATGATTCCTGCACTTGAAGATGTTGAGTAAGTAGTCATCTAATAGAAAACATCTTAACGGTATGAGGAAAAGAGAAAATAATAATAGCCCCTCCTTGGTGTGTCTTTATGCAAAGGAATCTAGTTCAGACACCATTTACGTGTGTGTCTTATCACCAAGAGAAGTCCAACTGCAACCAATAGAATGACTCCAGAAATTTACAGAAGTATATCAAAGAATGCAGGAACAGAATTCAGGAAAGATGAGTTAATTGGAAATCTGAGGAACACAGCTGGGAAGCTGTACACTGAATTCCTGAGATAAGGGTCCCTTTTTTTTTAAAATTACCTATGTGCAAAAGAACAAAGTTAAATTACTTTTAGGAAGTACTAAGACTATGTCTGATCTGCTATGTAATAAAAAATGACAGAGATGTTGGTATTTGCTAATTATTCATGCACAATTTGCAGAAAAATTCCACATCTATTGATCATTAACTGAGCATTAAGCTTTCTCAAACGTTGACGATGATTAATAAAAGTAAACTGGCTTTGGTAGTTGCTGTTATATAGTAAATGAAACTTTGTCAACAGTTAGCTGAGTCAATATGGACATTTTCATAAACATTTTGTGATATAGAAGTATGCAAATACTTCCATACCACAAAATAAAATACCTCTATACCACAAAATACTTTTACATACTAGAAGTATGCAAAATGATAGTGCCTATGCTCATCCAGAACACACAAGGAACCTGTCACAATGACAAGAAACCAGTCCCACACTGGCAACAGCTGTTGGTTGCACAAGGTACTTGGTGTATGAACTGTCATTTCCAAACAGAGGTCTGACAACAAAAAATTAAAAGGCTGAAAGCCACACAACACATTCTTTTCAATTAGCACATTTACTTTCAATTTTGAGCATATTGCATCAATATAATATTAAGACTTGTAAAAGATGGTTTAGCATCCATTGTATCTCAGCATCCATACTAAGATAGAAGGGCTAATGGTGGAAATGTGCCTGTTTCCAAGTCAGAAAAGGCCCTACAGTTAATTACTGAAAACATGGATTTTCTGATTCTCTTAAATGCTATAAAAACTGAGGAATTAATCCATTCAATGTAATCATTATTTTTAGAAATTTCTTATGCTACTTTATTTTTGTATGCTATCCTCTCCTGCTGAAGGTGACTCCACCTGGCTTCAAGACAGGTGTTACTAGAAAAAATTTGGAGATTTTTGACGATAGGTCAGTTTATACAACACCAAGCCTGCTGGCAACAAATGAGATCCACCTATTCCAAAGAATTTTATTTCAGGAGTTAGCAGAGCTCCTTGAGAGAGCTTTAAACTGCATTTGAAGCATCATGGGGACATAGCCAGGCTTGACAGATGGGAAGGAGACAGACAGACAGACAGACAGACAGACAGATGTGGGAAGGAGAGAACTATAGCAACCACCCCAGTAATAAAAGAAGGCTTAAGAGAGCATCTCAAAGCACAAGCAGACAAAGACATAAGCACAGGACAGGACTGGGAGGTCCCTCTGCAGCCCTGCTGGGATATTGACACAATCAAATATTTCCATAAAGTGCCTGTTACACCAATGCTTGCAGTATGGGGACAGACAGGAGGAGCTGGACATCTGGGTGCAGTCAGAGGGCTTTGATCTCATTGCAGTGACAGATGTGGTGGAATGGCTCCCATGACTGGAATGTCATCATGAAGGGCTACACAGTGCTTAGGACAGACCAGGGAGGTGCTGGGGTACAGTTGTCCTCTGTGAGACAACACTTGGAATGTATCAAGCTCTGTCTTTGGCTGGATAGTGACCAAGTCCAGTCTTTATGGTTAGGACAAAAGGGCAGATTACCAGAAATGATAGATATTTCTTTTCCTCTCTTTTAAACTGGATGTTTGCTTCACGTCTTGACAGTAATCCGGTGCTACCTTTGGAAATCCAGGTTATTAACCATTTTCCCTTTTGGTTTTCTGTGGTCCTTTCATATTGCATTGAAGAAATTGGTCATGTGAGGAAAATGTGATTATACTGATGGAAATACCTGACCAGGGATTCAGGATGTAACAGCTTTTTAAGCAAGGTGTGCGATTGATGTTGCATCTTAGGTTTTTATATTAAATACTTAATCACAGCATGTAATTCTGTGACCTGTTTTTTAGTAGCCTAGCTTTGGAGTTCAGGATGAAAAGGTCTATTGCTTTAATGATAACTTTGTAGGTTCTCATCAAAATGAAAGCTTGGTCTCATTATCCCATTGTTCTCCTTTTCTTTTTTCTCCAAGCTGCCTGTCTCGTCCTGGGTTGTATGATTTTTCCTGATGGCTGGGATTCAGATGAGGTAAAACGGATGTGTGGTGAAAAGACAGACAAGTACACGCTGGGGGCTTGTTCAGTCCGCTGGGCATATATCCTGGCAATTATTGGAATCTTGGATGCCCTGATCCTCTCATTCCTGGCATTTGTGCTTGGAAACAGACAAGACAGCTTGCTAGCAGAGGAACTCAAGTTGGAAAACAAAGGTAGGACTGCTTTAGAAACACTATTGTTGGGTGGCCTGAAGGGCAATTGCTTAAAAACAATATTCGGTTTCAATATAATTTTATTTTATGCTTAAATGTTGGCATGATGGCTTACTTCCTACATTGCTGGGAAAGAAGAAATGCAAGGGGCAGAGGAAGTTTTGCATTTCAGCTTCCAAAAATCTAAGAAAGCTCAAAACTGACGTAATTTCTGCACTATGCATGGATTATCCTTAGCTTTTAGAGCTGTAGATGGGATGTTATTGTGCTCCTCCCTTGTACAGTATTTCATTAGCATTTAATTTTCACTGTCTCCATCTTTTTCTGTGCCTCATGCAAGATTTGTTCATTTGTTTGCTTTAGGATTTTGCAATGTAATATGAATGTCTGTAATGTGGCAAATTTGTTAGCCCAGTACACAGTAAGGGGGCAGTGCTGGGGGCTGGCAATGAGCTGTGTAATGGGACTGCCCATTCAGCAAGGAATTGGTGGACTAAGGATCAGAGCCTGGAATGAAGAAGAATCCAAGTTCTTGCTTCAGTGTGTTGCTTTGAGCTCATGAGTCAGCTCATGGGAATCTAGAATGCTGTAGTAACTGAATACTCATGTAGTGCTTTGGGGATAAAACTCATTTCTAGATTAAGTACATGAAACTGGCTTGGGCCAGTAATTTGTCACACAGTTGCAGGAAGAGAGAGGTTTTTTAGTAAGTGTGCACAGCCCTGGCTTATTTCTGCAGCCCCTTCCCCTTGTGCTCCCACGGCATCCCAGCTGAGTGTCTGATGTGATAGATACCACAGAGGGCATGTCCCTGTCTTATCTTTTTAATGGGCTTGTTGTCCCTGAATCTGTCTAATCCCTTCTAAACCTGCTGATACTGTCAGCTTCTCCAGCACTGCATGGCAGCAAGTTCCTGAAGCTCACTACTGACTGCTGAAGAAGTACTTTCTTTTATCTGTTTCAAATTGATCCCCTGCCAGTTTCACTGACTGTCCCCAAGAGCAGAATTCTGTATTCAGCACATCTACCACCTTTGTAATTTTTTGGGCTGCTTCTAATAATAGCAAAGATATCAGGAGCTTTTCACCACTAGATTGCTGTTTGGCAGACTGTGTTGTGTGCAAATAGCTGGCCTCAGTCCTGCTCCAGAAGGACAGCATTGTCTGTGGACCTGACAGCACCAGCACAGTGGGCCCTGCTTGCTGGATTGCAGCCAGCACACTCAGCCCAAAGGTAAATGGACTTGAAGAATGAATATCACATATGATTCCAGACCTGGGTGGAGCCTACTAGTGTTGTGAGCTAAGGACAGTGTGCGTGGCTTGCAATTGCATGTGTGCATCTGTCCTGCAGGTAAAGGATCCTTTCCTTCAAGGACTACCCCTGTGACCCTTTCCTGTAAGGATAATATTCATCTGCATTTGAAAATCAAAATACTTATCAGAAGGGCATTCACAGCCATGCCACAAGTGCATCACCACTATGCCTGATTTGTCTACACCATATAGAGCTCATGTACACAATAACTACTTATATCAAAGAAATGCATCTGTTTTGGCACCTCATGAGCAAAAAACAGCTTCTGGAGCCTCATTGCCTCTCACATCTCTGGCACAAACCCCTACCACAACATTTGGTCCTCAGCATGTCAGAAAAAATCATTCAGCAGCTCAATTTCCTTGGATTAAACATAGAAACATACCACATCACTGGCTTCAAAACAAACCAGAACTCAGCAAAAAGGGACCTACTCCACTCTGCCCTTCACCATCAAGCCTAATGATCACCACTTTTAAAACTTTGAAAAAGAGTCAACTTGCCTTCTATATAGGACATTTTCTCCCCTCTTGTCACAGAAAATTTCTGCTAAGCAACAACTTGGCAAGCCTAAATCCCCCTGAGCCCCCCAGCATTTACCCATCTGCATGTGTTGCCACCAGGCACAGCTTCAGCCCCAAGGACATCCAGCAGAACATGGCAGTGGCATCAGTCTGTACCCCTGTGCACTGGACATGCATGAGTGCTTTGACATTTACCCCATAAACTCTATCCCCTTGCCCCTTTTCAGATTAAGAGATAGTGGAGAGCTACTCATCAGCATTAGTTCACATACAGAGTATCCATGCATCTCTTGGAAGTGGTCAGGATGTGAAAATACTGCTACATGCAAATAGCCCTAGCATATCTCCCATATAAATAAAAAGATAAGAATATGGATATGGACAATACTACAGTCAGTTTCCAAGCTGCTCCTACAATGTGAAGTCAAAGCCCTTATAACAAGTAACCATGACTATTAGATATTCTCCCATCCTTTCTTTCCCCTCCTTATCTACATGGGATCTGCCTTCAGGCTTGTGCTGGCCTCTGCTTCTGGATTAGCAAGTATGGATGTAATGAACCTTTCTCAAGAAGGAACCCCTGTGCTGCTGTTGCCTTCCAAGGCACAAAACCTATTTCTGGGTGGTCATGGCAGTCCATTGGGTGGGATCCCAGTGACTCCTTCCCCTTTGTGGTAGTGTTGGCCTGGACATCCCATAACCTGTGATAAGAAAAGAATCCCCTTAAGGGACAGTAGTGGCTCCATCATGGCTTTACAGGAGAATGCACCTAGAGAGCAATCAACACTGTACCCGAGAGGAACCTCTATTTGCCCTATCAGCTCATCCTCTGCAGCTGGGACTTTGCCCCATGCATGTGGGTGACATGATGCTCAGCAGTGGCTAAGACACAATAAATTAAGTATGAGAATCACAACAGTGCTCATTTATGTGGAAAAAACCTTCAAGAGCGAGAAATTATTAGGCAATGATCAGACATTTGAGCAGTTGTTTTCCTAATCAGGTAGTTTTGTCTGGAGGCTTTGATGCAGATCAGCTCCCACAGGCTCATTAATGAGAGTCTGTGGTAGCTGAGCAAGAACCTGTTGCCACAGCTGTCTGTGAATTTTGGCAAGGAGACAGTTAATGTATATGAAACGCAACAGGATGGCAAAAATGTGAGAAGATGACAGAAAATTTAAAAGCTGTACTTCTCTGTAGTTTTCATTACCATGCTGAATTGTCCACCTGCTCTGTGCTTTTGATGCCTACGGTTCTATATATTTACATAGGTTAATGAATGCTTGTAAATAAGGAATTTGACTGTTAAAATTGTCAATGGCAGAAGAGGTCTGTGGTTTAGCTATAAATGGAAGTTTTCTTTTTCACTACATGATAAAAACAGCGCTTGTTCATTTCTTATTTGCTTAGGTGTGAGAGCAAACTATCATGCAGCTTTCACATTCCAGAACTGTAACTCAAGTTCAGCAGAGTTTCTTCAGCTTATAGTCTCTTTAATGCAGTTGCCTAATACTACAAATTTTACATAATAATTCATAAGTTTTTTTATTTTAAAAACTGTCATTTGAAGGGGAAAAAAGGCATTTATAAGAAGACTTACGTGTTATCTTTATGCCATTAGCAAAGGAGGGGGGAGAACCGTATTACACGGTTTTCTTTAATTTGTAGGAACTAATGGTAATGACTTAAAGGCCTATATGTCATTAAAGTAATGTCATACTGAGCACTAACAAAAATAGTCAGAATCCATCTTAGCTCTAAGTTTCCTCAACACCATTTTCAGTGAGCCATCGACATCAGGCATAAACCTTGATGTGTTGTGTAATTACATGATTTAACATTTTGAACTGTAATGCCATAATGACAGAAATTTTAGGTTTTGGCCAGAGGTAGACAAGACCAAATTAGAACTTTCCAAAAAAAATTGAGAGTGCAAGGCAACTATGTTTATGGTAGGAAGTGGTAACATGTTCTGCATTATGAGTGATAAATACAAGAGCATTCAGAAGGGACTGTCCTGTTTAGTAGTATCAGACAGGGCAGGTGGAAGATGCACTTTGTGAACAGTTGTGGCTTTTCCAATGGACAGAATAGCTTCACAAACTGTTTGTGTTTAGCATTTGACTCATCTTGGGGCCCATGTAAGCAATATAAGCAATGGATTACCAATAAGCAATTTGCCTTAAAGATTTCCTGGAGTTACAAGCCTAAAGCTGAAATAGATACAAGGAACAGGGAGATAGAAATTTTGAAGGATTCATCTACCTTTCAGTGATTGTAACTTACCTGGACTCAAAGTACATCCTGCTGCTCCCAACAGCCACGTTGCAGAGAGCTCAGTGCAGGATGCCCAACCCAGAACTTGCCAGCTGATTCACACTTTACATCCTACTTACTCTCCAGGTTGTTGAAGGCTGGCTCCATACATCTGAGCTGCAGTCACTGCAGAATAAACATGCTTAAAGACAGAAAGCAAGGGAATATGGTTTCCTGGTAATAAAGCAGTTTTCAGTAAAAGAATAAAAAAATAGCATTGCACAGAGATTTGTGCACCTTTAGCTAGAGAATCATCTTCTCCAAAACAGAAATAGCCTACCCATGAGATCATTGCTGCAACAGGAAACCTCCTGCAAAAGCTGTGTCTGAAGCTGAGTGACAGGACCTCACCTGCCCCGTGGAGGGATGACAGGACAGAATGTTCATCAGCTGCCATCCTTCAAAAGGACATGCAAATTGATGCAAAATTGCAAAGCCCTGCTTGTGACAGCAATGCTTGTCATAGTTTCTATGGCATGCACTCACAAACGTTCAGGCCAACTTGTTCAAAATTGGGTATATTAATATGAATATTGAGACCAAATTTAAGTTTTCACAGATAGCTACAACACATAAAAGAATTAACAGCAGCCCTTGTATTAATAAAGAATACAAATGTTGACAGAGCATATATACCCCTGTTCTCTGTCCAGTGTAATTATATAGTGCCTTTTTCTTGCAGTTCTGTAACCCAGCCCCTCCTGATACATAAAAAGTCAGTGTATGCTCATTCTCGTTGCAGTTAAGGTGTACATTACAATAATAAAAATATTTTCAGAATGAAAGGCATGATTTCTGTTGGTCTCTTCCCATTTTCAGAGTGGTGCTTCTCTTCATGTTGCAAATCCCCTCCCTTCCTTCTTATCTAAAGAGTCCAAGAGTCACCCACTTAGACTCCTGCTGCTTTGGTGTGTGACTTTTTGGTCAAAGCATTTAAGGTGATTATGAACTCAGAACAAAGTCAACCACTTGAGCTCCCATTTGAGAAGGGAAATATCCAAGAAACTCATTGGGGAGGGATCTGTGATAGACTGCTGTAGACAGCCCACCACATGCTCTTGCCAGGCTACAGCTGGTCAGAGGAATCCGGGACTATGTTAAAAGATTTATTCTCTTGCCTCAAAATAAGAAGTATTAAGGTACCCTCCTTTTCATAGGCAAAACCAGTCTCTTCTTAAGCCCACAGTCATAGGTTCCAGGCTGGGGATTCCTGACCCTAATTTAACTTCAAAACATGATTCCCTGCCATGTCAGCCAAGAAGAAAGTTTGCCACAGGTGTGAAGAGCTCACATGCTCTCTTTGAGCTTCATCTGGTAATTGGCTCATCCAGCATAGCACCACTGCAATTAGACCCACTTGTTAACTTCCTTGTTCAATTCCAAACTATTCTCCTTCAGGTATCACCTCCACAATGAGCTCCAAGTAACTTTGAGTTAAAAGAACAGTAAACAAGTAGCACCAGATATATTTCATCTAAAAACCTGCAACTAGAACCCAAACTAACAGATTTTTTTATACTTTTCCCCCAACATTTTCTTCTTTTGATAATAGCAACCATTTTCCTGTGATTTCAACCATATAAATAATATTGTAAAAGAGAAAATATAAAGATAAACGTGGAGATTCTATTGCATTTGGCATCAGACAGAATATAATCTCCAGAATTAAGGTATTCATAGCACTGCTGTAGGATCTATGCCCACAGTATGAAGTTTCATCCAAAGAGTGTATGAACAGTCATTGGACCACATCCAGAACCTTCCTGTCTCAGTGTCATGTATTGCCCAGTGTGTGTGGAATTCTGTCACACAAAGCAGAACAGCACCAGCCAGGGGATTTTTGGCTCCCTGTGCCACAGCAGTCTACAGTATGTTGTGTAGGACACTGATCTTCTGCTCCCCTTGGCTTGAGGGTGGTCACTCCTTAGGTAGAAGGTTTTCAGATTCCAGTCCTGACCTCTAATGACAAAGTATTTTGGAGGTTTTAATAGAAACTGAGGGGAAGAAATGGGAGAATGAGATCAGAGGTCAAGGTATTTTGACACAAACTTAGAAGGCATTTTAGGGTCTTCCTTTAGGGTTTTGGTTTCATGAGCTTGTGAGAAGCACATGCATATGTATACAATAAGCTAGTTAGATTTTTCTCCTGGTATTGAATGGAACTAAGACAAAAGTTTTGGAGCAGTGTTCAGAAAGTAGTTTGATTCCTGATTCTCATACTGGATCTATCCTTTGATTTTTACATTTCTGTCTTTTAAATGGGAAGGAATGATATTGACTTTGTTGATATGTTGTGGTTCAGCAATGAAAGATGAATTAGAAACAGAAAATGATGGTGAAATTATTATTAAAATATGTATTCCAAGATTAAGGTCTGATAAAAGTACTTTGCTCAGGAACTACTTTACCAATATGCTAAATGATGATACTCTTAAGGGGAGGCAAATGAGACATCAAGACTAAAAGTCAAAAGCTGATTAAAATATCTTATTAAATAAAGGTCAATCTTGCAATAGTACTGATTGATACATCAGCTGATCCAAGTGTTCCTTTCCAGCTCTACTTTCTATAATGAGAAAGTAAAATTAGTCCTAAACATATGCATTAATTACCTAACTATAGAAGTTGGAGACCATGAATAAAGAGTCCTAGTTCCCCACTGATTAATGAAGGAAGAACATAGTGACTTGCTTTCTGTCTCATAGGAAAATATATCCCACTTGCTGTTACTCTCTGTAAGGACTCTCATCCAATAGCCCAGTTAAAGAAATTCTCATTCCATTTGATGAGCTCATGATATGATGGACTTAAAGGATGGGGTCTTATAGGAAAGCTTGAAGCAAAAAATTTAGGCGGCCTCAAAAATGCTTCTTTCATGGTATAGGTAACTCAGTGCCTTGAACAGGTTCTGTGCTTAGCTGAAAAATTCTATTGTGCAGCAGAGGGGCAGGATGCATGGTAATAGAGGATAAGGACATTAGACAGTGCTGTTACAAGCTACAAACAAATCTCCAGCCTGGTCAAGACAAGTCCATAGTGAACCTGGACAATTGTGGAGACCTGTGTTGTTAACTTAAAAGGAAGCCTATGCCCTTTTACAGGTAAGACCATGTTTACTCAGCTAGAAGGCAACAAGTCTGACTGTGCCACCACTAGTAGCTGCATTAGAAATGGTGTTTTGAAGTTTGGACAAAAAAATCAGAGCTATTTCACAATATAGAAATATAAAAGGGAAGTAGCTGATGTGTGTTTCATTCCAGGTAGGATTAGTGACACACAAAAATGATGATACTCCACTATCCTTCTTCCTTACTGACAGGAACCATATTTGTAGGAGGAACATCAGAGAATGCTCATGACTCAGCTGCCCTTGCATTAATATTTTACAACAAAGTGTTCATGCAGACAAAATAATGAAAGTTTGTGCCAAGAATCTGGACTATGATTGGAAACAGGTACTGAGACGACATTTCTGCTGTCCAGTCCAGCCTATCACTTCCAAGAGCTGTCGGGGCTGTCCTTATGTTTCTACCAACCCTGAAGCCTTGTCATCATACACAGAGGAAACCTGTAGCACTGAGTTATAAGTGTTCCTTCTTGCAGCAAGTTCCAGTGATTTTCTCAGAAATCTTTATCATGATTTTAAAAGTCATTAGTTTCAGTATCTCATTCCACTGTGAACTTATTGTGCTCCCTCTTCCAGCAGTTTCCTAATGCCAGAATAACTTTCTATCTGCAAGCAAAACACCTGAAAATAATTGAAGGCAACCTCCTTCCTTCTGAGCATAGCATCAACAGAAATAAAGGTGGTTGTCAGTAGTTTTAGAAAAAAGGAGCTATCAAAAAAATCCAAATGAAAGCAAAGCAAACAGCCCTGTTTCCTAAAATTATATTCAAGGAGACATTCAAGTCATAGCTAATGAGATATTTGAGATATCTGGCTGTTCCTGCTTTTTGTACAGGTACAAATTACCACAGTATAAAATAAGAGTTGACCTGCTTGGTGCTAACAGTATAGATCTTTTTAGCCAGTCATTAATACATGACTTGGGTCTGGAACCTTAAAACTCTTCATGTTATTTCTGGACCACTTACAGAGTTGATTTGGACTTTCTGTTGAGTCCCTCTTCTCCTGAATGACAAGCTTGGTGAGCGCCAGTTTGTTGTTCCCACTGACCTCTCCCTGGATGCCTGAGAAGCCTGGCCCTGGGACAGACCCAGACTGGGGCATACATATTTTAGTTCCTTGTCTCCAACATGACCCTGCTTATCCCAAGTTTGCTGCAACTGAAAATTAGAGCATTTACCATGAAATATACTCAACAGACATGGTAAGACTAAAAATAGATGTTTAGATGCAATCCTGTTTGACTAAATGTATATACACCACCACAGCACATTTGATTTTACAAACCACTTTCACCCTAGTTTTGTAAATGCAAAAATTTTCAGGATGATACTGAGCTGGCATGAGGACATCATTGCACACAGTTATTCATCTTAAAATGTTCTTCTATCTCCAAACACTTGCATTCTTCTTGGTGACAGTATTTGACACAAAACAGACCATTACTTTGGTTCCTGTATGCTATTTTCCTCAGTTCCTGCTTTCTGATGTTCCCAACTGATTCTCTCCTAATCACTGCATGTATTGTTCCTCTCTACTTTGTGCACACTGGAAACAAACCTCACTGCTCTTTGTATAACTTTGTGTCTGATAGAGGCTGAAAGGATCAATGTGGTCATTTCAATCACCCCCCAGTATCACCCAGGCTGTTGGATGTTCTGAGTCCCCTCCAGTTTATCAGCACGGTGTAAAATGTGGAATCAGAACTGGACACTGTTCCTGGAGTGATTCTGACTGCCATGCCCAGAGGAGTTACAGCCCCTCTGCTCCTGCTCAGTGTTTCCCCTGGTGCAGCCCTTCTCTCTGCAGCATGCTCTGGCTCCTGCTCAGCTGGCATTTCACCTGCTCTCTGCCTGTGTGGGACCACACTTCTTACTCCTTGATGTAGCTTTTGCATCAGACCATGCTTATAGAATGAGCCATTTGGCAACACACATCAAGAGTTTCTTGGACCTCTTTGCTGCAGCAGCTGAGAAAGAAAAGGACCCTGCCTCTGGCACCCAGCAATCTGGAGAAAATCTGGGTGTTGTAGGTCTATCTGCTCCTTCCTCACTGGGAGATGCAAAGATGCACAGGAGACCAGCAGCCACCTTCTCTCTTTTCTGTATGTGTGCTGAATTCAGACACAAAAACCCAGTTCTCACAACTAACAGGGTCAGGACACTTTGTGCCTCCTATAATTTTGCTTTGCTTTCCTACTCTTCCAAGGCTTTCAAAGCTTCTCACTGCCTTTAGACAGTTCAGTCAATGAAGGCAGATCTTTGCAGTGTGGATGCTCCCCATTCTGGTACAGCTGGCGACCCTCAGTGCTCACTCTGGGGTCTAACAGGTAGACAACCATCCTAAAATACTGAGGATACCAGCACTGCTAATGACATGCAAAGGGAGAAATATTCTTGCCTCCTGAACACAGGGACAATAGTTTAGCTGTACTTTTACATTTCTACCATAACAACCTATGTTAAAGATGAGAGCACACCAGATAAGAGTTGAGAAAAATAGCAGTATTATGTAAATGCTTGCTAAAATGGATGCATCTGGAATCTCTGCAGAGTACAGTAATTCTGTTATTTAGTGATTACTTCAGAAAGAGCACATTCAGAAGCCAAATTCAACTGGCATAACTAAAATGGACTCATTTTATGCAAAATGTTTACTACTATTCTTTGTATAAGTAGATTATTGAACCAAAATCCCCCTTTTTTTTTTTTCTTTCCCCACTGGGCAGTTTGGGCTTGATGATGCAGAGGAGAGGTGCAGACTTCATCCTGTGAAACCAGTAAAAATTTTAGAGGGGGGGAGTAAATCTTATCCATTAGAGCAATTAATACAATTTTAAATGGTCATGAATCTTGCTTATTATACCAATTCTTGACCACAGAAATTCAAAACAACATTTTTCAGGTGTTTTACTGTTTGATGTGTATCAAATACATCCACATTTCCTTTCAAGAACTAGCATAGCTAACAATAACAACTGGCTGACCCCTTGCAAGTAAAACTGATAACGCAATAAAGATCAGATATCATATATCCTGCAGAGACAAATATTGGTCTACTAGAGAAAGTGGAAGTGTGCTAGAAATCATTCAATGTGTTTCAAATATTAAGGAGAAGAGAAAATTGTCAATGGGTTGATTGGAAATTCAGTACAGAAGCCATGCTGGCAAAGTATAAAAGTGCTGTACCTATAGGAACAGCCACAAAAACAGTGTTTGCATCCTTAATAGAAATTCTGGATTTAGCAAAATGGAAAGAAGTAATTCCAAATGGTTAAGGAGCAGTTTGCTTGGGAGAATAAAAAATTATGTCAGTGTTAAGGGGGTATTTCTGTGTCCTTTCAGAACTAGCCTGCAGAATCCTATTGTTGAATTTTAAAAGATGGTTGAGAATCTCTGGGTATTCAGTGCTGTGTAGCCCCAGCACCTCAAAGCAGAGGCAGTAGCTGTCTGAAGAGCAAGACTGCCCTGCTTTGTCTGCCTCAATTTTGTATGTATGCTCCCTGCGGCTCTGTAGATGTTAATTCTTAGCCCATATGGACAAAGATGACACGTTATTAAGCAAAATAAATCTTCCCCTATAACCATCAGCCCTACTCTTTTCCTGAAGAGGACTGACAAGTTTACCTTAAATAAATCCCTAAAAAGGCTCTGTGAAATGATTACAATTTGTGTGTTTACAATGATGCCAGAAGATGAGCAGGTTTATACACTGATCAATCATTTATACACTAGTGAGCAGCTGACATTCAAGCCTGTGTCTGCTCATTTATCAAGCAGTTCTCACAAAGGTTAGAGGCACTACAGTTGTACTCAGAGACAAATACAGGTATAAAAATGTTATAAAAATGCTAAGTATGGAGGATTACAGCATGAACTGATAGGATTTTGTACTTCAGAGTAATTTCTATATAAGATCCTGGTGGCAAACAATTTGCCAAGGTGTCACCTTCTTCCCTAAGTCCAACTGGAGCTCATCCATTGCCTTTTAGGTGATGTGCTTGCAGATACATACGGAGTATGTGCTCACCCAACATAGTCTCAAAAAACCTCTTTAGACAGACTAACACTGACATTTGTTCTCTGTACTATGGAAATTGTTTTTCAAAGAGCAGCCTGGGAACCTCTGGTGAAGCTGGAGCTGCACGTAGAGAAAGTGCAAAGGCCACTTCTTGGTTCTCTGGCTCTCACAGGGTGTCTACTTTGGAGGGGAGCCCATTTTTAGGCAAAGACTTGATCTGGCTTAATGAAGAAATATGAAGAGAAGTCTAGGAAGAGAAGTTCATGGTGCTGTAGTCCAGTAGTAAAGCAGCAACCAGCAGTCTGAGTCTGGGTCCAGGTGGTCTGCCTGAAAGGGTTAATGGCACCTTCATATGATTTCCCTTTCCTTTATGGCTGTGAGCACACATGCTTCGAGTTGCACTTTTCTGTGCTTTTCACTTCCCAGAGTGGCCTCTGTGCAGTGCTCCCACCAGCCTTGAGTGCAGGGGCTCAGGGGGCACTGGAAGGGGCAGGGCCCTCGGGGGCACGGGCACAGCAGCCTGGGCAGGGACATGGGTGGGCACTGCAAGGGATCCTGCTGGCAGGTGACATCAGCCCCACCGTGGCACACTGTCTGCTGTTTAGGTTATTTTTTAATATTCTGGAGCTACACCTAAAACCCATCAGGTTTGTTCAGCACCATCTATCCCCGCTACAGCTGCATTGCACTCTGTCCCATTATTCTTCAGAATGTTCTCTAAAGCTCTGCATACCATTGAAATCACAGTTAGCAGCCTTTGTTTGTCTAGACCTATAGTTAGGCTGCCTTCTGATGTAAATTAAAGTCTCCATCAAAAAACTTGCAGAGAGAGAAAGTAAATTTCTTTCAAACTAGACATTTTAAAAGTTAAATTAAACATTCATTTTTCTTCTCGTGTCAGATTTCCTGGGCTGTGCCTCATTTCCACCTTGGTTCTCCTTTATTCTTGTTTTTCACTGTCTTTCTCACCTCTCTTTTCACAGAGCATGTCTTTATATACCATTTGCTTAGCAAATATCTTTAGTTCAATTTTATTTAAGATCTTTGACTTTCATAATCCCAGGACCAGGCATTTTCTCAATTTATGTTTTCATAATTAAAGGAGGGGAAAAAAGAGATTGTATCATCATTTAAGCAGATGAAAACCAGAAGTTAAAGGGATTTCTTAATGTATGTCTAATATTACTTTCCAAGCATTACCAATAAAACTGTTTAAAATTATATTATTGTTCTTACTTTAGGAGATGAATGTTACCATATAAAAAGTGCATGTGGGCTGCTTTGGCTATAGCCCACTGCATTGACTAATTCCCTTTTTTTTCCACAGGAAAAGAATGCAGCAATTCATCACTTGTCCATTCTAGTTAACATTTTGTGCCTTTTTATAAGAGTGGAATTTGTGAACTGGATAGCTTTGACAGTTTGAGGTAGTTGTACTTTTCATTTCTGGATCATTGACTCAAGTACAGCAGATATTTGACAAAAATTGACTGAAAACTGAATCTGGAGAATGACTGATTGCTGAAGTATGTAAGAAAAGGTTTTTTCTGCACAGCTGGTAGTAGACAAAGAAATACATGTATCTTAACCCTGTGCTAGCAAACACTCTAGCTGAGGAGACAGAGAAATGCAGAACATGTGTAGCTTTCATCCTTCATCCTTGGTCTGTTACCTTTAGCTATCTACTACCTACAGGCTGTCAGTATTGGATATAAAGTGAGGTCTCTTCTGAACAATGTTCATGGCATGCTCCTGACAGAACTGTCACTGAGCACTGGGCACGTGATGGACATGGGTGCCATGTAAATATGTCAGGAGACAGCTGCTGCGTTTTGGGCAGGCCTTTGTGAACAGACAAAGGTTGACTTTCCTGGGCATGTGCCTGCCTTGGAAAGTACAGCAGTGTCTTGGCATTCCCACTCCACATTGCCATTTGAATTCTATTGAATTAGTCAAGTGAATTGACCTAGTTAGTACACGACATTTCTTTCTCCAAGTTTCCAAGAAATTTAGTCTCCAGTGGTTATGATTTTCCTTTGTCTGCCACTTTCTAGTGACAGAAGGACTATTTCAACAGCAATCAATTTGACTTTAGTTTCAGCAATTTCACTGTGATTCCTTGTGGCGTGATATGCACAAGCTTGATCTTAAACCAACATAAACCCTAGAATGGACCCTTTTTTAACAAACTGCAGTTTCAATGACCAATAGTGTTTCAGGAAGTAAAGCCTTTTAATGGATGGCTCTTGATTTTAAGCTTTGATTTAGCTGGTGTGTTTTTATGCTAGTACATTTCATTTTAATATCTGAAAGCAAAAATTCCTAATTTCCCCATCAGAATAATTTCCTTATGCAATTACATTGCTTATCTGCCCACTTGTTTATCAATCCCCTCCTCTAATAACCTTTAAATCCATTGTCCAATTTCAACAAAATTTAACAAAGGCTAACATCATAAAAATTTAAAACTCCCAGAAGTGTTTTGAAGATTAATGTATGAATTTTAAAAAATAGCATGTGATTCCACTAAGGAAAGCCATGAAAGAGATTCACTGGGATAATCTCAAGTCAGATATGCCACTCTTCCTGCCTTTTCTGGATCATCTGCCATGCAAAATAAAGTAGGTAGGGTACATGGAACACATGGCACATGTGTGTGTGTGTCTGTATATAAATATATATCTGTATATATTTAGAAGTGTTAGGAAAGTGAAGACAAGTCCTGTAGCAAAGAGGTCTAAGAGACATTTGGGGCCTGTGGGAAGCCTGGGAGTTTGGAAATGTCTGGGGCAGGAAGGAAGTCAGAAGTACTAGCGAGAGATGTGAGGATATGAGAAAGACGAGAATCATAGACAGAAGGGGCAGGAGCAAAGAGGAAACAGGGCATTGCAGTGGAGCAGTCATGGGGCCGTGACTGAGGAGCTGGGTCATTGTATTCTGTCCATGTGGGAGAAGGAGTACACATGCTGTTCATTGAAAGTCAGGCATGGATTTCTTGTACCACTCATGCAACATGAGGCTTGTCTAAAGCTGACCAATGAAAAGGTTATTCAAGTTATAAGTAACTCAAAAAAGTATTTCATGAAAAAATTCAGTTTAACTTTAAAGAAAGCAGTACAGTGAGAAGTCATGGGAACTCCATTTTTCAATAGAAACTGCAAAAATTCTGTTTCAGTTCCTCCCCAAACTATTTTTTCCACTTCTTGCTTCAGCCACTGAACTGAAAAATTGGCTATTTACCTAACAGTTATGCCTTAAAATATTTGCAACACAGGCATGGCCAGTAGCTTTCACTCAGAGCTTTGGGGTGGGGGCAGCTCAAAAAATGTGTCAGGGAACTGGCACTGCCTATCGAGTTCTGGCTGATAAGATCTCAGCCTGTGCTTTGGAGAATTTGTTCCCTTGTTCAGACAAAGATAAACAAAGTAGAACCAACAAACCTGCCTCTGCCAATGATAATCTTCTAGGAGATACTATCATTTCAGCAGCTGCTGTGAGAAACTTTCCTGAAGGCTGGTGCATACAAAATAATCAATTCTCATCTACAGATTATGGTTCAAATGTGCCAAGTGCTACCAGGGCTTATGCTACCAGGTTCATGAGATGCAGTCTACAATACTGATTAAAGATGGGATGTTTGCTGCATCTGACAAACTGAATGGACCATGGACCATGTCTGGGGAACCTCTAGCTTCCAGAAAATAGGTATTATCTGTTTTTATAGAGCAATAAGCAAGCAGTGCCCACAGTATAAGTGGTTTGTAGATAAGCAAAAAGCTATATTCACAAATCCTGTCAATCAACCCTTTGCAGCAATTTCCTTTAAAGAGTAAAAGATAAAGAAGAGCTGGTCTAGGAAATGCAGCATTTTGAAGAAGCTGCATTTCAGTAGTTATGGCTAAGGAAAATGTGGGATAAAAGTATTGTGGGATATAAAAATGCTGTTGCTGTGCTGCCTTGTCAGCAGTGCTCTGGAGTGTGCTGCCTCTGCTCCAGGGCTCAGTTACCTTTTAGCCTGAACCCTGAACCCAGACCCAGCACCTCCAATAGACAGTGGGGGCGTGAGTGGCCTTTTGCCAATGGAGTGGGCATCCAGGATAAACCAACATCACCTGATTCCTGCTGTGGCTGCAATAAAGTTCAGCCCTTACAGAGGTGTGAGTAAGATTTGAACCAAGTCTGTAATCTTTGTAATCACAAAACTATTAAGCCATTTTTTTTTCTCCTGAAGCAAAAACATCACTGTGCTCTGTCCAGCTGGGTAAACCTAGTGATCAACCTGGAGTCAGGTTATAACTCCTGGTTCAAAGCACCTGAAAAAAAAAAAATGGGCAAAACACAAAGTTATTGGTACCTAAGGGAAAAAGTCTTCTCAATTCAATTGCTGTACGTGCTGAAACAGCTTTAGAAGAGCATCAGTACATCTAAGCCCAGCCTGCAGCAGCATATTCCTCATGGACATGACTGCCCAGGCTTGGGAAGGAAGGAGGAGCAGCAGCACTGGGCACCCTGGTGGTGTTTGCTGGCCCTGAGGAAGGTGGCCTGTTCCAGGCCTGGAGGCAGCTGCAGCAGCGTGGCTCCGTCCCAGCTCCAGCTCCGGGTGCCTCGTGCGTCAGCACAGCCTGGCGCTGACACAGCCATCCCAGGCTTAGGACTCAGCTCTTTCTGCACAGCACCTCGTGCCAAGTGAAAGTGCTTTGAGCTGCTCGTTTGGTCTCTGCATTCCAATTCCTGCATGTTGTTTCCTCTGGATATTGGTGAGATGCTGTTGCACAGGATCACAGAATTCTTTAGGTTGATAGAGACCTCTAGGATCAAGTCCAACCGTTAACCCAGCACTGCCAAACCCACCACTAAACTAAGTTTCCAAGTGCCACATCTAAACGTTTTTTAAGTACCTTCAGGGATGGTGATTCAACCACTTCCCTGAGCAGACTGTTCCAGTGTTTGACAACCTTTTCCATGAAGAAATATTTTCTAATATCCAACTCAAACCTGTTCTGGTGGAACTTGATGGACAACAGTGCAACCAGTGGGCCAAACTCAGGAGAAGCTGGTTCAGAGTACATCTCCCATTGAACATCCATCCTTTCCCATACAGTCTCTAACCTGCATAGACATTTCCCTTATTCTTTTAATAACTCTCTATTTCCATCTGTAAAGGAGCATTTTGAATATTTTTATCTTTGGCCATGTGTATATCATTTAATGTAACACAGTGCACAGATCCCAAAGTTCACAGTAGCCCATGAAGGGCAGAGCCTGGCTCAAATCTTCACAGTCTCCTAGCTATATTACTGGTTGAGCTAAGCTATATGCTGGTCAAGCTAAGAAATCTTGTTGACATGCATGATTCATGGGCTTGAGTGGAGAATTAACCCCCTTCCACAGCTGCATCCCCCCTTTCAAACACAGGCAGCTGCACAAGGACCTCAGAGTTGTGTTACTTTATGATGAACTAACACTGAGTGTCCCTCAGCATCACTGCCCAGTCTGACCTCTGGAGAGCTTGAGTAGCTCTCTGCAATCAAAAGAAATACAGTTGGAGAAAGGAAAGGAAAAGTAATTCAGTGCTGAAATAACTACACTTGCCTGGATTCAAAATGAACACTGTATTTGTTCAAAAGCACCCAAAAAGCAGAACAGGAGGAGGCTGGAACTAGTCCTTGCCTGGAAGCTAGAGGAGGAGGAGTGGGCAGTCAAAAGGCTATTTCCAGTTCTGTACGACTTACAAAGCACATAGCTGCTCCATGCCTCAGTTTCCTGCCTGTTCTGCAGGGGTGCCAGCACTATTTGCTTGCCCCCAGCATCTTCTGTAGAGATTTCTCAGCTAACACTTCTGAAATGGTTGGAGCTGCTCTTGAATTAGATGCAATAAAAGTATATATTACTGTAAAAAACCAATTTGTTAAAAATAACCCTGATCAAACTGAGGAAGCTGGAAGGAGGTGCTGTTTTGTTCAAACAACCTAAGAGAGAGCCAAAGAGGGAAGAGCACAAATCTTCTTGTCCTGCTCAGAAGGACAAGGCCAAGAACTGCATGTGCCATGTCTGCACAGCGTGGCTGTAAATCCCAAATTGCCTGGTGTTCCTCTGGGAAACACCAGGGTGAGGTGTGTCTGTGTATAGCAAGCAGATCAGGATGTGATGGGAGGATGGCAGTGCTGGTGGGGACAAGGTGGCACCTGTCCCTCGTGGTGCTGGGTGGCTCAGCAGGAGGCTGCCATGTGTCTGTCTGTCTGCCAGGCAGGATTCACCCAGGGCTGAGGGCTGGAGCTCATTACTGCCACCGTCTCATTAACGTCCTGCCGGGCTCCTCTGCACTCTGGTCAGCTCAGGGCTTTTCCTTTTCCACTTATGCAAGCAGCAACCCCTGAACCTGTGCAGCACAGGGAAAATGTGTCTCATCAATCAGCAGGCTGAGCAGGACTGTGCATGTTGAGGGATTGCCATGAGAAACCAGCTGCTGTAGCAACTGTTCTGGCTGAACTGCTGGAGGTTGTCAGTAAGAAGCATTCACCAAGATACACACAAATAAAACTCATGTCATTGCTCTGATAGCTCAGTCTTTGTTAGCTGCAAGCATTCATATCAGCGATCACTTAACTCACAGCAAATTCTGAGAAAGAGACAGACCAACCAAAATAGTGGCACACAATGCAGAGGTTTTCTGTTTGTCATGTTAGTAAGAAACCTTTGATTTTTCTTTTTCTACTTTTGCCAAAAGTTTCACGTATTTTATCACGAAGAAGAAAAACACCACATGAAGTTACAAAAAATATTAAATTCTTAGAAACATTATTTTTGATACTTTGCAGCATGGCTTTTGGTCTGAACCACTATTATTTTCACTTTGAGGAGAGGGGAAGCAGCTTTTTCTTAACAGGAGTGAGACAGAATTAGATTTTCATTTTACTAACTGAACTAGAATAAGGATTTATTGTAAGTCTATTTATCTTTTAGACTTTTAGTCTCCATTAGAATATATAGTCTCCATTAGCAATTACTGTGTTGTGCCACAATAGGGTGCTTTGGGCACTGTACCAATGATATATGTTGTATAGCAGCTGATCCAGAAGCTTATCACCACCAAATAGAGGAGGTCCAGATGCCTTCGTCTCCTCAAGCCTCTGCTCCTGGGTGAGGCTTCATCCTCCTTCTCATGGCTGCTGAGCTGCATGTTGGAGCTCATAGAGCAAAAAAAAGTTAATATATTCCTCTAGTGGTTGTCATCAGATCACAGAAGTGTCCCACAGCTCCAGGGACACCCAGGCTGTTACTGCACAACACATGCCATGTTTGGGAGGGTGTGGGAGCAGGGAGAGTCACAGAACCGTCTTGGTGGCGGCAACACGTTTGACGTGGCAGATTGCTGACCTGGAAAGTTCCTCAGACCATTTGGGAAGACTGGTGCGTCCTGAAGTGATCAGTAGATATTGTAAAGCAATTATTAGCCAGTTGTGCTGTTTCATCTGAGATTAGAAGGGGTTTTCCATTCAGGTAAGTGCTCAGAAGCCTTCCAGCACTGGCACCTGTTTGCATTAAATGCTGCATTCACTGTAGTTAATTGCAGTGCCAATGTGTGAATGAAACTGGGTCATGCTTCTGAAAAAGCTAAATAAGACATTATTAACATGTCCATCAACTACTGAGGATGTGATATGTTTTTCAAACTGTTCATTAATTCTGTACAAAACCAGTGACAGGTACAGAATTGTTTTCACAGCTGGGGGTGAAGGATGTCATGTACAGAAACCTGCAACATCTGCCTCGTTTGGGGATTTACCATCTTTTCCTTAAAATGAGCAAAATGTAGATGAACATTGGAGACATTCACCTGAACTCCTCAAAGCGAGTCAGTAATTACTAACAATTAATCCCATTGTACTTTAATTCTGTGAATTGTAAAACACTTTCCAGCATAATGGAACAGATTTTTGGGTCCACTTGGGAGCTAATGAAACTTAACACCAACAAACTCTTTCTTTTGGAGACACATTGCTCTGTCTTAGAAAAGTGCTTGAATCCAAGTGCATTACACCCTTAAAGGAAGGCTGATTTTTCCAGAGCAGGGGCAGGGGGGAGCAGAATAAGACACCAATTTTCCATGAGTACATGGATCCCTAGAGCCTTTCACACAGTGGAGTGAGCCTACTCTGCCAAAGCCACTAGGAAGTTTTTTACTGGCCTGAAATGAGAGCTGGATCAGTCCTGCATCCAATTCCACCATGAGAAAAGGAGAACTCAGGCTACATAATGAAAGCACCATTATTCTTTGCAATAAGGGCATCCATGAAGGAATTAAGTGTGCTTTATAACCACATCTTCAGCTAAATTCCCTCATCCCTCCTTAACACCTGCCTTTAGACATGCCCACCTGTGCACAACCATTTCATGTTGACAGCACACAATTTAATGGAACTGATTTCCAAAAATAGCTGGTGTCTCTTTGGAAGTCTTATAACAGCATATATCCCTGCATTTAAACTTCAGTGATTGCACAAAAATATATGTAAGGAAATATTTACACTCCAGGACTCACAGCTATGATTTTGGAGTTATATGCATGTTGTTGGGTTTTCTTCCCCTGTGTTTAAAAAAGGTGCATAACTGCACTACAATATTATTACATGTTGTAATTACACAGTCTAATTACATGATTATGTGTCTTTACACTAATTACACAATTAAAAACCATTACAGAATTGTTGTGAATGGATTTGGATAAATTAAATTATTTTTAAACCCACTGAGGCAGCTGGCTAACAAAAAAAAAAAAAAAAAAAAAAAAAACAACAAAACAAAACAAACCATCAAGGAGTAGCAAGCAAACCCAAGTACATGGGAAGATGTCCTGCTGGGTCTTGTGAGAAACACCTTGGTGCTCTTTCACTCTCAGATGAATGGGAATGTGGAACATCACAGATAAATGTTAAAAATAACCGTTTTATCCTCCATGTACCTGGAGCAGAGCACGGTTGCTCTGTAGCAAAAGGTTCACAGCCAAGATCTGCTACTGGTGCTTTGAGGACCTGGGAAAGATGGTTGTTAATGGTGAATCAGGCTGCTGATCCACTGGATTGAATCCAGCCCTGTCTGTCATTGGATGGAACCAAGCAGCAATGTTGTGAACAGGTACAGGGAGTAGGGGAGGTACAGAACAGGGCTATGCTGAGAGAGCTGGGCAGAAAAGAAACAGCCTGTGAGGCTGGGAGGCAGCAGGGGCAATGGAGGAGACAGAGGCAAGGCTGGGCTGGGGTGCAGGCAGGCCAATGGGGACAGGATGCTGGAGGCTGTCAGACAGCAGAGCAGGAGCACAGGTGTGTGTGTGCATCCTCTGTGTCCTGCTGACTCTGCCTGCCCAGCAGGACCACAGCTGCCACCTTGCTCAGGTGTGGAGGGCTTTATGAAGATACAAGAACATTCTTCCAGTAGCAATAGGCACAGCTGCATCTTCTATGGAAAAACTCATTTTCCAGAGCACATCAGGCAGCCTGTTGGTGGGAAAATGTAGAGAAATCTGTTTCTACTGAATGTGTTTCTGCTCTTTGGAGACTTAATTTTTCAAGGCTGTCAATGTAATATTTTCTATAAGCACTAAACTGGGAAGCCCTGGGACACTTCCAGAATGAAAGGGGATGTGACCAGCTCGTGTATGCCAAACCTTGCTAAGGAACAGCTTCATTATGATCACAATGCACAGAAAACAATAAATTATTTGGTTTGTATCTTGCTGTATCTTGCTTGTCTGTATCTTGCCTTATTTCTGTCTGTGCACTAAGGGGTATTAATGCACTGGCAGGATTTGTGTATAGATGAACAGCAGATCAGCAGCATAATTGATGCAGAATTAGTCATAAGTTCCCAGTCCTGTCAGCAGTGAATAAGTAGGTATTTTTCTGGCATGAGCCTGCTTTGGGAAATCCCACTCCCAGCCTTTATGGCTCCTGTTTATATGTGAAAGTGAGAACATTATTTAGACTTTGATAAGCAATGTCTTCTACCCGCAGCATAATCATTAGAAACTCACCAGATGTGTTTCATGAGATATACAATCTTTTCAAGCTCCTTTTTATCCTAAAGGCACAATAAAACCTTCACATAAGATAAAGATAGTGAGTCTGACTTCCATGGTTTTGTTCAGCTTCATGTAAATTTGTTCTGTTTGTGGTTCATTTTGTAGTTTCCTTCTCCATTCATTCCATACGGTTATTTTAAAACATCTGTGTCAGTGTTTCCCCGTATGCATGTCCCACTCCATTTTGGACCTTACTTTTTGCTTTCCTGAACAGCAGGACTGCTCTGTTCAAAAATCTGTTCCTTTTTCCTCCCCATTTCTCACTGTTCATTTACATTTTAATAAACTTCAGCAGACACTCTGTATTTTTCTCAGAGTGACTAAGGTACATCCCCCACAACCTCAGGCAAGGCCAAGACAGCAGCAACGATGGTATAGACATGGAGCCCATACCCTGGCTCTAGGCACATCACACCATCAGACTCATCACAGCTCTATCCCTCTTGGCCAGCACTTCATACACCCAGCAGGGTCAGCTTTGCTTCTCTCCCTGTTTGATCTGTGCAGAGATCCAAGCAGACATCATGCAGAAGGTCCA
The DNA here is from genome assembly GCA_013398615.1 of Brachypodius melanocephalos. NCBI lineage: Eukaryota > Metazoa > Chordata > Aves > Passeriformes > Pycnonotidae > Brachypodius > Brachypodius melanocephalos. Next base: position 6,318,686 of record VZSR01001299.1, on the reverse strand, counting down.
GAATTAGCTTCAGGCTAGCTTGTAAAGGCACAGCAATAGAGAGGGAGCAGCACAGGCTAAATGTATCCATAAATAAATGCATCTGGAGGCTAGAAAATACAGATGAAGGATGCCTACATCATTGCACCTACCACTGCTGCAAGCCTCACTAAGTAGCAAATAGGCCACAGCTCTCCTCATATATCCTTGATTACAAGCTGCAGTCACTTTATCAGGTAGCTGTGACACAGACATCTCTTTATTTGGCTTTGCCTTTCATCCCCAGGCTGTCTCTTCTGCAACAGCATGGCCAGTGACAACACAGCCACTAGCACAGTCCAGGTGGGACTGACACCCCAAAGACACCTGTGCCCAGGTGCTGACACACGTGAGGTACCCAAGCTCTCGTAACAAGAGTGGTGTAGTCAATACTCGTCAAGGGAGAGCAGAGTGTGGAGTCAGCTTGTCCTTCAGGAGATGCATGTTAGGTGCCCACAGTTGAGGCAAGGCTGGAGAGACAAGGATAGGTGCTGCCATGCTGTGCCTCTTGCCCTCAGCACCAGAGAGGAGAACATGGTCTGTTTTCATATACTGGTATAGACATAACCCCGGGTGCCAGCATGAAAACCTGCTCTGGCAGGGTGTGCAAAGGCTCTGTGTGCTGCAGTAATCTCTGCTAATGGGTGTTTTCCTGCTGTTCCTGTCTCTGCTGTTCATTACCCATCCCAGCACCCTCTGGTAAATCTTCTCCACATTCTTTCACGTCACTCCTGCTCAGTCTGCCTCACAACGGGAAAAGATTTCCATTCAGCGGTACCTCACCACAGTCAATACACACTGTATGTGATGTAAATCCATCCCTCCTGCTGGAATTTACCTTTGTTTACTCAAATAACAGCACAACATAAAGCTTAATCTGAAACTCCTCTTGACCTTTGCAGTTCCCAGTCTTTTCCCCTACAGGGCTCCCAGTGAGCTGAAGAAAAAGTTAGCCTTTCTGGCAAGGCCAATAGGCATTGAGAACTGTAAACTATTAAGTATGTTTAGTAGGCTGGCCTGGATTTGGAAAAACAAATGTGACAATTAACTGGAAATTAAGCCAAAGAGCAAGATCTTGTGATTGCACCTCCCTCATTGAAAGAAAGACATTTCATCAACATAATGGCATGTGGAAACCAAGTTAAATTAGGCACCAAATACATCTGATAATATATTGCTCCAAAGAAAATTGAAAAATGAAGTTCCAACTGGCAGACCTTCAAATGAGAAATGTTGCACTTTGTTTGGGGATTCCTGTTTGCTGTGGGGTTTTTCCAGGGGCAGGAGAGGGAGCAGGGGAGCTGGAACACCTTGCCGCCATAAACCAAGGGCTCTGCCCTGCATCCCTGATGCAGAATAAATTCCCACAGCCAATTTTTTAAGTAAACAGAGTTGGACCTTTCCTCAAATATCTGCCCTCTGCTGAGTCATCAGAGCTGGAGAATGAGGTCCTTTCTTGGATGCAGCAATAGGATTAACACCTGCTCCATGGCTGCTCTCAGCCCCTCCTGCTGCTGTTCATCCATCAGTGTCAGTTCTGCTTTTCCCCCAAAATTAGATTAATCTGTCATTCTGGGATTGATAGTTCACACTATTTTCATACAGTATTGCTGCAAAGAAAATGTCTGAAGAACTCCTTTCTCCACTGGCCTACTGTAGTCCTTCACTCTGCATAGGTGGCACTGATAACACCAGGCTGCAACCAGACCACTTCCATCTGTGGGATTGCACTGATTCCATTAAAACCAGATTATTGTCCTTTTTAGTTCCTGAGAACCCCAATAAAATTTCTTCAAGAGTTAGATCATGCCATTTACTAAATATTCCATGTCTCTGTCTAGACCAGAGAGAAGTCTGAGTGGTTAAGCCTCCTGTAACTTTACAAGGCAAACTTCCTCCTTGGCATCACATCAATCAAATTCCATAGAAAATGCCCCCAAGGTATATTTGACCTACCAATGAAGGCAGTTTGATACAGCTGTAATTGATTTCACCTGTGTCAGGGCACAAATAATTTCAAAAGTTATGGTATCTGAGTAACCTGTAGATAAATCTTGTGCATCTTGGTTGCATAACTAAATTTGGAAAATAAGTTCCTTAAGCGCATATCTGGCCCTTAGTTTGGTTTCTGCAGGTTACCTCAGACAAGGTTCCCAGCATTTCCTCAGTGTGTGGCTCTTGTCAAAAGCCACAAGTGGCTGAATCCTCCTGCAGACTTTGGGTACTTGAGCAAGGGATCATGACATCGAAGAGCACACACTGCCAGGGCTGCCTGACAGAGGAGACAGCCCAGTGCTGACCACCTGCTTTTCACACGTTTTGAGGGTTCCATGAGTGTGTCATGGATGGATCATAGACAGCATTGCTTCTAAACATGGCCAAAAATCCAGAAGAAATAAAAAAATAGTAAGCGGAAACAATTTTTTCTCGTCATTTGTTCCTGCCAACCATGTTGTAAGAATTTTTGATTTTCTCTTTCCTGCGAATACATTTTTTCCAGAAGAAAACAATGAAAATTTTCATTTCTCCTGCTAAATAAACTTGATATCAAGGGGATTGTGCTGTCTCAGCAGAGTAAAATAAAATCAAGCTTTACTTTCTATTAGAGGAAAAAATTATAACTTGAGGCAGAAAGACTTTTGCTAAGTTCTAACTTATTTGAATAGTGCCAGCTACAGTAAGGTTGGACAGTAAGCTGGCTACTTAAGGTTGGAAATTCATTCCTTGCAGATAGATTATTGTTGATGGTGGCAAACAAAGAGTGTTTACAAAACGTGACTGATTTATTGATACAAATTATTTTTCTTTTCCAAACAAAAATATTTACATTTCAATTTAGTTCTATTTTTTCCTTGTTTTTAATATATTCACACACAAACTATCACCAATCTAGAAGAATATGCAGAAAGTTTAGACACCTCAAGGTTATCTTTATGTGTGTGTTCTATTATTAATGTACATAATCATTTTGATTTTATTCTCATCTGTTAACATTCAGGAGAAAACGCACTGGAATGTAAAAATTCTCCACAATTTGCAAGAAACAAACTACAAGATTTTCTTGTTGTGAATTTGGGATAGAGAAAACATCTCAAAATAAATTTTTAATAACCAAAGGGCCAATGCTTATTTCAATCCCCTGTCATTCCTCAGACTGAATTGATGCAGAAGTAGTCCCAAGTGTTCACCAGCCTGATACAGCACTTTGTATTCCAGGAAAAGGAAAAAAAAACCCACTTTGTACTTTCTCCAGCCCAAAACTCTAAGAAAAGCCAGGAAAACAGTTGGCTCATCAAGGTCAAATTGGGTAGATCCCAATCCACAGCAGTAAACACACAGTGTTAGGGTTGTGGGGATTTACGGACACTTGCAGCCTGACCTCAAAGACTGCTTCCACACTGGTCTAAAATGAGGATTTCTGAGCTTCAGGGCTTGCCCTTCTTCTCTCCAAAAGAAAAAATAATAATTAGTATGCTTAGAAATTAGAGAAATACCTAACCCAAAAAGAATGTCACCATGAGGCATCATTTAAAGGAAGAAGCACTTAATGAAATTCAAATGCTTTGCATTGGTTGGAACAGAAATCTTACTGGAGGAAGAGGAAACTCAGAGGGGGAGGGGAGCTATGGAAGGGCCTGTGACATTTCCATGGCTGTCATTTCCAGATCTCACATCTTCACCAAAATCCAGCCCACTGTGCACAGGGCCCTGAGGTGTATCTGGAGATGTGTTTGAGCTCCCTTAGAGTACAGTCCATGTACAGTACCATGGTCTCTTTGTGCCCCAGGTTTGTCTGCTCAGCTGCACAGTTATGAATGGAATCCACATTCATGAAGTTTACAGTCCAATGTTCTCCTTCGAAAGTTCCTTTCCTTTGCCTCTCTGTCTCAGCAGGTGACTGAGTGAGCTCTGTGTGTTTCACCTTGCACAAAGGGGTCAGTAGTGCTGAGGGTGAGAGGATGTAGGGATGGGGCAGGGGGAAGAAGGAAAAAATGGGCTGATGCTAATGGATGAGAGACCCACCAGTAATATAAATAGCCAACAGGGAGAGCTAAAATTGAATCAAGCTACAGCTTGCTGCCAGACAGTGGGAGAAAAACAGGGTAGCTTCAAAGGAGGCATTTTATTGTTGCTTTGTGCCAAATGTAGGGTGGCTTTCAGCAACTTGATGTCCCTGCCCATGGCACTGAGCTTGAACTAGGTGATTTTGATCTGGGTCCCTTGCAAGCCAAACCTTTATGATCCAGGGTTCAGGAGTCCTTTGCTGATGATGGGGTAGACATGTCTCCACACAAGGAATTACAGTGCTATGGTTTCATCCCACTGGTACCACTAGGTTCCATGTTGGGCAAGCAGGAGTGAACCACAGTGCTGGCAATGCAGAGCAGAGCCATGGACAGGCACACATGGAGCAAGCCCAGGGCCAGAGGTGCAGGAGTGCCTCCCTCTTCTTCCCTCATTGAAACCCTCTCACTGATCCCAAAAGGAGCTTGCAGTGCTGCAGTGCATGGAAATCACCCAACAGCAGTAACTGCACTGAGCCTCTGCTGCCCCAACTGTTTGCAAATCTGGATTTTATGAAGCCTGATCACTTCAGTAAACAACCTCTTGACCCTGGTGTCCATCCATCACACAGAGCAACATGTTTGCCAACAGGAATATCTACTTGGACAGTCAATGATTTAATAAGCTTTTCTTCCTACACAGAGTTTATTGATTTTTGCTTTTAGTGAGAGCAAAAGACTGTATTGTCAGAGTAGGTGTTCTGCAGTGCCTGCATCCTTTCTTCATGTATACTTTGTTATATTTCCCTCTGTATGATTTCCATCATTCCTTATTGCCACAGATATGCTTCCTGTCATCTTTGTGCCCTGAAGCATCTCATTTTCTTTTCACTCATGCCTTGATTAATGTCTTCATAAGTTCTGCTTTCCTCTACTTTACTGTGGTGTGGTTGCTCTAGAAGGAACTTTTCTGAGAAAACCCTTGGGATTTGGGTTTGATTTTTTTGTGATTGTCATTAATTACCACTTCTCCATTTATCTTTGGCAATTCCAAATATTTTATCCTGATGTGCTTCTTAATTCCATTTTTCAAGCTAGCAAGGTGTTCTTTAATAGTTGCTAAATCAGCTGATTTAAATGTTTATCTCTAAAAGTCAGAATTCTAAGCTTTAATTCACATGCCTATGAATGTGGGCTTTGTGTCTAATGTGCACCTCCCTTCTGACTATTTAGTTAGGACAATTCTAGAAAAGTCAGTGGATTATACCATGGCCAAACTTGTAGATGCTCATGATAGAGTGCAATCACATCTTTCAATTTTCCATTAAAAATCTCATCCTTCTTCCTTCTGAAAACACATCACTGACACATTATTTTTCTGTTTATTAACCATTTCTACATCCTTAAAAACAAACAAATGAACAAATAAATCAGTATTTCTGTGCTTAACCACACCTTAAGGAGTTATATTTCTCAAGAAAAAAGTTCTGTTTCTCAAGCATTATCCCTTGTAACTCAACCACTTTCCCCAGAAAGTCACAGGAAGAAAATATGTGTGGGATCCTGCTGGAATGAGGATGGGCTGAGAAAAGAGCAAGACCTTAAACTACTGTATCACCACCAGACCAGGCAATTGCCTGCTGAGCATCCATGATCTGCTGCTTGTCAGTGGACATTAATATTTGGGAAGCATTCAGAGGCTTGAAGAAAGTTGCTCCCTCTAAGGGCTGAATACTCAAGGGTCCCAGACAGGGGATCTGGGTTAACACAAGGCACTGCACATTCAGGCTCAGTCCACAAATCCTTTGTCTCCCTGGGCTGCTCCACCACTGCTACCACTGTTCAGACTTTCACTCTTCTATAGTAAGTGTATGAAGATTTGACAACTTCTTTAAATGCTGACTAAAGGACTCTCCATGCTAAAAAAGTCTAGAAGTACCAGGATAGAATGTCAGCATTCTCTCTTTTTTTCCCAGCCTAGATCTCCTCTCTCTAAAGAGCTGCATTTTGTCAAAGATAAATTGATGAAAGCCTGAAACATCTTTGCATGACACACTCATTTTCCTGTTGCAAAGCCAAGCGTGGGAGTTAATTTTTGCCAGCTTCTTGCCATGAGACTGACAACCTAAAGGAATAAAAAGTATCTACAATGAGCTTCAAAGAAGGTGGGGATTATTATTTTGCTAGAGTTGAAATCATACCCACCTTCTTTTGAGCCTTTCAGCCCTGTTGAGTTCAATCCCACCATAGACTGAGTATTCTAAATATACTGGGAACCATTTGCTGGGTGCAAAGACAGAGCCAGAGCCAGCACAGCATTTCTAGTCTGGGCTGCAGGAGCTCACCAGCTAAGTGAGGGTACAGCTCTCTAATAGGCATTTAAAGGATCTTGGTGCTCCACGAGGAAAAAATAATTTTTTATCTCTGGAAGATGAAGAGAGAGAGAAAACAGAATGAGGATATTTATTCTGGTGAAGAAGAAGTATTGAGTTGCAGGTAAAAAACTCCCTCAGGATGAGAACACAGGAGTTGTGTCAGCCTGGCTCAGTGCCCCGAGCTGCCCATCCTGCCCAGGACAGGTGGGAGCTGATGTGGTCACCCCTGCCATGCCCTGCTGTCCCTCTGCTCTGGGAATAGTTTCAGTGAGGACAGACAAGCAAGGGGCTCACTGTGCTGGAAGGCATTTTGGAAACAGCAAGCCAGGCTCTAGGACTGAATGCCAGTGCTGGTTTCTGATGTGACTATCCTGCTGGAAGGGGAGGAAGAGCAAGGAGGGGCCTCTTCTCCCTGCAAGACCCACAGCTGGCATGTACACCCCTGTGCACCTCCAGATAGCTCATACAGGGTCCCAGAGCTTGAAGCTGGAAAAGACAACTGGATTTTATCACCACTCTTAAAATATCACCCATTTGTGCCCTTATTGGGATGGACTGAAACGTAGCATGTATTCAAGAAAATGGTCTCTTAGAAAAGCATCGAGACATCTTCATCAAACACTAGAGACTCCTTGTCTTTGCTCAGCAGCTTGTTTCAAACCCTCACTATTAACATGTTTTGCCTAATTTCCACTCCAGATATATTTGGCTTCAGCTTTTAAGCATTCATCCTTTACCACCAAAATACAGAGCTCATTTGTCTCTGTGAAGAGTTATTCTCTGTAATCAAGACTTTTCAATCTTTTTGATAAGCTAGACAGACAGTGCTTTCTAAACCTCTCTCTCCCCATTAGGTTCTTTCTGTACTCCTTGTCACACTTTTGCAGTTCTTCTCTTCCTCTCTCCCAGTTTCTCAGCATCCTCAGTAGCAGGTCTCAGTAGATACAAAGACCACAGATAGCTCTGTTAGCCCCAGCTCCTGCCTCCATCTCAGCATCCCCTGTTTAGCCAGTCATGGTCTCATTAGCCTTCTGAGTTATTAGAGGACTTGAGCTTTTGTCTTCTTGTTTGGCCTCTAAATCCTTTAGCGAAAAAACAGTGCTTAACTAGAGCGGCTGCTATTTCTTTTTCTATGGAGTTTAATTCTCTGTTTGCCTGTACTTAAAAACAGTGGATTTGTCTGACCGAGCAACACGTCTTGTATCGCTGCCTCCTCTTCATCTTTTAAACATATCATTGATTCTTGTGCAAGCTGCAGATTTTATCAGCCAGGATCCAATGTAGCATCTGCACTGCTGATGAGAAGTTTTAGATCTAGGAACAATCTCTATACATCCCTGCTAGGTGCCCCCGTGTTTAATGATGATGGCTTTCTGCCAAATGCTGCTCAGGGAAAGCAGTTCTTCATTTTTGTTCCCTATTTGCTTTATTAAACCTATCTAGTGCTCAGGTTATGCCCTGAAATATCAAGTCAAACACCTTAGAAAGTCTTTTAAATTGCACATATATTGCATAAGTCCACGTTTTATATAAGCTAACTTGAAATCTGGGGCAGTAGCAGAATGTTTGTCTACACTGCAGGCGTCACTCTCGCTGTGCTAGTTTGGCAGCTGGAGGCAATCTCCAGCCATAATCTCCAAGAGCCCTGCTTATTTACCCTGGCACCCTACCTGACTCCTTAGCAGCACAGGTGAAAAGCCAGCTCAAGAGAGAAACCCTTTTACATCAATGCACTGAGAAAGTGAGGGCAGTGTTGGAGAGAAACAAATATAATTTGTTAATCAGCATTTTTATGGCATTTTTACAGGCATTTACTCAATAATTCCCTTGTCCACACAGAGAGAGGACCTACCTGTGGGAGATTTTTATTTAGGCCTGGACAGGAGACTTGGTGATCTCTGAGGAGTGTTCCCTCCTACCCGAAATCTTAGACACCACATTGTCAAAGGAGACAATCTTGGCTAGGAATGAATACCCACTACAGAGAGAGATCAAGACTTCATCCCCTCCTGGCATTGCAGAGGTGTCCAGGGCAGTCCCAGCAGATTTTTCATCATGACAGCCACTTGGAAAGATTTAATACAGTAGAAGGGAGGACAAACAATAACTGTCTTCCTGGAATACAAGCGTAGGAAAGAGCAGGGGTCCATAGGAATACTCTCGAGTAGAAGAAGCTCTCCATCAACCAGGAAAGCTGAGCACTTCCTCTGTGTTCTATGCAGAGCTCAGCAGTCTTTCATTTCAAATACCTCCTGGCCTTTACATTTTCTGTCACACACAGTCTTTCTGCATTCTATTGGCTTTCCTGGATCTCAAGGTTAGGAATCCATCTCTCTCCTCAAGGTACAAGCTCCCTGCATACATCCTGCTTTGTGACTGCTTTTAGATCCCTGAAAGGTGGGTGCTACAGCATTGGGAGCTACAGCATCAGGTGCTATAGCATCATGGCATCACAATATCACCACTTTGTGAATCTAACACTCCAGAGCACTCTGCACCTGCATAGGAATGGTGGGATAGGTCTACGCTGATATCTAATTGTCAAGGATTTTATGGCTGATTTTCACCACAAAAAAAAAAAAAAAAAATCCAAATACCATTCATTTAATATTTCAGTAAAACTGTGACAGCCACAGGAAAGCTTGATGAATTTTGGTCTCCTCTTGGAGTCAAGAACTCCTTAGGCAATGATACAGGTTCTCAAAAACTGCTGAACTGCTGTGCTGAAACTTTAAAGAAAAAAGTGCAACCTGAGGCAGAAAGAAGTCACAGAACATTTCAGTGCAAATTATTAACATTGCAGGTATTTATTATTGACTGCAAACATTAGTGTGCAAAGCACTCAGCAAATGGCACAGCCTCCAGCCCAGCACTCATGCAGCTGCCTCCCTGCTGCACTGGGGCAGTGGCTGTCATGGGCTGGGGAGGGCTCCTCAGCACCCCACTGCTCCTTGCAGGCTGGTGTGGACAGGAATGAGCTCCTTCCTGGTTGTCAGCCCCGTCTTCTGATGATAAAGCAAATTTTAGGAATCCCTTTGTCTAAAGCAGTTGTTAAGGTTGCAGAACTAACTGGCTTGATGCAAAGAAATAGATGAAGTCTATACCTAAGGCATTCCCACTGAGCTGGATGCAGTTTTTCTTTGGGTTCCTTTGAAATCTTCCTCTTCCATAGCAGAATTTCAGACTAATAGTTCTTCCTTTTTCAGCCTTTCCTGCTGGAATAAGGACTTTTCTTCCTTGACATGTGTCAGCAATGTGGTGGCTGTGAGGAGGAATGCAGTACGGGAGACTGGCCGTGGTTGATGGTTTCAAAAGGACTTTTGGGGGTCCTAGTTAGGGAATGTCCAACCAAACCAATTCCTGTGCTGACGAGTTTAATGCCCTCAATGTCATTGGGTATTTTTGAGAAACAGAGTCCCAGCATTAAGCAGAAGACAAGGGCAAGGCTCAGCTCCTCCATTCTGTGTGACTGTGCCCCCACACAGCTCCATGGTGAGCCCATGTGTGTCTCTGTTGCAGGATGATCCCATTGCCCAGCAGCCAGGGTTTCTTCCCACATCACTGTGGCTGTGCTGTACTGCCTGGTTCCCAGCCCAGCTGTGCTGAGGTGACCTTTATTGCCCCACACTGTGGAACCTGTTCCACTTGTTATAAATACCTCAAAGCTCACTGCATGAGGGGACTGCAGCTAGGGCTTCCTCCCTCTGATGCAAAGAGTAGGAACAGCTGCTTTGAGTTAGACCCTTTTGTCTGCCTCCACTGGCTGTTACAATGTTATTTTCCTTCCCCCTTCTGCACACAGGTGGTACTTGGCTATAGTTTCTCTGAATGCTTTATGTTGCAATTTTACCTTTGAAATATGCACCTTTTAGAAGCCACTCTAAATTCTGATTGTATCTCTGTTTCTCTTGAGGAGATGAGGGAACGCACTGCTTGTGTCCAAATCACAGAGTTATCTACCCAGGTGCAACACACATGCCAAGAGGGATGAATGGTGGGAAGAGGAGCATGGCAGCAGTTCACAGTCATTGCTGTATATTTTACTCCTTGCGCTCTTAGTGTATTAAATTGCTGCTAGCAAAGAGCAGGAATGCCCCTGGAAAAAAATGCAGGGAGAGAGGAGGACTAACTGGGACACAGCTGGCTTGTGCCAGCCCCTTAGACTCAGTACTCATTCCTGTCCATGCCAGCCTGCAATTTGAGGGCAGCTGTAGCTGCTCACCTCAGGGCTGAATTTGGGTGACTGCTTTCCTTTGAATGTTTCTGATGATTGCCTACCATGCTTGCTAATGACAAGGGTTCAGTGTGGGGGAATTTACAGCCATGATGTTGCTGCAAGCAGACAAGGAGCATGGCTGTGAGCAGAGAGAGGTACTCTTCTCTTGGTTTTTGGGTCCCCTGGTCCATGCAGCAAGTAGCTGGCGCCGAACTGTGCTGGCAGTTCCAGCTTCTGCCAGGGAAAGCAGAAAGAATCTGATGGTGCTCCAAAATACAGAACTCTGGAAGGATGTTCAAAGAACCTGTGCTGGAATGGCACTCACCCTGTGCAGAGGTACCCTCCATGGGCTGTGCCATCCACACAACAGTAGTGTCAGCTTGAAGGCATCTGTTCTCATGGGGTGAAAACTCCCTGGATGTTGATTACAAGGGCCCTGGTATTACAGTTACATATGAGGTTTATTCAATATGCACCTTTAAGAATTTATCTTGATCCTTCATGGTTGTGATTTCCGATTTATACTAGTTTGAGATCTGAATCTGACACCTTCTCTCGTGTGCTGCATACTGATGATTAGAAAACCTAATTTGTCCTAGAATAGCCTGGTTTTGCAAAAGGACATTGCACTGAGAGCCTTTTCTTGCATAATAATTTTGCTTTAGAAACATTACTCATGGTTCCTATCAGATCTGAATTGCAGATATCTGGGGGAGTGTAGCACTGGGATACTTTAGATTGAAATCACTCTGCTATCTATTATACTACAGCTCTCTTCTAAAGTAGGCTTTATGTTATAAATTACTTTATAGATTTGTAAAGCATGACATAGAAACATTATATACCCTGTGAGTGCTTTAAAATTAATTTGTTCTTGAGCGTGTCCATGTATGAATGAATTTGACATAAGTCTTTCAATTTTATGCTTCACTACAGAAAGTGCACACAGCACCAACTGTAAATCAACTGCCACACTTACTGAAATAACTACTCAGCTATGAAAAGAGAGTCTGCTCAATATTTAAAGGAGATTTAGATACAAAAATAATAATGTGTGCAAGAGAGCTGACATACTACCTTGGGACTTTTGAATTTAAACCAGTGAGATTAGTAAGGTAGCATCAATGTGCAGATCCTTCAGGTTAGGGGTGTCTGACAGAGAGACCAGGAAATTGAAGGAAGTCAGTTGAGATCACATTATTGTCTTGATCACCACATTTCTTGATCACCACATTCCTTGAGCTGATGACTCACAAGGATTCACCAGCAGCTCTCCTATGTGTGCAGGTAAAGATCACATGCATGGGCTGTCACAAAAAGTGGGATTTTCAATGTGCATGATTGATGTTCAGAAGGGATGAGCATCACCTAGAAACAGAATTTTTCTTTTTTTTATTATTTAAAAAATGCAATTTTGGATCATAACAATTTTTTATGAACTTGTGTCAAATTAAGTAATAGTGGTTCCAGCCCTCTCTTGCCTGGGAGAAAGGAGCCCCCACTCCCCTGCTCCAGGGCAGCTGCTGCTCATCCAGCACATTTTGGAGAATGTGGCTGAAACCTGTTCTTTCAGTGTGATCTAATTCAGCGTAAATGGCTTCACTGGCCTTTGCCACCAAGCTCAAACCTGATGGTGCTTTGTCTCAACCAAAGGTTGTACCAGGCAGAAAACTCACTCAAATATGTGCTCTGCTCTGCTCAACTGCTGAGCACTTGCACAGTTGCAATGAAAAGTAAAATAGTCACAGCAGGAGAGCTGGAGAACATCTTATTTCAGGTGACCTCTGGCTGGAGCTAGAGAACATCTCTAGTAAAAGAAGGGCTTTGGCTCAAATCTCTGCGTGTGGAAGAGTGGGTTTTGACCTCAGTGAATATCTTTTCCTTTGAACACCAGGTCAGGAAAGAATAGCTGCCATGCCTTATTCTTCCACTTTGTGATACCAGGCTTTTTTCCCTCTACTTTTATACCATGTCCCTCAAATCATGTATTTTGCTGATCTGAAATTAATTTTTTCAGAATTGCATTTCAAAAGGCTGACAGACTTTTTTTTCCTGTTTCTGCTACTGAACAAAAAAAAAAAAAAATCAATGATTCTTACAGCTGCCACAGTGAGAACCCTCATCTCATGCTGCTGTGCTGAGAGTCTAGGGAGACCCAAAACAAAAGCAGCAACCTAAAGGGGAAGGAGCTGCCATAGATATAGGTATTGAAATTCCTGATGACTGTAGTGATTCAGCAAAGAAATCTTTGTCCTTTATGCTACAGGGAAGTTTACTATATGAGACATACACCTCAGAAGCAAAACCAAGCCCTTTGATGGGTGAAATACCCTCAGGAACAGACTTTTAAAAATCATGCATTTATGGTAATAAAGGCATAAAGGGATGAAAAATGAAGGTGTAATTAAACAGATTAAGCCCAGACTTTGTTGCTTCTCTGAGAAAACAGTAGAAATAAGCTTCAGTTGGGAAAACATGTAAGAAGAATGGGTTTTATTTTCAATAGGGTGTTAAATGCTGTGTTCTTATAATAACAGGCACAACATGATGCTTTTAAATAGCTCAGGTAAAGGAGGTTCCAGCACCCCTGCATTGTGTGACTCAGATACAATCATTGACATGTTTTGCATACAAAAGAGATACTCAAATGAAACTATTATTAATAGCAAAACCAAGTTCCTACTAAAAACCCCAAAATGCCTTTTATATGGGCAAGTATTAATGTAACTACTAGTTATTCTAGTATAAATCTAGTATTTACTAATTTAATAATTTAATAATTAATAGCTGCCTGCATAAAAATTGTTGGGTTTTTAAGTGTTTCTCTTTTCTAAAGTCAGTGGGGAAAACCTTTCTCCAAATGTTTTTATTAAAAAACACGACAAAATTACGTATCAACACAGCCTTGCTGTCAATTCTCTCCAGAATGTTCTGGGTTCTGGGCAGGTGCTCAGAGCCTCATTGCCCAGTGCTCTGCTGACAGCAATGCACTGCAGAAACCAAGTCAGGGCTCTCTCTACTTCTCTTGCTCACTCACCCCTTTCCCAGTCAGCATGTGAGAAAGAGAAAGATGTCTTCTCCTCCTCCTTGCAAGCTCCAGCAATGAAGATGGGTCTGGCTCTAGAGTCCAGGTCTCCATCCAGCAAAGCTTTTAAGCAAGCAGTTAATCCATCCCCATTTAGAAAAGTGCAGATATAGCTGCATTTTGCCAAGAGAGACCCAGGAGCACATGCCAGCTCAGGGACTTTGGTAAGTGCTTGGGTGAGCAGGGATGGGCAGCTGAGAGGAGACCACAAAAAGGCAAAAAGGAGCAGAGAGGGCAGCTCCAGTGGTATTGGAGCAGCAGGAGCAAGGAAAGCTGAGTCAGGCCATGACTCAGAAAAGCTCACTCCAATTTCAGTGCCTTTGCTGACTGTGGTGTCACCTTTTCCAAGTCACTTCACTGTGCCATTAGAGTTAACAGCAACCTCTTTGACAATATCCTTCTGAAATTTACACAAACAAAGAGCACATTGTGAAAACCAAGTGTTAATGATGACATCTTTGGTGAAATTACCTGGTTTCTGAGGTAATTTCCATTATCTCTCTAGAACTTGCTAGTTCTTGATTCTGACCTTGAGGACACATCTGTGACCTCACATCTTCCATTGCTTCTCACTTCTGTAGTCAGGATCCCATTAGGTCAGGCACAAGGATAGAGACACGAGTCAGGGCAAAATGCTCAGAGTAATTCTCCAAACAGCATGGGCAGATTTAAGAGCAGCCAGAGGAAAGTAACTCACAGCCCCTCTGCTTGTGGAAGGCTGTGCATGCCACATTCATGGGATCCAGCAGCAATGACCACAAGGAGAAGAGCACCTTTCAGGCCAGTTAGTTTCAAGAATGGAAATAAGTGAGTGTCTGGGAAGGAGGGGCAGATTTTGGTTGCTGGGAGGAAAAAAATCAACACAGTAAATAAAAAACCAGACCAACTGAGAAGCCCCTTTTCAAGAGGCTCTTTGCACTCCCTGGGACCAAACCCCAGCTCAGCTGAAGGGCACAAATTCAAATGTTCATGCTCAGAGTACTCCCCAGTACGCCATGACTGCCTCTCACCTTTGGTACGTGGGCTGTTAATTTACTGGAACATTTGAAGCACAGGATGAAAATGTCTCTGATAATCTCAGATGGGAAGCCCTTCTTCAACAAAATGCTTCACGGGAAATTTTCTTTTTGGAGAAATACATACCAAAAAAATGCTAAAGACTGTATTGTTCAAGACAGATCTAAGAGCTGCTGTCATCTAAAATAAGCAGCTGGAGTACTTTGATGTACAGCAGAAACTTTTTGGATGTTACAAAAATAGCCCCTTGTATTAATCTGACAGGTCCAGCCCCCCTGGAGGTGCACAAAGCCTTAGCACAAGCAAAGCTCTCTGATGCCTTGCTGAGTCACTACATCACCAGCTCCTGACAGAAAGCCTTCTTCTAAATGTGCCCTGTAGGCTTCACTAATTGCTGTGATGTATAAAATACAGCGTATGAGGATGATACGGTTACAGAGGCTGAAAAATGAAGTTTAATTATAAGATACAAAATCTCTACATCATATTGTTTCTGTTAGTGGTCTGACAAGGCTTCTCATATCTTACTGCAAGATGTGGCTTTAACTCATCGAGCACTTTAATTTTCCCTCAAAAATAGGAGAATTTCATCTTAAGGAAAAAATTAAACAGCTACTTTTTATATTAAATATACTTAACCAAAAGCTTTCTCCCTATTATTTCATAAACACCTTGAGATTATAGAGGCTCAACCAGCTTAGCAAAGATGAATTGCATGTGATCCTGGGAATACAGTCATTGCATTAGTTATTCTTCCTTTCCATTGTGTTAGGCTTTTTGTAAATAATCTGCATGTTTATTGAATGGAGACTAATTAAGATGAAAGGACATACTTTACTGTACAATTAAAACCTGTCCATTGCCATAGGCAAGATGTCATCAATATTTCTAGCTAAAAATTACTACTTGCAATATACATCATGCAGAATTTTACTGTAACCATTAAAAAAAGCTAAAAGGATATTTTATCACTGGGTACAAACAGCCACATGCAGATTTAAAAACATGTAACCAAATGCATAATTCATAAATGTATATGATACTTTGGAAGAAAGGCATTATAATGAACTTGATTATTTCATGGATCCCAAAAGACAGGAAAATCTCTTTAAACTACCTCCAGAGTAAGGCTGCTCTATACCTCTAAATAAGACCAGTCAAGTGCTAATATCAGTTGTTTCACTGCAAATACATACTTTCTTTATTGTCTTTAACAAATTTCCCTAAATTCACAGTGGTAACAAAAGTTACCACTGCCCCAAACAGCTGATTTATATGCCAAATAGCATGGTGGAGTAAATGCCACTTAGGACCAGTTCCATCAACTTTGTTGGTACAAACAATCACATTGATTTAAATAGAATCCATCAAGTCAGCAGGATTGAGTCAGGCCACGTCTGCATCAGCAATGGGAGCAGCACTGTGGAAGGAAACAGCTTGTGCTGGGGCCCCAAAATCCATGCCAGCAGTGTGGTGGAGAGAAGATGTCATTCCAGCCAAGCTCCTGCTTGGCCCCACAGTTGCTTATTAGCAGCTGGAACAAACACAGTAACTGGGAAATTCACTTCAGAAACATTCTCCCGATCCCAGCTGAGGCAAAGATGTGGCACATCCCCAGATGGACACAAGCCTGCCAGTATCTCACAGGCATCATCATGGCTTAGCAAAGAAAAGTTCCTCTGAGTTTTCTCCACGGCATCCCAAGGAAGGGACTGCACATCCCATGTGCTGAGGTGGCAGCACAGTGTGTCCTGCAGGGCTGGACAGGCAGGGACATCCTTGGGTGATCCCAGGGAAAGCCCAAGTGTCTGGGGAAAGGGAGGGCAGGAGGTGCATGGGAATCTTCATCAGTGCTAGAATGAAGTATTGGTTTCCCTAGGGTGTTTCCCAAGTGTATCCAATTGGTGTAATGCTTCTGAATTGTAGCTTCTGCCACCTCATCTGCACAAAACAGCACCAGTTCCACTTCACCAGGATGTGCCAGAGGAGGCAAGGGAGCCAAGCACGATTACATTGCTACAAATAAAACAGGGGAATAGGAAAATGATATCATTATTATTTGCTTAATAAGATACTTTCCCTCATTTTCCCCAGCATTATAAATGAGACAGCTGCCTTGCTTTGTATCCCAGTACTCATCCAGTGTATCCTTCAGCACCTCTATTTGTTCTATTCTTCATTGCTGAAATGATGGTAGAGATAAGCCAATGGAGCCACTCCAGTACCAGTATACAAAGTCACAGCTTCCAAGAAACACGGAAATAAAATTATTTTTTCAAAAGAAAAATACACACATACACAGATTTTTTTTTCCTTACTGCCTACTGTGAATCTTCAGAAAGGTCAATATGTTGATTGTTTTCAGCAGGGACATGCCAATCACATCATCAATATGTTTAGATATTTCCAGCTACTGTATGCAATTTCTCTGCTGCATTTTGCAGCTCTTCTACATTAGGCCCAGCTAGAAAATACAACTCTGGTGCTAGTTTGGTTCTTCATGATTTCTGTGTTAAATCCACAGTACCTTAAATTATTTTCAAAACTGTTTTCAAGTGATAGTGGAACCATTAGTCTGTGCTCTTAGTTAAGAAATTACTTGTTCGAGATAGTGTCTCAAATTTTACCTATTTTAGTATCTCCTTTCAGGCTTCCCATGAACAGCAGTTTAGGCCAATTGATTACTCTGCCATTCTCTCAGGAAACAATAGCTGTCTCCACCTTGTTAGGGATTTTTAGCTGTTCAGTAGTGTAAAGTGTAGATGTGCAAGTACTTTTTTTCTTGATACAAATCCTTCAGCTTTCAGGTGACTTAGTATCTGTTCTCATAGACATGAAAGGTTTATGCACTGTGCAAATGACTGTAAATTCATGATAAATTACAGGAGTAATTACAGGAGATCACTGAAGATACTTTGAGATCCAAAGTACTGTTAGGTTCCCCTGGGCTTTCTGAGGGTAGCAAGGGCACAAGATCTCACCAGAGGATGCTTCTGTGGGTGCACAATTAAAAGAACAGTGCATGGGTAACCTTAAAATTTAAGCCAATAGGAAAGTGTGTGCATAAAAAGAATTGGTAGGCTGGGTCTTTCAAATGGTACCTATGATTTTGGAAGTATATTCAAAAATGAGGAGCAATGTATCAACAAGATCTTTATATATAATTTTTATTTTATTACTATAATTTCTCACCTAGAAGAAAGACTTCTACAGATCTTTCCATACCGAGATGAGAACAGATACAGTTTTATCTTTGGTCTAATTCATTGTAATGATTTGTAGGTGTTGGGTTTTTAATTTTGTATTTTTATTCAAATGTTTTTGAAGCAGCCAGATTAACATAGTGTTTAAGATTGCTCACTGATCAAAAGGTATTACTGGGTGTTTTGATTCTGACATGACAGAAAAAAAATTAATCCTACTGACACCAAAAGTTCTTCACTTGTTTATGTGTTTATTTATGTTGTGTCACTATTTCCTCTTCTGTTAATCCCAATTTTTTTCATCTGCCTCCTCAGTAATCCGTTGAATCACTTACCTGGCTTTCAGATAGTTCCCTGTCTGGATTAGTTGAGACAGGAGCCTGAACCATTCACACTCTCCACACTACAGCCAATAAAGAGATTGTTTACAAATTGTACTATGATGTGCAAGATCTCACTTGATTATACCTTAACTGTTCTGTTTTTCCCTCCCTACCTCACAGATGATGGAAATGCTTAAAACAAGTTAAGGTAGTATGACACAGACTAACGTAAGTGTGAGCATGGCATCCAGGGGACGAGCTGTGAAATGTTTGCGTGCTTCTGCCAAAATGCATTGCATGGCTTTCTGCTCTTGTCTCGTGTTTCTGATGTCAGGCAGCATGTTCAGCAACATGTAAGCATTTAATTTGATATTGGTATTCCAGCTCAGCTTCAGTTTTGTGTAGTCTTAATATTCTGCCTTTTTTGGTAGCTTGTGGCAGCTGCTAGTGGCAAATCTTGCAAGCTGTGTGTGTCATTCCTAAGTGACCTCCAGAAGTACCTGCTAGGATCAGGACCCCATTGGATATGGCTGTTTAGAAATCCATGGTAGAGATGCTGAAGTGTGCAGTTCAAACAGGTCAGGAGCAGAAGTGACCCTCCTGTGCTTGCCCACGGAAAGCAGCAGCTCCCAGTTTGCCTTTCCTGGGAGCCAAGCCTGCTCCTGGTGCAGCTGGCTGACGAGGACAGCTCTGCTATTGCCAATGCTTTGTGACTCTTCTGCTGTCAAACTCTTGCTTCATGTGGCAGATGACACATTGGATATATGAATGTTGTTTGCAAAGTCTCTGTTTAAAAAAGACTACTATGAGCAAATATGATGTTTTCCTGTGTTTATATAATCCTTTTAATCTTGGTGTATGTAAAGTTTATGAAAGTGAGACTAACCACAGCAGCTTGAAACATATTTATCCACATGGGTCTTGTGGTGCTGCATGATATGGAGAGGCAGAACTCAGCTATTCCCTTCCTGGGTTTCTTTTTTTCACAGGATTTTCTCTCATATTTTAAGTGTGCTGGTGGAGGTTTTTCATCATAAGGTTGGTCAAATATTGATCAGGTTGTCCAGCAAAGTAGTATCATGTCTATCCTTGGAGATCCTCAGAACTTGACTGGACATGACCCTGAGCAACCTGCTCTGTTTGGGTCTTCTTTGAGAAGGGAGTTGGAATGACCTCCAGAAGTGCCTTTCTACTTACAGTTGTCCACAGTTCTACAGTTTCATGACTGTGCAGGTGGGGAGTACAGTGAAGCCACCAAAATAACTTTTAAGCCATCATTCAAAACCAGATCACCAGAAATCAGTGTTCTGGTGACTGGTCCACTTTCCTGGATAATAAAATGGAGTTTGTTGGATGCTGGTTAGTACTCTCAGTATACCCAATTCAACCACTTGCAACTGAGCTTACACAGATAGCTATTTGTTTTTTTCTTACGCAAAAAAAAAAAAAAACGCTTCGAATAGCATGTGTTGTGTGAGATCAAGATGACTTATCAGAAACACCTCTACTTTTGAATTATTGGAGCTATGCCAGCTGACAGTGCCAGCTGTCTACATGATGTTTTTATAGCTCTTCTCAAGTTTCCCATGTAAGATCCCTACCTCTGTTCCTAAGACATTAATGATTAGACTGTCAGAGCTGAGAAAATCCACCTACCAAGCAAGGTCACCTTCGCTGTTCTCAGTAACAAAGGAAAATGCCAGGCTAACAAGGCTCAGGAAGTCCTAATTAACATCAGTGGGAAACTCAAAGCCAGAGAAAAATAGGGCTGGCAAAACAATTCTCTCTTGAGCTAAGATTTCTCTCTTTTTTTAGCCATTGTAAAAGAAGCCTGGAATCTGTATTTTCAAATATGGTTAGTACTGGGGATGGGTTGCAGAAAAGAAAGGGAATCAATAAGGAGTTTGTGATTTCCTGCCTCCTTCTCCTCAGTGAGTCCCTGCCAGCTCTCCTGGAGCTCTGAGACTCAGCTGAGGCCCTGAGGCAGGAGTGCTGCATGTCTCTGTTCCCACCTGCAAAAACATCACTATGCTCCTTCAGTTTGGCTCCCAAAAAATGTCTCTCCTCAGGGATGCTGGAGCCATGACATACAGAGAGCTGGGTCATGCCACAACCTCCCACCTCCTCCCCTTGCTGCCAGAAAACCCATCTTCCCTCATCCTACACAGCAAACAAACCAATGGCCAATATCCACCCACAGTTGTTGGGCAAATGGGTGTCCACAGACTGTATTTTATAGGAGACAACTCACAGATCTGTCTCTAGAACCACTTAAGGATTCTGAATTCATCTTTGAGTCTTGTGAAATAGCCCATCTTCCCAAAGTACCTTATTAAGCATTTTTGCTCCCATTCTCTTACCCTAAATTAATCTTAGTCCAAAATTCAGATTCCCTGAGTAGGGCTAATCCTCTTGATTGCCACCTCCCTCCTCTCATTGCTCTGACCCCCATTACAGTCTTGATGGAACCAGCTGTCTCTCAGACACCTTATCTGGCAGAGAGCTGCTAAGTCCTGCAACATTTCAGCCTATTCATTTGTATAATCTGGGTTTTTCATGCTGATGTTCTTACACAGCCATCTCTGGTTTCTGTGTAAGCCCAGTGCTGCTAGAAGAAGCTTGTTTTCCCCACTGATTTCCTTCTGTGCCAAGGATGTCTCAGTTCTCTTATTTTATAAGTGTGAGGGAGTACTCCATAAATGAAAGTGGTTTCGGTTTTCAGTGCCTATATGTGGGTAATAACACCTGCAACCATATTTTAAATTCCAGAAAGAAATATTCAAATCAGATATGATGTACAAAATTCCCACAGCCTTTTCAGCAGTGGGGAGACAAACAGAGGAAACAATTCCCTAAGGATGCTGTGACTTTCCAGTGTTGGAAAACCCTGGGGATATATTATTCAACACCATCAGAAGTGATTCTGATGCAATTATCCCACCTTGGGAAAAGAAGGGATCCACATGACCTCCTGAAGCTCTCCACTGTGTGTTTTTGTACGATTCTGTTACTTTAATGATGATAAAAGCCTTGGCCAAAAAATGTAATGATGATTCTAAATTGTGTACACGTATAAGCAGCTGACACCAGGACACAAATTGAGTGGCAACAGTGGACAGACCTGAAGAGCCACTGCAGACTGTTGAATGCAGTGAAACATCATCTCCCTCTTGCACACACACACACAGGGGTGACAGAAGCACACTGCTTCTGCCTCTCAGCATGACAACAGGCCAGTGTTACACACCCAGCAGTACTCACAGGGGCAGGCACTGTGGCCCGCTGGATCTTGCAGTGTTTCCCTGCAGACCCTCTTGTCTCAGCTGCCTTCCTCCTTGAGCCTCAGAGCCTCCATCCTTCACCAAGCCCTGCAACACAGTTACCTTCTCCAGTTACATCATTCTGAGCAAATGACAGGAACAGCTTTTCTAAAGACCTTCAGTGCGGTTTTATTCCCCACACGAAGGTTAAATCCTCCGAAAACTACTCACAGAATGCCACCATTCATCCAAATAGTCTCCTGCAATTTCATTCACCTTTCAGCCACATACGTTTTGACCATGCCAGATTAGGAGGCTGGTTTCTTGCCCTGGTGACTTCTCTGTGAAGTCTCTTACTGTGACACCCTCTGTGCTTCCCAGGCAAGCACAGAACTCTTCACACTGACGTTGGGTGGCCTTGTAAATGTCCACACTGCTACTGCTTGCTGC
This sequence comes from Brachypodius melanocephalos, assembly GCA_013398615.1. Classification (NCBI taxonomy): domain Eukaryota; kingdom Metazoa; phylum Chordata; class Aves; order Passeriformes; family Pycnonotidae; genus Brachypodius; species Brachypodius melanocephalos. Next base: position 6,296,735 of record VZSR01001299.1, on the reverse strand, counting down.
TTCATCTGCCCCACAAGAGCATTAAGCAAAAGTCAGTGCTCTCTGAAATGGTCACTGCCTGGCTCACTTGGCTACTGTTGCATTGTCTCTGTTCCCTGTCCAGATATGTTGCACCACAGAGCAACAAGGCATGCCTTCATTCAGGACATCTCTTCTGTCCTAATCCTTAGCTGTCCTTTGCTGCTAGATACTTCTGCTAGTCTCTGTCATCTCTGCAAGGTCTTCTGTCCTGACATTTCCGTTTGACCCATCCCTCATTCAAGCTGCAGCTGCAGTGCCAGCTCTGGGGCTCTGGGAGCCATCTGTAACAAAAAGGGTAATACACCACTTCTTCTGCCTCCACCTGCTGTGTTCAGCCATGGGCTGATGGTCTCCCGCACTCCAAGCTTTGAACTCAGTCATATTATTCATGGACTAAACAAGTGTCTCTGTGTTGATCACTGGAATAGTGTGCAGGCACAGCTCTCCCTTCCCTGAGGATGATGTTGCCCGCAACCCAAAAGAACGGTGCTTTTTAACTTCAAGCAGAGGCACACTCACTCATTCACTGTTGAAAGTGTGGTTATCACTCAAGCAAGGAGTGCACTCTTGGGCAGAATCCCTAGCCCATCCAGCATATTAATATGGCTTCAAGGGATGTGAAGGAGCTTTATACAAATGGAGACTTGAGACTGAGCCCAGCAAAGCACATTGTTTCCTGGAAGTGCATAAGGAGCCCTAACAAATCCAGCAGGATGATCCATGGACTGAGTGGTGTGCTCTTATCTAAGTGCTTTTCTGGCTGAGGGCCACAGACCAACTTGCTCCTGAGAGCCCAATGGGATAGCTGGGAAAGCAAAATCTGCCCAGTGGAACACCAATAATACCAATGCCTCTCTTGCCCAAAGACTATCCAACTTCCTGATGTGTGAAAATTTCATGGTCTCTATCAAAGACATTGAAAAGCTCAGCAGACCTCAAGCTTCCTTCCTTCAATAGAGCAGTTTTAATCCTTCATTAAGGCTGGCCAGCCTTTCTGCATCGTGTGTGCCCAAAATGCCAACATTTCCCTATGACCAACAGCCACCAGACAGACCATGAAGATCTGGAGCAGGACAAAGACCCTGGGGCTGTTAACAGACACGAGCTGAGTCCCTCTCCCACGGCTGCTATGGAAGGCAGCTTGGCTGGGTTTATGCTGGTGTCTGCAACTCCAAATCCTGCCCTGCACAGGGACTCCAGTGTCAGGTGGATGCCATCAGTGCCATGGGCACCATAGTGCTTGGAAACCATAGATGAACTACTCATCAAACATAGCCAAAGGATCAGAAATCATCCAGTATTAAGGGTTGGATTTGCTGTGTATTGTAGGCTTCCCTCACAGCAGCAGCATGTGATATCCCTTCTCTTCATCCAGACCACACAAAGAATATTACAGGCAGAAACCCAGACAGACCAGTAGCCTCTCACAACCTGGCAATACATTAAACTGGAAAGTCATTATATATGAGTTGAGTAGAGCAGGCTGATGCTCTTGCACACACGGCCTTACTTGTCTTCCTGTTGAACGGATATTTTGGATATTCCAGTCATTCAACACACTCATCTGTAAGAACATTTTCTTATTTCTTAAGATGCATTCCCCTTTTGTAGTCCTATTCACAATAATGTTAGCAACATGAGACTTCAAGCACTCATCTACCCATTCACAGCATTTTTACCAGTAAATGATCCTCTGAAATTCAGACTAGAGACAAAATGACTCTCTACCGGTGCTCATGGAATCAGTTTTTTCTTGTTACAGATTTCTGTTTCATATCAAAATGTGCACTGAAAAATATGCCTCCTGCTCTAGAAACCCATCTTTAACAGACTTGAAGTGGTATAAAGGGTAATTAATAGGTTAATCCCATCTCTAACCTCTGTGATACAATGCAAAATGCAAGAATATTCCCCTGCTGAAAAATCTGATCTGTCATTAATTTTGGTCCTCGCTAGAGAGGCAGTGGGGTTAAAGGCCAGGAGAGCATATACCTTTGCAATTCCATTTGTGAGCAAGTGAAAAAAAAAGGAAGCAGAGTGGTTTTTTGCCTTTTGGTACTGGCTTGAACACCCAAAGCACCACTATCTCAATGTCGAGGAAATGCAGAAAAAACCAATTTCACTGAAATGAAGACATAGACCTGTCTTCAGTCTATTATATATTAAGGGGAGGGCAGTCATTCTCTAGAATGCCTGAAGCCAACTCTGAAGGCAGAGCTCATATATTCTCAGAGGTGTTGAGCTCAGATCCACTTTGAGGGTGAGAAAATATTTTCTCTATCCAGTCCATGCCAGAGTAGATCTCAAGAAGTAAATCAAAGGACACTAGGGACAAATCTTGGATAAAAGCATATCAAAACTTTGTTTAATTTGTTTGCACTGCTGTTGTTAAGCAGACTCACCAGAGACAATATGATCTACAAATGGAATATGTTTCTAAATCAGGACACAACTTACTGGAAGGATGAGTAATGATTTCATCTAAGTCATTACATCTTCTTATCAATAGCATATCTCTGCAGGGAACATGCTCATCTTCAGCTGAATATCATATAATCCCTGCAGGAGAGACTTCAGGTGCCTGACTCAAGGGCATGACACACCAAACCATCCAAAAAACAGTGGGGCAGGTGGTCCCTTGTTGATATCAGATATGCACGGATATGTATAATTTGTGGTATGTTCAATACCCAGCACATAATCCCTTCAGTTTACAAAACTTGCTTTTGCCCAGGTATGTGGGAAAGGGCCACTTGTTAGGACAGCAGAGAAAGGGGGTGATTGTCCTGGATACAGGCATGATCATAGACCATGGGACCTCCGAGTGTGATACACACCCATGGGATGGCTGTGTGGTACAGACTGCAGTAAGCAGGTGGTTCTGCACATATACACCTCCATCCTGCTCAACTTTCAGAGCTAAAATCCTCAAATGCTGCCCAGGCAGCTCCTCTGAACAGAGCAGGATAATGGGTTAATGCTTGGACTCAATGATCTTAGAAGTCTTTTCTAACCTTAATGATTCTGTGATTCCAAAAGTATGTGTATATGGGGGAGCTGCACTGGATTAAATACTATAATCACAAAATCAGCAATGTTGGGAGGGACCACAGTGAGTGGGTCATCTGGTCCAACCTCCCTGCCCAGGTTCTAGCTACAGCTTTTCTTCCTTCACTTGCCTACTCTCTTTGACTGTAGTTGGCAAACCCATTAGCTTCTGTATCCAGGCAGCACATACCCCCAGCGCTATTTTCAACATTATCACTGTCCTTTCTCTTCTCTCTAGACTGATGCTGTCATTTAATCCTGCTGACATTCCCTCAAGAGCATCCTACAAAATTATCTATTACTATCTGTTCCCACAGTAGAGCCATTGATAACTCCATCCTCAGTTTTCACAACCCTCTTGATGCTCACCTTGTCTTCCCTCAAAATGTCACAACTAACATCAATTCCTTAGCAAACCACACTAAATCCTTTCACTGTTTCGCCTTCATCCTTTTTGCGGTCCAACCTCTCAAAAATTTCCATAAAACTTCTTCTATGGCTTTTCCTACTTTTCCCCTCCTTTTTTTTCTGAGATGCTCATTTCCTTTTCCTCTTTGTGGCACCTTCTTGTCCCAGGCCTCCTGCAACACAAAACCTCCTCCCTGAGTGTCACCACAGTGAAGTTCATACCAGTTTCCAAGTTTTCCATGAGTTTTCTCAGGAAATCAGTCTTGCCTGTGTTATTTTCAAATCATCCTTTGATGTCCCACTTACAACTCCTGCCTCTGGTGTTGAGGTGTTGCCTTCAATGAGATATGAGCAGTGACTCTCTTGCTCTCTAGTCCTCTGCACAAAGGGCAGCTGGAGGAAGAAGCAATGCCATGCTCCTGCCCAAGTCAGCCTTGCTTGAGCTTACCTCCAAGTAAACCAGAGTCAGTCTTTGTTTGCCACTTGTTTTTGTAGCATAGGATCTACAGCCCATCCTGAGTCAAAAACATCCTTTCTGGGGAGGAGATACAGCTGCTGCATGTTTCCTGCCTCCATTCTGTTATTACAAATGGAGAGTATTTAAAATGCCTGTGAAAGACCTGGCATTACATAAAAGTTACATCGAGGAAAAGTTCCCTTTGGAAAGGAAACTGTGGTTGAGATTTGGATAGGGAATGTGTCTGGCTCTGTCTACACCCAGATTTTTTTTTTCTCCCCCTATGGAAAAATAAAGGGATGTGACATGAGGACCACAAGATACGGTCAGAGTAGAGTCTCTTGAGCAGAGGGCACACTACCCACCATCCAGAGGACATTCATTCACCTCTACCTTGTGTATGGTGCTCAGGCTGAGTACGAGACTTCAAAATATTTACCATATCCAAGAAGCTATTTCAGCTCTCTGATTTACAGAAAATTATTTGCCTGAAAGGAGCTGCCTCTGAAGCAGTTTGTAATTAATACATCCATTTTCATATTCCTTAAAAACAACATTCATAACAAATTAGAAAGATCAGAGATGCCACAAAGATTTCTAAATAACAAGAATTAGTAGTGATTAAGCATCTCACTGTAGAGTAACAAATAGACTTGTCAATTGCCTATCAAAGTTAATAAACAGAAAAAGGGGTACTGATGATTTAAGAAAGCATATACAAGACTAATTCAAGTCTGTAAAACAGAGTACTTGTAGGTAGCTGGCAAAATTTGAGTGCCCTGCATCAGACTTAAAAATTTAAGTTTTTAGAACCCAGATATTCACATGGGTTTTCTGTTGGTTGGTGGGGTTTTTTTGCCTGGGGTTGTTTTTTTTTTTTTTTAAGATTAAGATACTGCAAAAATTGCATGAAAAATTAGAGGGCTTGAAAGGGCTAAATCCATTTTGCCAAAGTCAAATAATGGACATAATATCCTGCAGCTAATATTGTCAAGTCAGTTGTAATGGGTTTTCAAAAACGTTGTAAAATATGTGCAAGTAATAACTTAACTGAATTCCTTGTAAATTCTATGACTAATTAATTAAAATTTGTATAAAATATTTTGATGCTCCATTCACATGCTTAGAATTTAATTAATTTGTAGGTTCCATGCCCCTAATAAAAAATGTTTCTCCATGGTCATGGTCCAGAGCCTTGTAACAGTGTACAGCTTTTCATGAGCTTTAAAGGCAAGTCTGTCACTGACAGTGGTAAAGTTTACTGAGCCCTACAAAACCTGTCTGCTTCACATAACCTTTGATGAGCATGTTGTACAAAAGGCAACAGGCAGTATTTATAGGCTGCCCACATGAGAGCAAGCACAGGTAATGTTCAGACTGCTTTATAAAACCTACAAACCAGGTAGCAACTCACCACTGCTGGCCTGGGGATTCACATGGGTGCAGTAAATAGACAATGTCACTTCTCAGGTAGAAAATTAAAAGCAAAAAAATCATACAAATTGGATGAATATAGTTCATCCCAGTGATGTGCTGGGTCCTACAATGTCCTCTTCCTACCTGGTGGTTTAGCAGCTGTTTCTTTAATTAGATCATCCTCAAGATTTAATCCAACCTTTTTCAGGAATGGTGAACTCAGTCAGCAAAATATGTTTTTAACCACTGTCTGATAAAAACATGTTGGGAAAAATAGTATTTTGCTCTGAAGAATTAAAAAAAAACAGGGAACATATATTCTTTTGGCAGGATTTGATAAATTGTGTGCCATGATATAATAATACTGTTATATTTCTTGCTAAGCATGGCAGTTGTCTGGAGGAACAAAATTAGGCAACTTTGCCATTCACTCAGCTAGTCAGTGATCCTCATGCCTATTTTCCCTCATCATCCATGATACTACCAGAAGGTACAGCAAACTGTTTCCACTATTCTCAAAAGTCTCCCTCTCTGCTTTAGAACAGGGCACACACAAGGTCACTGCAAACAATGCTGTTGAGATTGAGGGAATAGCCTTTTTTCCCTTCTGAACATGAAGCCACACACACCACTTGAAAAATTAATGACTGACTGGGTGATTGTTGTCTCCTGGAGAGTTTGAGGTGAGGTCAGTGCTTATTCCCTCTCAGGAGAGGAAGATGGTTTAATGGATGACACAGTGCCTTGGCCTGCAGCTTCAGGACAGTCAGGCAGCCACATCCTGGGTGACCTGGACTTCACTTGCCTGTAGTTCCCCTTCTGGGATCTTACATGCTAAAAAGGTTCACAAAAAAAATGGATACATTCATGGCAGAAAGACTTTTGGGACCCTTACATGCCATGATATCTGTTGGGCTCCCAAATTCCCCCTCCAAATTGTTGGATGGTACGTAATTTTGAGAAAACAGCCCCATGGCTTTCCCTGCCCTGCCTTACATACCCACTGCTGGCCACTGCCAGAAAAAAGGGTGTGGACTGAGTGGACTTCTGGTCTGACCTTACATATGGAAGGTGAGAACTTTGTTTTCATACCTGCCTGTTCTTGGGGAATGCCTGTCTCTGGGCAACTCTGGCCACTGTGGAGCTGTTCCTTCACATGCCCTCATACTCCCCTCAGCCCTGTACTTAGTACAGTGTTTATATCCTCTCAATAATGCCTCATCATGCTACCCCACCACAGAGCAGGAGCTCCAGGCGTGTTGGCTCAGCAGAACACGCTTAGCTCACAAGCCAAGCCGAGGTGCCTCTCACCCCCAACACCGTGTCACTTCTTTCTTGTGCAGTAGAGATCTCTGTTTTACTGACCTGCACAATACACAGATTTATTTGCTGGAGTTACAAAATATATGAACTGATACAACAACCAGTTTCTACCAAGGCTGCAGGAAAAAAAGGCTGTAACTTGCTGTAAGAGCCACAAGCTCCATCAGAAAACAGAAGGTTCCACATAAGGGAAGCACGACACGTAACCTCTTAATAAAAACAACCCCAGCCCGCCAGGGAACTGCCAGAATTTACAGGCATTGTGCTGGGAACAGAAATCCAGCCCTCACAGTCAGCACAGAACTATTAGCAAACACACAGAGCAGTTAATATTTTGAGGTTGTTCTAGATTTATTTGTGTACCTTGACAGGTGACATTTCCAAGACACTACGAGTCTCTGCGGAGTTGGACCTATTATTAGTAGTGAACATGCAGTTGAGCTGACATGACAGAGAAATAAAGAAGTGAAGTTCACATAGTCTTTCATGCAGGGAAGGTTATTCCCCAAAGTTTTTAGCAGCCTTACAGTCCCCTTCAACCAGAGACAAATGCCTTGTGCTACCACTACCCAAAGCACATCTGGAAACCAACCTCTGCCTTGACTAAGGATGCTTCTTCCCAAGTCTATTTTCTCATTTGTTTCTGTTATTGCTAAATGTGGGTGTGGGTTTTCTCCTGGGTGATGTTCTCAGCAGGTATCAACCTCCTGTGGGGTTTTGTTCTTCAGTGGCCCACTGGCCATCTGGCTCTCAGCCTTGGGGAAGCCCATGTGGTCTCTTTCCTGATGGCACTCCAAATTCCTGCAGGGCAATCATCACAGTCCCTTCTCCCAGGCAACTTGTGAATGGCTGTGGGCAAGAACATTGCCAGAGCCAGGCCTGAAAGGGGATAAATGGAGACATTTGAAACACTGAAGTAGGAACTGGACAACAAGTTTCATTAAAACCACAGCTGGAGCTACTGGTGACTCAGGTGGATGTGCTGACTGTGGTTTTAAAGGGAGCTGAAAGAGCTCTGGAATGACACTTGTGAAGAGGTGTTCCTGAGACCCCTGCAGACAGTTCAAGGGAGAGAAATCCCTGATGGCCACATATGGAAACAACCTGTGTGCTTGGAGCCCTGTTACAAAAGGTACTGAGGCCAAACTCTCCTCCCCAGCACTGTCCTTGCGCACTGTCCTCACCATCAGAAGCACAGGGAAAGCCCACCAATCCTTAAAGCTGCTGTAATTCAGAACAGACAAATGGAGGGAAAAACATACTAAACAGTTGTTTCAGCAGTTGATTGTTTTTTGGTTTCTTAGCAACTGTGGGAAAAGAAGCTGCCTGGGATTTGAGCTGTCTGGTCAAATCCAGCAGGCATCCTGCTGGGGAGGACAGCCCTCCTCCTCTCTGCTCATCTGCACAGGGAAAGCACAGCTGGTGGGAAGCCTTCCCTAAACAGGGAGATAGCAAACAAGTCCATCAAAATAGATGAACAGGCTTCTCCCCCTGTCGTTCTCTCCACCGAAGGACAAGGGAACAAGCTGGCCATCAGAGTCCTCAGTGTGGTTCCTGGAAAGGTTGTTTAAGATTAGACTGCTTTTCATTTTAAAGAGCATGGAAAAGATGAGGGAATCTTGCACTAACAGCTGCAGTCACTGGTGTTTCCAGGTTGCACCCAAAACAGGAACTGCAGGAGAGAAGTCAGATTCTTCTGTGCTTCAGTGTCAGGGCCAGGCTGGAGGGGGAAAGAAGGAACTCCTGGGTCCCCAGCCACTCCAAACCTGCAAATGAGCCTGATGGTCCTCATGGACCCCGGACCCTCAGGGGTCCTCAGCTCCTCTCCTGGCAGTGCAGGTGGACCAGTTACAGCATCCTTCACAGGTTGTTTTGAGAACACTGCTATGGAGTGCATGAAAAGCTGTTTATGGGTGTTTTCCCTGCAATCAGCAGTGTCAGTCTCTTACAAATCCCTTGAGCAAATCTACAGAGAGAAAGAGCTGATTTCTGCCAAAAAGTTTCTCTATGTGTGTTTGTTCTGGAGGTTTCAGCACTGGTGCAGGGTTTGGTGTGGGTCTCTGTATAGGAGCAGCCATTACATTGTTTTCGTTTTCAAGGGACAGTGTTTAAATCATTTAAATTCATGCCTGTTACTGACATACTGGCCGTGCTGATTGCTAAAAGCTTATTTCCACCCATACTAGCACTATCTCATTCATTCAGATATAACTATGAGGATGCTGACCTGTAGTTAATCCTGCATGTCCCTGACTGTTAATTTAATGACTATTAAATATTAATGAGAGCAGAGAAGGGAAGTCAGATCACCTTTTCCACAGCTTAGTGCCCCTGTCACCAGGCTACAATGTCATCCTTGATCTTGCTTTCTATATTCCCTTTCTCCCAGTTTCATTTACAGGACAAAAAAGATACATTTTAGAGAACATTTTTGTAGTCAAGTAGCTATTGCAAGGACACTGTTGTTGGTTAAAAAAGGGGGTGAGGTTTTTGTCTGCAGTCTGGGAAAAGGCCTTACACCTTGGCTCAGAATATGCTAGAGAATATGCTAGAGAAAGGGAGAATGCACAAAAACACAGACACCCATGACCTAGATGCTCCTCCTGATGCTGTGCAAAGAAAAATTCATTGCTCAAGGAGAGATGTGGAGGGTGTCTGGTGGTTGCAGTGCTCTCCAGGGCAGGGGAGCACCATGGATCTAGCAGGGTGTACCTGTGCACAGTTCATTAAACAAAGGACAGCCTAGCACCAAAGGTGGACCCTGAGGTGCAAAGCCTCAATACCACAGTACGAGGTGCCCCGTTGTGTTCCCAGCCTGGTGGTGGGAAAACTCTCCTGACCAGCCTGGAGTACAGAAGTGAATCCCCCCCTTCTAGAGGAGAGAGTTGAACAACACTTTTCAATTCCAGATGAGTATTATTATGTCCTGATTCTCACAGAAAGCATCATGACTTTTGGTCATGCTTCAACAAAGAAAACCATGTCCCCCATGTGACCATCCACAGAACATCTCATTTGCAAGCCTGTTATATATCCAGGCAGTAAGGACTGGTGATGGTGGTGTAGAGATCTCTTTCTCTACCTCTTCCCATGCCTTTTTTTCTCATGGTCTTTTCTTTTGCATCAGGCAGTTGTGACTGCACCCTTAAAACAGTCATGTCTAACTGTTGGAGGTATTTGTCTGTGCTTAAATCTAAGTATCTTCATATGATTATATTTTTCTGATTATAAAGCTAATGAGATAAAGCAGAAATCAATCAAAGTAGCTGGGCTTGAAGTGCATTAATACTTAATACTACCTTTTACTATAGTAATTATGATTTATTTACTTTTTGAATTGCTATCTGGTTTGTTTATCTCTATGAGAGACACTTCTCAAGAGTATCTTTCTGACTATAGTGTTTTATTTTTACAGAAAAATACAGTCATTTAGTGAGATGGAAATTACTTCCTTATTATTTAAAATTAATTCAGCCTGTCAAAATGAGCTCATTGCCATGCACAGTATTTCCTTTTTAATTCAGTCTCAGCCTTTCTAGAAATTGAAATTCTGTGTTGAGATGATGTACATAGCAGGCTTTTTATACATATTAAGCCCTACATATTAGGAGGATTAAGGCCACATATACATTTTAGAATAGGGTACATAATTATAAAACAAATTTTGCAGCAGGGATAAAAGAACTTCAGTTTTCCATTGGTCTTGTAAACTGCTTTGCTAGCCAGGAATGAAGCTGCAAGAATGCCTGATGGGAATAAAAGGGACTCTCTTGTCCGCTCCTTTAGGACTCTAACTTTTGCTAAATCAGGACAAAAGTAGAGGAAATATTTGCATATAAATAATTGGGATGCCAGTGCTCCCTCTTTTTCTCTTCTTAGAATAAAAAAAAAAAGAGAATGGAAAGCAGAAAAGGACAGAGGAGATTGAAACCTGTGATGGGTATAGGAAAAGATAACCTTAATAAATAGGAGAAAATTGCCTGTCACCTGCAAAGGGAGCAATGAAAATAAGGGGGGAAGGGAGACAAGTTTCTGACAGCAGCATCCCACAGGAATTTCTTCAGGACCAAGAATCGATTAGAAAAGGGAGAGAGAGAAGAAAACGTAGCTTTAAAAGATACTTCCCCCTCTATCCTCTTGGCCATTCTCAGTTCCCACTGCACTCCCTCCTTACAGTAGCTGAATGGGCTCGTGGCAGAAGTTCAGTCCTCAGGAACCAGCCCAGTGTGTGAGGAAACATTCCAGTGACTCACCTGCACTGGGCTGGTGTCCTGGTCACACCCCCTGAAAAGAGAACAGCAGGAAATGAAGAGTTTGGGATAAAAGGAGCAACCAAGGAAAACTGTTGCTGGGGAAGGCACCTGAAAATATTGCCATTCCTATAGTAAGAAAACGACCACAAGAAACCATTTTTGCATTCACCAACAGAATCAAAAAGGTAGTTAAATAATTTCAATAGGTTTGGGCATACCACAGACAAGACATTCAGTGTCACTCCTATCACGATGGGATGATGTGGGGAGCAGCACACATGGCAGTGTTACCTCAGTCCTTGGGTAGGTCATGGAGTAAATAGTCCTGGAGATCATTTCCAAACACAAAGGACAAGAAGCTGATTGGAAGTAGTCAGCCTGGATTTACAAAGGAGAAATCACACCTGAGAAAACCTGAAAACCTTGTACAGCAATGTGACTGCCTCAGTGGTCACAGGGAAAGAAGGGAGTGGCATTGCTCATCTTGACTTTAGCAGGGATTTTGAGTGCTAGCCATAACTCCACAGACAAGGTGATGAAGTGTGGGCTGAATACCTAGAGAGTGAGGTGGACAAAAACTAGCTGAACTGCCAGGTTAAAGGGCTGTGATCGGTGTCACAAAGTCCAGCTGGATGATACAGCAGATAAAAAACTGGGAGAAGTGTTGAAGCAGTAGAGGGTTATGCTGCTATTGAGAGGGACCTCAATAGATTGGTGAAATGGGTGGATAGGAACCTCATGATGTTGGGATACCCCCAGTCCTGCACCTGGAGAGGAACAAGCCCACACACCAGAATAGGCTGGGGGACACCCAGCTGGAAAGCAGCTTCACAGGAAAGGGCCTGGGTCTCTAGATGACACCAAGTTTCCTGTGAGCTAATGATGTGCCCTTGTGCCAAAGCAGGTTCTAAATGGAGGACCCTCCATTTAGACAGGACCCTCCATTTAGCACTGGTGACACCTGCAGTGCCATGCCCTGTGTTGGGCTCCTCAGTGCAAGAGACATGTGGGCACACTGGAGAGAGTCCAGTGAAGAGCCAATAGAATGATGAAGAGATTGGAGCAACTCTCCTGTGAGAAAAGGGTTAAAGAGCTGGTGTTGCTCAGCCTGGAACAGCGAAGGCTCCATAGGGACCTTGTGAATGTGTATAAACACCAGATGGGGGCCCAGTAAAAAAGACAGAACCAGACTCTACTTGGTGGTGCCTGGGCACTGCATAAGACACAACAGACACTAACTGACATGCAGGAAATTGCATTTAAACTTAAACCCCCCATTTTTTTTACAGCAAGCATTGTCAAACACTGGAGCAGGCTGCCAGAGAGGTGCTAGAGTCTCCATGGGTGGACCTGACTGGACATGACCCTGAGTGACCTGCTCTGGCTGTCCCTTCAAACAGTGGACTAGGAGCAGGTACCTCAGAGGTGCCTGCTGAGCTCTGCAGTTTCCTGAGTCTCTGACACCAAGACAGGAAAACTGCTGGCAACTGGCAAAGAGAAAATATGAATTTTGGTATAATGATTTGCAGCAAAAGACCAGTAATACACAAGGGGTTGATCTTGCCAAAGAGATGCCATGGTGAGCAAGGTGCAAAGAGGTCCTCCCACAGGATCACCACTGTGGTAGGGGAGAAGTTGCAGCACAACCCACACATGGATAGGGAGGTATCTCCCACTGTTTCTCCCTTAGTAAGAACTGATGCAAATAAAGCTCTGTAAAACAAAACCTATTGGCAGGAACAACCAGCTTCAAACCCAAGTCTTGGCTCTTGGCAGGAGGCACCAGAGCTTACACATTGAACACAATTCTTGCAAAGAACAGCTGAGGGAGCTGGGGTTGTTTAGCCTGGGGAAGAGGAAGCTCGAGGGTGACCTCATTTCTCTCCATAGCTGACTGAGAGGGGGTAACAAGTGGCAGAACAAGAGAAAATGTCCTGAAGTTGCACCAGAGGAGGCTTAGATTAGATACTAGGAAAAATTTCTTCACTGAATGAGTGGTGAGGAATTGGAACAGGCTGCCCAGGGAAGCGATGGAAACACCACCTCTGGAAGTGTTCAAAAGGTGAGTGGATGTGGCACTGAGGGGCATGGTTTAGTGGTGAACGTGGTGATGATGGGTTAAAGGTTGGAATAAATGATCTTAGACCTTCTCCAACCTCAACAATTCTATGATTCTGTTATTCCCTATTCTGGAATCCAAAGCATCAACAACTGTAAATGTGTTTTAACTTGTGCTACTTTGATGGATGTTTCTGGTGAAACAGGCACCTGGAAATGCTTAATTGCCAAGACTGTAGGGATAAGAGACCATGAGAAGAAGTCAGAAGTTGTTTTCTCCCACGTTCAGAGCCTTCTTGTGCCACCTGCTGTGGCAGCCCCCAGCAGCACATCCAAGGTGGGAAGCACACCTGGGCTCTTACCTCTGTCTCTCTGCATTTTGTTTCAAGTGTTTGTAATTAGCTAAGGATGCTGCCACCAAACTGTTTTGGGGACAGCAAGGTGTTGGTTTTTGCAGATTTAACACAAGTTACTGTGAATCATCAGGAGCATTTTATAGAATAGATTTCTCATATTAAACAGACTGTGTTTTAATTTAAAGTATTTCATGTGTACATTGCAAAACAGTATAGAAAAGCTGCCCATATTTTTCAGATAAATTAGAAGATAAACTTTATCTTTTTTTTTTTTTAATCTGGCAACTTCAAAATACTGTTTAATAAGGAACCTAAACCCAAGTAATTATTTTTTTCATTTTGTACATTCAATAAGGGTTTCTGACATATTCCAATTTTACACAGTTTTGAATTATATTACAAGAATCAGTAATTAATTTTCTTAGTAATGACACACATTTTGAAGTTACCAGAACTGCTTTGAGTGAGCAGGTAACTCTAGATACCGCAGTCCCCTCTAGTGGGGAAAATCAAGACTGTGCCGATTTTGCAGGACCTGCTGCATTAGCAGCAGCTGGATATGAAAGCTTTGCTTTTCCTCCATATATCCTGAGGAATCTGAGTCGATTTTTCCTTTTTATGGTTTTTTATTTATTTATGGTGCATTATTTTTGGACTGAAGGAGAGAGGGGCGTGTGAGGCTCAGGTTCAGTTCCTACTTGTGAACCTTCAGAGCAGGAATTCACTACATGCCCTACAAATCCTCCTGCCAAAGGACAACAAGTTTTGCTTCAAGTACCTTATTTCCACAAAACATTTGGGAAGCTGTTTTTTTTAATGAAAAGGCAACTAAGGGATTGATGAAGGACAGGCTCACCAGAGGTCACCATCCATCTCCTGGATCAGCAGCTCATCTAAACCCATTTTAAAATCCTTCTGTAGTGGCATTTTCTAATTCAGAATTGTGCCCTTGTAATAGTCCCCTGGTCTGTGAGCTAGAAGAAGTGATGTTCAGATTTTAGGAAGCCATTATCATCAATATAATAAAGAACACCCCCTCCTCAAGAACCTTATCTGCCCATCTGCTACACTTCTGTTTCACTGCAATTCGAAGGGAGAACTGTCTACCACCCCACATCTCTTTTTTATTCTTCTCTTACGTAATTGTCATCGTGTTTTTAATTAAGTTAAATAGGATGTTGCGCTGAGCTCCTCAGCAGCTTCCTGAATTTTGTGATCTATCCCATCAATTGACTGAAATCAGAGCACTGTCTCTGCTGGTATCACATGCACTGAGTGCAAGTCACAGATATTTGCATGAACCAATTTATCTCTTAAAAATATTTCTTCTTGACTGAAGAATAAATTGCCTTTACCCTAATGCGCTAGGTAATGAATTGCATTTGAAATGTGTTTATTTTTAGCAAACAAATGCTAATGGCAACTTGCTGTTAAAAATAGACAGTACAGTTGGCACAGAAATATGGGCTGGGGAATCATTCCTCCCTGATCAGTGGAAATGCCCTCTGTGTAAGTCACCTGGGGAGAAAACATGATGTTCCTAGGTAATTTAGTCCCTCCAGCTGGAGAGAGGGCAAACAGCAGGACACTGCTGTCTCCTGAGCCCTGCCTTGTGAATTGCCCCTGTAGCCCAGCATCCTCACAGGGCTGTGTCCCTCCTGGGGGGGGCCAAGGGTGTAGGATGGAGACAGTACATTTTTCTTTTCCTGTCTTCCTGCTGCATGTCAGTGAGTGCAATGTGGGTTTCTATGTGCCTCTACCTCTGCCTGGCTGCAGAAGTGAGGGCATTTTAGTGGGGGGAGCACTGCATGACCACAGCATTAGCAGCTCCCAGTCCTCTCAGCAGCTGCTCCCCAGGCCAAGGGACTTTATCTTGGACACGATTTTCCTAATGTCTGTGAAATTTCCCTGGCTGCTCTCTAAGTCCATTACTTGTCACATTCCCATGATTTATTCCCTTCATTTTGGCAGCAGCTTTTTTTCATAGTTGAGAGTGTTATGTCCACTAAGTCTGCTTTCCTCTAGATTACACAGATCAATTGCCCATGTTTTCCCTTTCATTAAGAATTCCAAGGCTTCTGACACTCTTGTTGTTCCACTCTTGTTTTCACCAGGTAGGTACACTTCTCCCTGACAGTCTAGTGCCAAAAAGCCAACCATGCAGCTGAGGCCTTCCTGAGCAGCCTGGTAGACTCCCTTTGTGTATCTTGCAGATAATGTTTTTCTGCTTCTTGAAAATGGTAGGGCATTTGTCAATTTTTTCATAGCAGAAGGGCCTTGTGGAGTCATGTGATCATTTGGCCCATAACTTTTATCCTGTACAACTCTCTCCTTTGCCCATGCATGCATTGCTATTGAATTGTGTCCTGCTTTTTGGATCATTTCTCTAACTCATTTAAAATATTGAATACTGTTTCTGACCTACAACACTCTTGGAGCCCCTCCTGACTTACTGTGACCCACAAATGGAGGAGGATATGCTCTATTCCATTGGAGATCCTCTATTCCACTATCTAAGTGGTTAGTGAAAGTATTCTAATAATATCAGACCTAAGACAGATTCCCACGGAACTCTAATGAATACAGTCCTTCAGCTGGACAGGAGCCATCTAATCACCACTCTAACAGTGTGGTTTTCCAACAAGTTTTGCATTTGTTTTCATAGCAGCTTATCTGAATAAAGTTTTCTAAATGCTGTGACAGTGCTTTTTAGATTCATGGTTCAACTCTTTCAGAAGCCCAGCTTATGGAAGTGGAAAATATAACCTTCTAAGCACACAGGTGTTACATCAACTAGTGTTCATCAAATGCTTCTTCTGTACTTCCAATGCACTTTTATCATCCAGCTCTAATGGGGCTGCTGGTCTTCTCACCTCACTTTAATTCCTGAGTGAAGTATTAAAGTGCCAGTTCTGGTAATGTGGTTACCAGAGAGATACTCTCAGGGTCTGGCTGCACCCTCCAAATCCTCCAAGTGTGGCAAACAGAGCCTGGGAGGAACGCAGCTGCTGCTGCTGCTGTCAGCAGCCCCTCCCCCAGAAAAGGGGCTGCGTTTTTGCTTGCAGGTGTTTTCCTGTGATTCTCAGCATTCCTAAGGTTGGATCTGCCCTGGGAGAAATTGCATGGTGCATCATGGAAGAGCTTGTCCGTCCCTCCGAAGCCACCCAGAGGATATGTCCCTCTGCTTCCAATAAAACAGCCTAAAGCACATCTGCTCCTCTGCACCATTCATTCCATCTGGAGCAGGGACAGTCTGGCACCAGCATGGGACTTATGGAGAGCAGGGGTCTCCCCCTCAACATGAGACCATGTCAGACTCCAGCACCTCCTGCTCCCAGGGCCAAACATCTGCCAGCCTCCAACATTTCCTAGCACTGGCACTCCTCAGGCCCCAGACAATTTTGCACTGAAAGCTCACTGTCAAAAAGAGGTCTCACCACAATAGTAAGGGCTTCTAGGAGGGATGATGATAGCTTTTCTGTGGGGAGTTTTCAGTCACAAACAGGGAAGTGTTTTAGAAGGGAAGACACAATTCTGTTCACACAGGTTTGAGTCAGGAGCCTGGCAGTTCCCACAAATTCACTGCTGAAGCTCAAAATTTGTACCAGACACAACCCCTACTCAAGACATTAGAAATCTAGTTTTGAACGTTTGAACATTGTCTTCCAGATTTTGCTTTAAAGGTAGGTTCAGTGTCCTTGAAAGGTAGGGCAGTGTCACCTACTTCCTGCCAGAAGATCTTACATAATCTCTAGCCAAAAAAATATTGCCTTCATTTGAATGAAAGGAACCAGTGGGACCAGACAAGAAAGCCCAGACTGAGCTGTTGCTGGTTGAAAATTACCTAAAAACATTAAAAATTATAATCTTAACCAGAAAAATGCCAAAATCCTGAAAAAAATTAATAAATACTACTTATTTCATATGTGATCAAGAGAAGGTTCTTCTCTTGGGGAAGAACATGGGAAGTCCTTGATTGATCCTTGGTGCTTCTCATTATAATATGATCTTAGGAGCTGACTTGGTTCTACTGAGTCAAAAAAGAACCAGAAAGGTCCAAAAGGGTTTCCATCAGATGTAGATTTGAACACAAAATGTGGCTGGGAGTCTAGATAAAAAACACTAGTTAAAGAAAAATAGAACTGATTCCTTATTTATAGGCTTTAGTATTTCCTGGAACCAAACCCATTACTTCCTAATTCTAGACTACAACCTAAAGTGGAATTATAACAATTAAAAGTCAGGAATCCAAATTAAAGAAGATTTACCCATGGTGGCATATGTTTCATTAGGAGGTAATGTGAAGAATCAATATTTTAGGACCTGGCACATATCTGAGTCATCTGTCATGTTTTATCCTTAAATGTTGAAGCTGTTTGACAGCTCTAAAGTAGAAGGAAGCAAAACAGAAAAGTTTTTTGCTGGTGTCACACTGTCAGAAAAATTTAACAGGTAATAGTCTACAACAAGCAATTAAAACACATTGGTCTCTTATTACAGAACAAATTCTACTCCGCGGGGCCTGGGGGAAATGCATCTCATAAAATTTGCTATTTTTATGTAAGAAGCCAGCACAAACTATACCTTGCCTGCATGAAAAAAAATCAAAAAGAAGCAGCAATGCTGCTACTTCACAGTGTGCAGATGAATACTGATTTGGAGACCTTACATAACAGGGAAAAGGAAAGATCCACTTGCAAAACCTCAGTTTGTTTTCTGCTGAGGTCCAGCTACTGATCACAAAGTCAATGCAACCCCAGAGCTATGGGGGAACATCCCCATCTGGAGGATAGAGTCTATCTGATGTCCACATAAAGAGCACTGCAAAGGAAAGAGGTTCGTTCAGATGAAGACAAGGAAAGGATGAAGATGAAATGCCTGTAGAATTACCTACCGGTTTAGAAGTGTCACAACTGCTCATGCTTTCTGTTTTCCAAGTTCCAGTTCTGAATCACATCTTGTACTTCAATCTCAGCTTAAAAAAAAAGAAAAAAAAAAAAAAGACACAACAAAACCAAAAACCAAACAAAAATCACCCTTCTGTGCCTCATAATTGCAAAGAAAAACACTAAGTCTCAGGAAATAAGGAAGAAATCAGGCTTTTCAGAACTCATGTTTATGTGTCTTCCCAGTTTTTGAGTGTTTGTGGTTCATTAAGTCTCTGGAAAACAAGGACTTCATTCCCTGAGCAGCACTAACAGGATGAGTCTTTGTCTCTTCCAGTGTGGTACAAAAAAAAAGGAGACATTTTCATTTTTATTTGTTTCTGTAGCTAGTTAGTCTAAAAGTAGCCAAGATCTTGTTTATCAGAGCATTTTCTTTCATTTTCCACATCCCCCTAGAATAGCCTCTTTCATGTGTTAAAAAACCAGAGAAGCATCCGAGAAAAATTCAGTCTCAACAAATTGGTATTTTGCACTGAGTATTCTTTCAATATAAAGTTCCTATGGCTAACACCAGGCAAGTCCAGCAGAGTGAAGAAATCCGAACTGTTGAAGAAATCGTTTTTCCCTGTCTCCAAGCAACCCTGCTAGCAAAGGTGCTTGCATATCACTGCAGAGAAGAAAGAGGATGGACACACAGTGATGTAAGGGCTGTAGGAATGACCACCAAGCTCATCTCCCCAGTTCAGTTCCCTTTGGGAACACCATGAAACAAGCACATTTACCTAACTGCAGCCACAGCTGATGCTTCCTACAGTGCTGCCCACGTGGAGTGAGCCACCACGTGTGGCAGGTACTCAATCCATGGTGCTGGGTGCTCAGTGTGTCCCACAGACAGCCCCAGCTGGGCACTAGGCCACTTGTCCCTGGTCTATACAAGAGAGACTCAACTGCCTTATCAGGCCCATTGCAAAAAAAAAAAAAGGAGCTTTTTATTTTTCCTTGAGTTTCTGCTTATTTTTAAATGTGCCAAGACTGGCACAGCAGCCTGGCTCACCCTGGCTGCAGGGACTTTGCTGCCAGCAATGCCAGCCCCAGGGCACCTCAAACCCAGGCAGCCTCTGCCCTCCCCCAGGGCTGGGCCATCCAAGAGGATGTGACCTCTAGAAAAGAACACCAAATTAGGAGATGTTTCAGTGTCTGAGGCGATGAAATATTTAATCCCTGCTCTCCCTAGGATATGCATCATGGCAGATTTACTTATCTGCTGCTCAGTGACAGCAGCAGCTGACAGGGCCGGTGACAGCTGACACACATTAACCCAGCTGTGCTGCACAAGTTATCACTCCACAGCAGAAATCCATCATCATTACTGAAGCACCGAGGAGGTGTCTCCGTGCCAGATACCAAACACAGGCAGCACCTGCACTGAAAATCAACACTGCCAGGCTCTCTTGGAACGAGGGAGCCTCGGCCAGACCCTTAGCCCCAGCAGCCTCAGCAGTGGCACTGGTCCCTGAGCAGCCGAGCACCAAGGGTACACACAGGGTCTCCTGTGCCCCCACTGCTGACCTGGCCGTGCACTGATGGACTGGAGAGAGAGGGAAGTATGGACAAATATTACTTGTTTAGGGTATGGGTGGGTGGAAGCTTTTATTGGAGCTTTTCTAGAGCTACACAGCAGGAGAGTGCATTAACCCCCCCTACTGAAGGCTGCAGGTGGAGTGAAAGGCTCCTCAGGGAGTGCTGCTGCAGGTGGAGCTGTGTGGATGTAGCTGGACCTGACTTTTTTCCCCTTTGTCTAAGCTGCCTTCCTTTTCACAGATGAGCTTCTTTCTGAGCAAACCTGTATCAGTGTCTTCTTTATCTAATAGGTCATTCTGAATTATTGCTGTCTCTGAGAAACCAGTGACTGAGCCTTGAGGAATCCTGGTGAAAGTGGGGTTTGGTTTGAGATGGTGGGCTGCCGATTTCTCCCCTTCCTGTTAGTGTTTGGTACTGGATTGGTTGCTGCTCAAGACTGCCCTGCTATCTCTTGCTGCTGCAATGGAAACCTTACATTGAAAGGTGAATTTTACCCAAGACTTGTCTTATGGTTGTTGGTGGAAACAGCCAAAGAACAGGAAAATTGTCCATGTTTTTGTGTGAATCAGGTGCAGAGTAAAAAGGGGAAAGAAGCCACCAAGAATGCTAAGCCCTGCAGCCGATCTTGTGTGAGGTGTGATCCTTCCAGAGGAGGAAATAAGTTGAACTATTTACAGCACCACATGGACGCCTGCCTAAGACTGTAGGGCTTGCTGGATACACTGGGATGTCACCTTCCTCTTCTGACACAGAGGACACTGTACCACACCTGTCACCCAGGGCTCCTGCAAACCAGCTTGCCTTTCTGTATGCTCTTCAGCTGGCAATTTCCTAACACAGCCCTCCCCTCCTATTCTGAGACGGGTTTGGGTTTTTTTTCTCTGCACTGCTGATTGCAGTTTGCCTTCTGTGCAGACAGCTCTTCAGGGAAGGAATCTCTTCTTTTTCTTTCACAAGAGCGCCCTTCACACCTCTAGAGCAACTCAAGAAAATGTTTAAGTGAATAATAGAAATTAATAGCAATAATAAATCCTTACACATTGTCCAAAGCTTGCACCAATTGGGTTTGGAGCAAGAAAAGGAAGATGACAGAAAAAATGTCTTCAGGACCATGAACATTCAACATTGTCCTTGCTACATATCAGACAGGTTTTCATGACAGATGGTATTCACCAAAAAGCTCACCCTCTCCCCAGACCCTGGCTTTGCCAACTCCCAAATCCAGACTCTCTTCTAGCTGAGTATCATCTAACCCCACAGAGATTTTTTTTTCAGTAGTTTAACATGTAATTTCATACCTTTGGAAACAATTGTGAGCCTTATGCACAGTTCCAAGTACTTCCTATTTGCCTAGAGAGTATACAGACTGTTAATTAACATTCCTGTGCTTGGTAAGCTAATCACTAAACTGCAGTTTTGAAATCTCAAGACAAATCTGCTCCAGATCATTATCTTTCTGTTGCCCATAAACATGTAACTTGGCACCTGTATCTTTCTCAAAGGCAAAGGGGATCAATATTTGCAGCTCATTAGCAGGTTTTGGTAGAGACCCAACATTACAGCAGCCAACCAGTCAGAGAAGAGTGTGATGAGATGAAGGACACACAGCCTTGCCTTGGTCAGCGCCTGCCCCCGAGGTGCTCTGGACAAAGTCCTGCAGCTGCAGGACCCTTCCCCTCCACAGTGAGCCCTAGCAACCTTGCTCTCAGTTCCAGCCCAACTCATTCATCAAATTTTCTCTTCCCATCAGCACAAGTACATAAAAGAAAAATGTTGGAAAACTTTTGGAAATCCTTGAATATGCCTTTGCTCAGCATAGGATTTGTGCCATATTCCCAGGTCATACAGATTTGGCACTGGCCAAAGAACTGGGAAATTCATTTTACAAACAAAAAAAAAAGAGAGTTTAAATGTTTTTATTATTCTGCAGTGTTCAAGGTTCATCAGCATTGATATTTTTCTTATTTTTTCTGTGACATTTAAGCTTCTTGCAATGCTTTAGTTATTATGTTAAAATAAAAAAAATCAGCTTTTTTCTTTAGGAAATTTAATTCACAGAAATGTCATGTTGGAATGGCCAGAGAACTGTCACAACCCTCTTTGTTTCTGCTAGGAGGAAACACTCACTATATGAATTGCAAATTCATCTGGAGAAATCCAGTCTGTTGAAAAAAGAGCAGGGCTCCGTTTCTGTCACACCACTAAAATAAGCCTCATCGTAGCAGCTTCCTTACACAGAGATCCTGGCTGGCACCTTCAAGGATCTGCTTCAATATCTTGGCTTTCTCCCAGCACTGAACTCCCACTCTCTCTGTGCTCACAGAAAAGCAGGCTCAAGCCAGCACAGAGCCTGAGTGAAGCACACAGTGAAGGCTCCTCCAGGCTGGGGCTCACTCGCAGCCCCCAGCCCTGGGCTCTGCCTCCTGCCTGCCCTGATGGCCCAGCCCAGACAAAGACAGCTCTGCATCAATGGCAGCAGCAAGGGTTGTTTTCCCAAACCAAAAAACGTGCCAACGTCAACATCTAACTTTGCCTAGCGCAGGAAAACTCTTGGAAGATATAATGCTACTGAAGCTAGATATAAAATGTTACTAATAAAATAAAAAAACCCCATAAGATTGTACAATGCCAATCCAAATATTTTCTGGCTGATATGCCCAGAACCTTGTGAAGATATCTTACTGACATGGCTGGATCCTCAGAGAAGCTCCCTGTAAACAAGTACCTCAAATTTTGTAACAGTTTTTAAATACAGACAGTTTAAAATACTTTAAATACAGTTTAATTTAGATAGTTTTTAAATACAAATGAAGAGCTTTCTGAGCAGTCTGGTCACACAGTTTGAAGGCTGGAGAAACAAACAAAAATACCTACAGATCCTCTGGGTTCCAGGGGAGAAACTGAAAAACAGCTGCAGCAAATGGGCAGAATACTAAGAAAGTGAAACATTTTCTCATTTAACAGTTAAAGAACAGGAAGAGTTTAGGAATCACCATTCAGAGACTCCCGTTTAATGACAGCAATTTATTTGACCATCTGGGCAAAGAAAGACTGCAGCAAACCACATGGAGGAAATAAAAATAGATGAACAACAAGTGACTGATTTTGCTTGACTTGAGCCTACAACTCTGCAGAGCAGGAAGCTGCTCCATGTGAAAGACATTATTGATGAAGGTAGTTCAGCCTCTTGCCAGTTCTTCCAACAACATACTAGATCTCCTATGCCAGCAAACCTGTCTTGAGACGTGACTCCCATCCCAAACTTGACAGAAACACCACCAAGTACAAAAGACAAATTGATGAGCCTTCTGGAAAGGGACCACCAGAGGAAGGAGCGTCTCTGTGATATTCCACAGTAAAAGAAAACTCTTTAGGAGAAAGAATAGGAGGCTTTTTGCTCTGTTTCTTCATTATGATAAAAATCTTCCTTCTCTTGACAGAAGCAAATATTGAAATGAAGGAAAAGACAGCTCACTGTTCAGCAGGATCTGATCACAACATCCCAGTGTGCTGGTTCCCACCTCAGGCAGACACACAGCCCCTCCCGTGTCCAGGGCACACTGGCTGTGTGTGACAGGAGCAGGGTGATGGCGATGCCTGCCCTGGAGCTACAGCCATGAGCACCAAGCCACCACCCAAGGGAGCCCTGTTTCCACCAGCCCAGGCTGGTGCCAGCAGATGACAGAGATGACAGCTACAACTTGATCCATCCTTGGATAGGTCTCTCTTCCCTCTGTCTGTCACTCTCCTCCTGTCTTTCTCACCAATAAATACACGTATGTCGTATTCTTGGAGCTGCATTCAAACCAGAGGAAAGGCACCTGAGCCAGGGATTGGGAAGGGTGGCAGGGAAGCTTGAAGCCTGCCCATATTCAGACTTTTAGAGCCTGTCACTGCCAACCGGCTATATTTAGGAGTAGTTGAAGGAGGGTCTTTCAGAGATAAGAAAACTGTCAGGCTCTAAAGAGGTACCTCCTTTAAGCTGCTCTAACCCGGTTTTGCAAGATTTGCAGTCAAAATTCACTTGCTCCTTCAGGCACAGTCTCACTGACAAGAGAGCCAAGCTGGCTGCTGTATGTAGCTTGGCTCACACCTTCCCATCAGGCTGGCTGCTGCTTGCATCCCTGCCCTGTCAGTCCTCAAGCTTCTTTAACTGACCTTACTGAGCCTTCCTGACCTGGGGTTGGAATCTCAGACCCAGCTTCTCCAAAGCCATTTGCTCTCCAGGAAGGCAGTCCTGGTGCATGATGGTACACCTCAAAAGGACTGAAAATACCCATCCCCAAGCTGTGCTCAGACAAGGACACTGATAGCTTGTTACAAACAAGCCTAATCTTTTAGGCTTTGGTACAAAATTGTCTAACCATTTGATATTTCAGGCTGAAAAATCTTCCATGCGTGGGCAGCAGTTTCCCTCTTCTTCCAAGCATGCAGTCAATGACTTTGTGCAGGGTAATTATAACTCCAGGATTCACATACCTTGCTTGGTCCATCTCAAATTTAGGCCTCCCATCTCTTCCAGATCTACAGTCCCACAGAAGCCAACAGCACTCATCCATCCTGGGAACCATCCTAAGATTAAATTAATCACCCCAGGAGGGCCCTGTTCTGCTCCAAGGACTTCCTAAAGCCTCACATCTGATGTCTGACTGTGACAGAGTTGATGTTATGTGAGATGCATCTCTAGGCCTAATCTCTACATGATCTCTCCTCCCAAAACATCTTATCACCTTTCTCAAAACTTCTGTCTGGAAGAACACAGGAACTTAAAGAAGTCGAGACCACAAATGGTTAGGCTGCCATGATCCACTCTGGGCCCCAGACTTAATTTGCAAATACATGTCTCCTTTCATACCTTGGCACAAGGTGGTGTCACTCCATTGCTGAATGCCTTTTCTTTCAATCAATTTTTCTTGACAATCACATTTAGTCCTGGAGACTTTTGCTTATTGTTATAATAGCTTCAAAAAACCATTCTGTCTGGAGAAATCAACAAGGCAGAAAATAATGTATCCCTACTGTGTCACTCTGCCTCTTTACCGTGAGGGTGGTGAGGCCCTGGAACAGGTTGTCCAGAAATTCCCTGTCCCTGCATATGTTCAGGTCGGATGGGCTTTGAGCAGCCTGATCAAGTGGAAGGTGTCCTTGCCCATGGCAGAGGAGTTGGAATGAGATGACATTTCAGGTCCCTTCCAACCCAAACCATTCAATGATTCCATGATTCTCCCCACACAGCATGCTGTCTGCAACCAAACAGCCTCTGAACTGCCATCCATTTCCTCCTGCCATGTTTCAGTCATCACATACAACAGAAAAAGGGGGAAAAAACAATGTAAGATTAAGTTGCATTTTAAAACTACAAGAATTGTCCAGAGTCTTTCAGAGAGGAATGGTTGCTGAGTACATTAAGTATTCAAGGAGTGTAGCTTTAAGTCTGACGGTGTGCTGGGTTTTTTCTTGTGAACGACAGCCTGTAAGTTGACAGCAAAGTTCTGTCCAGCTGTGTGTTGTACACAGATGCTGGAAACCTGGCAAAATTGATTTGACTGGATCCTTCAACATTTTTCTGTTTCTTCTCAGGAAACAATGTCTAATAAAACAGCATTCTTCTGTTCAGCCCATCATTGCCCCTCTGGCCCTGAAACCATCTGTCATGGATGGAAGCAACTGCACTTGTAAGATAGAAGCAACAATATAAAAGAGAGAAGCAACAACACACTTCATTGATATAAAACAGTGATTTAACAAACTTCAATGGTAAATGCAACAGTGGTTTGACAAGATTCAATGGCACGATTGTTTATTTACTGCGTAGAAGACAAGGTCAGACAAAACTGCCAGAAACCCTGTTATTGAGCTATGAGGTTCAGAAAGAACCCCTTTGTGTTCTAAACCCCTTCTCAAAGAGAAGTGTAGGTGTGGCTGCATCCAATCCTAGTCCCAGGCTTGTTCAGTGGTTTGCGTCTGAGAGATTATATTTGCACAATCAATCCTTTATATCACTTAGCTAAGATTTTGAAGTTCAGTGTGCTATTAACCACTTACCAAGGTTCTGTTGCAGCGAGGAATCTCTCAACTTCGAGGACTAACCTTGAGAGGTGACCCTCCTCAAGGGGACATCCTGGCATGCAGCCCACCACTCCAGACAGCCCTTGGCTACCATGCTGCCACCCCACCCCCAAAGTCCAGGGAAAGCTGGGTGCAGCCATCAGAGCCCCACTGGTAGTTAGGGCTGAAGCAGCAGAGGGGAGCACACCACCACAGCATCCTCTCACATGCTAGAAATGTGCTTGTGCAGCCATGAACTGAGCCTTGTGACAGCAAAACCACCTGAACCACACATTTAGAAAGATCCTGAATGCTCCTGAAACCATTTCCTACAGTCCTAGAAACACTTCCCACAAGCCATGCCCAGGGGTTCAGCTGCTGCCGCTAACAGGGTGAGAGAGATACCACCCAGCAGACTGAGTCAGTCCCGCTGTTCCACTCAGATCTGGTTTCATAAGGCTTGCATACTGAATTGGGGGAAATCTTGTCATTTTTAATGTGATTCAATTCTATTTTATTGCAAGGAAGTGCTGCAGCAGAAGAGCAAGCTCACACACCTTCTGCTCAGATGAGCTTCTCCTCTAATCCCATATGGACAAAACTGTCACACAATTTCAATCCCAAAATTTTGTAAAAGTTTTAGCAACCCCTCAAGGTTTACTGTGCATTCTCTTTAACCCCTGCCCTTTCAGGTAGTCTTTGGTAGCTGTGAGTGATGGCAGAGCAGGCAGTTGCCAGATCCTGCCTGCTGGTTTGCCAGGAGGAGGAGGAAATGCCTTGGGCAGCTCTGGTGTGGGACAGATCATTTATCACATTTTGTGGAGAAGGTGCTGAAACACTGAAAGAGAGCTGCTAGCAAACAGCTGGGGAATTTCTGTCCATTCTTCTTTCCATCTCCACAAGGCAGACTTGTACCCTCCTTACTGTGTCTCAGCTGCAGTGCAGGTGTAGCAGCGGTGCACAGTTTATTCTCCTGGTGGCCATAGAGCTGTTTCCAGTATGATCTGTGGACAGCTTCTCCAAAACATGTGCTAGAGTTTCAGCTTGGATCATCAGGACTCTTGGAGAGGAGCTGAGTTGGTGCCTGGCTGTTTATTGAGAGCACAATTTTCCCCAGGGTCACTCTCCAGGTGATGGATAAGCATCTCTCCAGAAGGCCAGGGCAAAGGATGTTCAGTGCATCAAGAGGGAAAAGGCACTCACAGCAGGTAGGGAAATGGGAATATACATAAATCATCTCTCTCATCACATGAAAAACAAAATAATTCTCTCAGACCACCCAAATTGGGTTTGTTATATGTTCTAAAGAGACTGTCTTCAAGAAATAAGAGATGATTGGTCATTGGCTGCTCTGTGCAGCTGGGATCTATCTGCCTTTCATGCCTTTTAATTATATACACCTGGATATTGTCCAGGCCATGAATACATATTGCTGTTTGGATTTTAGGCTGCAGGGGCTATAAGTGGAGTTTTAACACACTTAGCATTTCACCAGCCATGATGTAAGCAACAAAACCAGCTACCTCTGGCTATGAGGAGCTGATTCAGGTCACTGTGTCCAAAGAAAGGCAACAAAGCTGATGAAGGGCCCAGAGCACAGGTCCTATGAGGAGCAGCTGAGGGAGCTGAGGATGTTTAGCCTGGGGAAAAGGGGACTCAGGGGAGATCTTATCATTCTCTATAACTCCCAGAAAGAAGGTTGTAACCAGGTGGGTTACTTCTCCCAAGTAAAAGTGACAGGATGAGAGGAAATGGCCTTGAGATGCACCAGGGGAGGTTTAGACTGGATATTAGGAAAAATTTCTTCACCAAAGGAGTTGTCAGACACTGGAACACACTGCCCAGGGAAGTCTTGGATTCACTGTCCCTGGAGGTGTCCAAAAGGTGTGTGGATGAGGCACTTGGAGTTATGGTTTAGGAGTGAATGTGGAAGATCTGTGTTAATGGTTGGACTTGATGATCTCAGAGGTCTTTTCCAACCTTAAGAATTCTGTGGTTCTATAAGCAGAAAGGTGAGAACTCTAACACCTCATTAAAATAGAACTTGTCCAATTTTTTTTGGCCTACAGCCCAGGGAGCAATGTTATCCAAGGTGCCTCAGCACGTCTATTTTCAATTGCAGAGCTTCAGCATCAAGGTTTCTCTCATCCTTCATCTCCTCCCATACACTAACCACAGTGCCAGCATTCAGCAGAGATGATGTTCAGGCTGTAGGAATCCTGTGGAGGTCCTGGGAGGAAATGTCTGGTACTTCATTAACTCATGGCTTTCTGCCAGCTGATGTGGTTTTTGTAACTGTACCAACTCTGGTGTGACCACGAATGCTAGTTGCTCTTTAGCAAAGCAGTTCTGTGTGTTTGGAGTCAGCAATAGAAGATTAACACTTGGAAAAGTGTTGTTTCCTAGATGCCAATCAAATCCATAGCAAAGATCATTTCAATATGGCTGGTGACAACAGGTAGTGTAAAGTGTTACGGTTGTCTGAGATAATATAACCCAAACCTAGAAGGTCTGCCTTTCTCTCTATATTTACTATTCATTTTACTGACTTTACAGTAACAGCATGGAAGGGACCATCTGAAATTCAGCATGTCTTTTATACCTTGTCAGGGAGCAACCTGGAAATCTCCCTGTGATTCATCTTTACCACGAACAAACCTCAGTGTCCTCTTTCTGAAATGTACATAAACACTAAAATGCTGTAAATCCCTGAAGGCTGGCTATACCCCAGCTCTGCAGTCAGCAGTGATTGCACTAATTGAGTGTGTCAATTATGAGTAGTAACCCTGTTGTGGACAGGTCAGCCTAACAAGCAGCCTTTAAAGACTTTAAATAGGGAACTTAACAGCAGAGCACCTGGGTGGTTGGGTAATACAGCTTCCATGAAGACTGCTTTCATTAACTGATTTCTAGGCAACAACATGTAAGAAAACAACTTGAAGGAGCCAAAAGCCTGTGGTGTGATACAAAACAGACTCTGAAATGTTGCATGTGAATGACTTACTTATGTCTTGTCAACTAGGCACCTATGGCATTTGTCAAATTTCGTTTCCATGTGTATAACATCTGTGAGCCAAATTTGTCCAAAGAATTAATAAAGGTCTTAGTATGTTACTGCTGAAACACTGAGTGCTGCTGGACATCCAATAAGCAATGTTAGGGGTTTGAATAATACAGGTACATGAAATTATGATTAAAAATAATTGAAAGAAATGGCTCATTCAGTTCTATTAAATTTTGATAGTTCCTAGGAGTATCAAGGCATGTGCTCCTTACCACACAACGTTATCTTTCTCTGGATTTCAGTTTCACCAAATATGGATTGTTTAGGAGGCTGACAAACTCCCTTATCTCACTTAGCAAATAAACAGATTAGAGGCTCAGGCACTCTTTCATTTACTTTACATGGTAGTGCTGTTTACCTATATTACTAATTACCACATTAATAACATTGGGAACTACATTTATAAAATACCTCTAAGTTCCAGACTCAGACCATTTTAAATAGATTTTATTTATCACAAATATGTCTATTTCTCATCCACACTTCAGCCTTCATTTTTGCTATATGTTTTAAAGGGTAAAAGGAAGCTCATGGAGATATCAATGGCAAGCTTCTTTTACAATTGGAAACTACCATCCCATTACATACTCACATCATAAAAATGTTTTTACCACAGTGAACATTATATTTCATATTAATTTTTTAACACAAAAAACCCAACCCATTTTTCTTTTTCAGTGCCCTCCCTAGTTCACGTTATGCTTCTTGCATACTTATTTGCTACTTTCTAGTTTTAGCAACATCAATTAAAAGTGTCTTGTAAAATAAATCTGGACTCTAAATACATGCTGAACAAGTCAGACATTTTCCTCCAACACAAACTTTTCTTGAAAAATGTCAGTTTGTTGGAAGTTGATGGGGAAGCAGGCATCCAAGGTCCATGGCAGAAGGGTTTGCCACCACCAGGCTCACTGGTTTGTGGTACCACCACCCCAGGCTTTAGGGTCTGGGTATCCTGCCCTGGGGCACCACGCTCTCGGGGTCTGCGAGTGAAGTGGATGCAGGCCAAGGAGACCACAAGAGTCAAGGGTGTGGGGAATTTGAGGGAATGGGAGAAGGTGGCTGCTACATGTAATATGGGGGAAGGAAATGAAATATTTCAGTCTCCTTGCAGTAATATTTTTAAGTGTTTCTAGTCCTGAAATTCTTCGTTTGCTTTCATTTCACAATGAAATTCATTCTTTTTTGTTGTTGTTGTCACAAAATCAGTGATTTCCCCCTAGTTCTGTGTTACAGCAGTCTCTTGCAGCAGCCCCTGTGTTACAATATAGGAAATGGGTTTGTGATGACAGTGGCCATCCTCTCCCCCAGGCAGTGGCTTTGTAAGACCCCCTGAGCAGTGACTCTTTCACAGGATGCAGTAGAGAGGCTGCCTGATAAAGCACTTCACGGTTTTGTCCCAGGGGTCTCAGAGGGTTTAGCTGATGGTGAATTGGCAGAGTTCATTTGGTGCAAGAACATTCTGTTCACTGCCGAATGCTGGGGCAGCCAGGTTTTTACCTTTGGCTGTGTGTGGGTACTTGCAAACAGATTTCCTCATTGTGCCCCGGGTTCCAGTGGTGGAAGCACCCTGAAGGGTGGCTGTCACCTGCAGCAAGGAGGGGGAGCCTTTGTCACCCTGCTCCCAGTGCCAGCGCAGCCCCTGTCCCTTAGCCCCATGTGCAGCTCCGCTTAAGCATATGGAAACTGGGCAGTGAGAATTAGCTTTTAAGGGAGAGTATGATTTGAAAACACCCCCACACCTCTGTCCTCATTTGAAATTTAACACAAGGTGTTATTTTATCATGTTTGCAAGTGTGGATTGTGTCCTCAAGGAAAAGAAGTTATTGATATGGAATAGAACTGTCAGGATTTTAACTCAATTCATGGTATTCCTCCAGTAAATGTCATTCTTGCCCCATATGCATTGTATCTTTATTTTTACATTGCTCAAACTTTAGATGAAATAATCTCATTATTTTGATTTCCTGTGTCGATTAGCTGATGAAAAATTATTTTTGAGAATTTCAGATTATAAATCCTATCTACAGATTAAATTTTTCACTTTTCACGACAAATGTAAATATATATCATGAAATGCATTAGAATATTGGCCAGAGGCTTGCTCTAAGCTAAGCACAGCATGAACATCTTTATGTTTGCTGGCAGTAAACCAGCTTCTCTCTTTTCTCTGTTTTGCACAGTCCTACTAAGCCAATCCTCACTAGAATGAGCACAAAACAAATGAATAACAGCTTTTGTACATCAACATTAAAATGGGAAGAAGCTTGGGAAAGGGCCTCCAACAGAGAAGAATGCTGACAAGTGCAAAAATGCCTGATGGATAAGCACCACCTTCTAAACATAGATCAGCCAGACATGGAAGTGATTTCAGAAGAGAAATGCAATCATGGATTACACACCAGCTCATTAGAAACTGTTGCTGAATACAGCATCCAGAAGACATGCATGAAAAGTCACATTTGGGGAATAAATTAAAAGGGGTGTAGTTGTTGCTAGATAAACATATGTAATATATATGCATTGAAGAGGTTTGTAAATGTCATTTTTTTTATTCGGACAGAAAGCAAAAAGCTTTAAAACCTTTCACAGTAGAGAGGCAGTTAACTTCAGACTATTCCTATCCCAGTAGCCAAGAAGCTGTTAGGACATCTCTCTTAAATTAGCATTTATAGACTCTGAATGTTTCCATCACCTAGTGGGAAAAGCATAACTTTTACTGCTACATTGCTGCACTTCATTTACTTCACTGTATAATAAGTTGACTAAAACTGTAAAGCTTCTCAATTTTTACTGCATATGTGTTCCAATTAATATGTCTGTAACAAACTTAAGACTCAAAAATTATTTCTGACCTATATTCTAGTTCTGTGAAGCATATATACTCTAAGGTATGTCTGACTGAATATCATAATGCTATAAAACTTCCCAAGA
The DNA here is from genome assembly GCA_013398615.1 of Brachypodius melanocephalos. NCBI lineage: Eukaryota > Metazoa > Chordata > Aves > Passeriformes > Pycnonotidae > Brachypodius > Brachypodius melanocephalos. The sequence goes on along the minus strand of VZSR01001299.1, from coordinate 6,264,882 downwards.
TGCCTAAAATTGTTTGTATTGGAAGTGACAAAATAAAAGCCCTTGATTTCTTTTTTCGTAGGAGAAAGTAATATACCCCTTAAATGTAACATACTGCTGCTCACTCTAAGGGTGTTTCTTTTCCCTGTTCTGCCATACAACTGTGGAGTGACACTCTCTGGCCCATGCCAATGCCAATCAGACAAGATCTAATGAGGCCTTCTGGCCTTAAGTTTAAACTCAATACAACTCAATAAACCCTTAAGTTTAAACTCAATACAAAAATTAAGAGACTAGTCAGCAAATAGATGTTGCAAGCAGCCGTGCGAGGGCTGGATGCAAATAGCCCAGGGGCACTGCTGGGGAAGTGATTCCCTCCCCAGGTCCCAAAGGGCACTCTCAGTTTCGGAAGCCATTGAGAAGTAAAACAGGAGTAGGCACAGAAAGACCTCTTGGTGAAAGGCCTGAGTGCCAAGCAGCAGGCACAGAGCAACAGAGGGAGGCAGAGACCCCTCTCTGCTCCTCTCTAACAATCCCCACGTCTGTCCTGGCTCGGGACTGGCCATGAGCACGTTGCTCCCTACACGCCTCTAGGTTCTCCTGTGTATCACAGGTGAATCCAGCACAAAATGAACACTGCAGTGCTGATTCCTTCAGGGTTTTAAAAGCCTGTTTCTTCATTCTTTGGCTTTCAGGGGAAATGTCTAAAATAATAATTAATTGCTACAGTTGATCCCAAATAATGCAAAATGCTGAAGACATGAGGTAAACATGTGTTAAAACTGCTTTTTAAGTATTGACTGCACAACACAAATTATTCCAGAATTTAGTGCATGAATCTCAAAAAAATTATTTTACTTTTGAAAGAAAAATTATCTTTAAGCAAACTGCCAGTAAACAAATATAGGGAATGAGATAACTTTTCTATCCAACTACCAAGGTACCAATGTGTCACTGACTTCACTTGGATGTCAGCCAAGTAAATTTATGTCTGAATCTGGGCAGCATTTAAAAAAAAAATAAATGACACTTTTTAAAATCTGAAACTGCTCTTGTAACTGGATGTAGAAATTTCTCCTGACTTCTAAAGGACCAGCACTAGCTGGTCAAAAACCCCACCCAAATCAGTCAACCACCATAAACATCTTCCCAGTAACTGCTATTGACCTCAAGGGGATGGAAGGTAAAAATCAAGTAGTTCACACATGAGGCAGCATAAACTCATTTAAGGGCCCACTTCAGACAGGTTTTTAAAGCTCTGATTAGTCCAACCAGTGTCAGCTGGAAAATGCACATCCTCAGGGGCCAGATACATTCAGAAGTCCCTGTTAAGTGGTGTCTCAGTGAAGCCCATCCTCATTCTCTGCTCTTGTTGGCTCACAGCCACACTCACACCTCAAAGCCTGTGAGTTTGTTATCTGGATGTGCTCTCTCTCATGTCACCATCTTCATTTGGTCCTTGAGTTTACCTCTTATCCCACATTACTGTAGTCATGGCACTTTTGCTGTGACAGAAATCATCAAAACAGGGTTTCTCTGTACTATATTATTTTGTTCAGCATCATGGTGATGGTGTAATGTAAAAGCTCTTTCTAAGTGTACCCAAACATTGCCAAAAAAGTGCCATCACAAGCCATTGCAACCCTGTCAGGGCAGCTCAGTGAATATGTACCATTTGTACACAGTCAGAAGGAGAGACGTACCAGGATGTACATCATTAAATGTTGACTCAGTAAGAATAGAATATTTTACCTTTTTAAATGTTACCACTTTCCCATCCCACTCCATTGTAACTTGTCAACTGTAATTGCTTTTTAAGTCAACAAACTGTAAAGAAAACTGTTGAAATACCTGATTTTCTGTAAAAGTAATAATAACAATAATTTTTGTTACTTCAAAGTATGCTTGGTATTAAAGTACCTAATAAAGTTCAACAATGACTTTTGTAGCATACTAAAGTAAAGTGTGATAGTGCTTTTCTCCAGCTCATCTGTGGTAAGGGCAGCTGTTGTTGGGATTATTGCCCTCCTAAACACAAGCCTGGACACCTCCTTCACATCTATAGCTACAGAGATCCCTCAGGTATGTAAAGTCCAAGCAGAATCAGATCCCTTAATGAGGGCCAGGATTTGTATGCATGGGTTGAATTCCTCGTAGAACCTTGTTGGTAAGACATCTCCACCCTCTGGTACCTGGCTTTGTATCCATATATGGGCAACAACATAAAGTTCCTAATTACTCTGTTGGGTATAAGACTTGGCTGTAAGAGAAAGAGAAAGAAGAGTGTAAATTATTTGAACGTTAATTATGGTTAAATAGAGAACTGCCAGGTTTGTAGGATGCTGTTCATTTTTACAGGCAATGCATTTCAGTTATTTATAAATACATTGGAAATCCTAAACAAGTGATTTGGATGACACAGCAAAGCTCAGAAGTTGATCACCCTCTAATTTCACTACGTGAAGATACACTGGAGCCATCAGGGGCTGTCACATCATTCCAGAGTTTGCACCAGCAGGAGGTAAGTACTTCCTTGTCAAAGAGATGCTGGATTTTCCTCCATGCTGCTGATGCAGCAGTATCTGCATTTGGAGATGATCTAGAAATTATTGTGACTGAGGTCTAATTACACCCAAACTCCCAGGCTCTGACACATTTTGATCGGAGTAACAGATCAGCTTCCCTCACACCATCCATCCTTCCCTGCTCTAGGGAGGAAAATGTAATGCTGGGCCCAGCAGCTTTTTGTCTGTTTTCACTGCTGGTCTGATACCCCTCAAACATTTAAAAGTTTTAGTAGTTTCATCTGATTGTCTGAGGCTTTGAAGTGGAATAAGATCTAGACAGTTTAAAATAAATAAACAACCCCACCCCAGATCTGTCCCAACTAGTTTACATACTGAAAAGACAGCCATAAGCTGAATAGGTTCTGAGACAGTGCTAGAAAGAAACTCCTTTTATCCCCATGTGCTGGAGTCAAGAGATTTCCACATTTCTCCTTCCCAAGGAGCTGTGTACAGAACGGAATGGTTTTGCCTGCTGTTGGAGTAGCTGGCAGTACCTGCACACACTAGGCATGCTTAGCCATTCCACCTTGGTCTGTGATCCTCACTGGCCTACATTAATGACTTAAGAAGAGATTTGCACAGCAGGCCTGGAATTCTGCAGAAGGTAAACATGTAGTTTAAAAATCCATTCTCTTTCCTTTAGATCAAATAATGTTCGTGTCGTGGTGCTGAAAACACAAAGCCAAGGTTTGCAGTGATCTGATACTGACATGATGCTTTCCATTACCCATCTGTCTCTCTTAAATTTTTGCTTAGTGTTACTTTATGCTGCTTTCTGAAATGTCTTTTCCATTTTAAAAAGTAAAGTGATATATCCTTTCTTTCTTCCAGATAGTCTCATAAACCCACAGAGGAGGGGGCAGTTACACAGCTTTTCCACTTCACAAAGTGATGAGAGAAGTATTGCATCTGCAAGAGGCAAATCTGTGGGGAAAAAGTATAAGCAGACACATTGTGCTCATCAACTCCCAAGAGGAGATGTGGCCCCTAATTGCCTATGAGACACCACAAAGTTTTTCTCCTTTTGAAACAGCTCCAAAAGTTGCTGCAAAGCACTTCCTGAGATCACCAGTGTGAGACCAGCCTCCAAGTTTGAACATCAGCTCAGTCACCTGGGAAAACAGCCTGGGAGTGAAGATGCTCCAAAAAGCTACAAGCTGGGGCTGAATTAACCTCCATAAACCAGTTTTAAATTGGTATAACAACACGGATTATTACTCCTGATTTTGTCAAGTGCAAGGTAGCTTTATATTAGCCTAAAATAACTGTTAAGATTATTAATAAGCAAAATTATATGTTATTGTTAATAATTTCTTAGGGGAAAAATGAAATAAAGATTGTCAAAATCCTATATGCTAGAATGAAGTCTCTTTGATATGATTACCACATATTTTTAACAGTATTTCCAGTTTAACACCAGAAGATGCTCTAGATCATCAGCTACGTTACCAGTTACACAGACAGGATTCCCCTGTCAGATCCCAGCACAGGAAGGTAGGAATTTTGCTCTGCCATAGCAAAAATCAGGAACTTCAGCACTTTGACAACTCTCAAGCATGACTTTCTCACAAGATACCAGGCAAGAGTCTGGGATGTCAGCACAAATGCCAGGCTTAGAGGTATGCAGTTAGCACCTTGATTCTCCTTTATATAACTTTAAGCCAATGCAAGGCAAGATTAGCAATAAGCTAGATACGCAGTCTGAAAAGGAAAATTAGGTCTCCTCTATTTGCTTTGATTTTTTTTTCCATTAAAAAAAATAAGTTAGTTGAAGCGTTACTGGAATATTCTGAGGGTCTACTAAGTGCCTGTTGTATTTGTTGAGTTTCTCAAATTGCAACTGAAAGTAAAGTAAAATATTATGCTCCTGAGGCCATGAGCTGAGATGGTTGATGATGGAATTTTCTAGAAGAGCATTTAGGTGATAAGCTACTATACATGTCATCAAGAAAGGAGCTGTTTTAGTCAGTGTAGCTGAATTTATGTATGCTTGAGGAGGATAAGGAATAAAATAATTCAGAAATTCTGAAAGAACTTCAGGCTTAATACATGCCATCACTGTTTGGAGGGAGGGGGTAATTTTTATTTTATATGCTTTAATATAATATGAAAATCCTCATTTACAGTTTTTAATTTATTTTGCTTTAAGTAATGTGAAAATCACCCACAAGGTACCTTGGGGATGCTGAAAGCAGTGGAGGGGCTTTCCTGGAGCAGCACCAGGCACGATGGATGTTGTCCTTATCTGTGCTGCCATCTAATGGCTCACCAGCCTCTGCGGGCATCGTTCTCGGGAAGCTTTGCATTTGCATTCGTAGAGATCAAGGTAACAAAACCAGTGCACGCATTACCTCCCGTGCCTCCCAGAAACGGCAAAATCCGAGAGATGAAACCACCACCATATTAACTCACACTGCGTAAAGTTTGGGGCAAAGTTTGAGAACTTCTGCGTTTTTGTTTGAGTTTCTCAAGGCTGAGGACAATAAGCTTTATCTCTGTAAATGTGGATGAGAACTTTGCTTAATATTTTTAAAGCAGTTCCTAGACCTATTATGCCCAACACTTCCTAAGGACAGCCTTCTGCATTGCCCAGATATAACACACACTAATTTCTATTTACCCCCCATCAAAGAACCATAGAATAATCATAGAATGGTTTGGGTTCAAAGGGACCTTAAAGATCACCCAGTTCCAACCCTCTGCCATAGGCAAGGACACCCTCCATTAGACCAGGCTGCTGAAAGCCCATCCAACCTGCCCTTGAACATTTCCAGGGATGGGGCATCCACAGTATCTCTGGGCAATCTGTACCAGTGTCTCACCAACCTCACAGTAAACAATTTCTTCCTAATATCTAATCTAATCTACTCTCTTCCAGTTTTAAACCATTATCACTTGTCCTGTCACTAGGATCCTGCACTTGGCCTTGCTGAAATTCATGAAGTTGCCATGGGCCCTCTTCTGCAGCTTGCCCATGTCCCTCCCCATGGCATCCCACGCCTCAGATGTGCCAATTGCACCACTCAGCTTGGTGCTGTCTGCAGACCCACTCTCAGCTCCAGCATAAGCCAGGCAGGCTGCAAATTATCAAAGCCCTGAGTGATGTTTGGGAGCATGGAATGGAGGGATAGAATATCAGAAGTAGGAGGCATCAGAATGAATGGAGAAGTTAGGTAGTTTAAGTCAAACACCTGTACCAGCAGACAACCACAACTGATCGGTATTCCCCCAAAATGCTCCCGTTGAAAAAGCACAGGTTAAGGAGGCTACTGAAATAATGACTTTGAGATGATACTAAACGTGGCATTGATGAGCTATGATCATGCAATGGGAGACTATGAGCATCTTCAAAGGTGAAGGAATATAGAAAATTGATGGTCCCTAAAGGAACAGAACATCAGATTTAGGTCATCCTAGATAGCATTTGCTCTGAGAAATGCTAAAAGGGTGAAATCTGATTATGGATTACCAGTGGAGGGCTGGGAGCATCTAAACCCCTAATTCCAGAGGAAGACTGCAGGGACTCCAGAAGCCATTAATACCCATTGACCATGGGGAAAAGCACTCTGTGAGCGTGCAGTGAGACCCAGACTGTGGCAAGAATAGCAATAACAACAAACTCTTCCTGCCTGGTGAGGCTGTGCAGCCTCCCAAAGTGATGTCCCCAGGCCCCTAGCACTCCCAAAGGAGCTGGAGGATAGGAACCAGAGGCAGGGCCATCCTACACAGGCATGGCCTGAGGCAGGAAACGGCTGAGGATACAGCAAAGCCCAGAGAAGTGAACTGGAAAAAGTCCAAAGCCAGCACTAGAGCTGGGACAGGATTTTTGGCAGAGAAGCTCCCAAAGCAATAAGAAAGTATCACCACACATATATATTCTATGTATTTCATACTGAGATACCTGGTAGTCTTCTCAGAGGCCTGAGACAATGGGCCTTCAAAATGAATTTGTTAAATAACATGGCATTGCATGTATGTGAGCACACTTAATAATAACTGTGCCTGCTCTTAAATAATAACTCTGCCTGCTGCTTTTGCAGGACAGGAATCACTGCTTGATGTTGAGCTCTGAGAAACTACCACAGCAGGTGATACTCAGATTTGCCAGTCATTTCTAGACTGTGCTTCTGTTCTCACAGGGAGATCACACCTCCAGCTGCCAGCAAATAAAACATATATTATATATATGCTATATATAATTATATATTCCTTATATATTCCTTTCATTTTTTGCTGCTTCTCTACCCTTATAGGCTCCTCCAAAGTAAAAAACCGAAATATGTATATATCTGTATGCAGAACCCATTAAAAAACTCACAAACACATCACATTTTATTGTTTTTCAGTAGCATTTTTTTTCCTTTTTATAAGAATTACATAGGATGAAATCCTCAGCTGAACTTTTATAGGCTGAGAAGTGCAGGGAAGAATCTCAGAACCTGAGATCCATGCCTGGGAAGCATGGAATCACAGTACTGCAGGAATATTCATGTTGGAGGGGCTTTGGTAGGCTTCTAGTGCTTGGAACCTCCAAGCTCCTTACGGTCAGGGCACGTAAACATCAGTGGTGAAAAGCACATGGTGTTTCTGGGCAGGCTGCTTCAATGCTTAACTAATCTCACAAACGAGTCAATAATTAAGTGAATATCAACGGGGAGATGCTGACACATGATATCAGAGCAGCTGCTCTGCGTGTGGCTACACTCTTAAAGGGTACCATTCCAATCTTCTTACAGTGTGGTTTTAACTCATAGGCATGTGTACAGAGGCCAGATTTTAATGTATTAGTAGTGCTAACTTGTCACTGGTACTGGAATTATATTCTTGCTGTAGTTTGGAAGGGATGTATTTCACCTAAGCTTATCCATTCTACTTGTAAGAAGTAAAGCCAGAAAGCTTTATTACTGTGTTGAGAAGCAATAAAGGTATATAGACCAACAGAGAAATTATTGGTGTGCAACCCTCACATCTGTAGCTGTGTTTTCTCCAGAATTCCCCAGCTAGAAAAAATCAGGTTGAGCTAACATGTGGCTCCCAGACCTGTGCCTGCAGCCTGGACAGTACATTAAACAACTCTGCCAGCACACAGTTCCTCTGCTCCATGTTGTATAAAAAAACCCCCAGGTTTTGTGAAAATTGTTTTGCGTTGCTGGGGTAGATTGGATGATTTGCAACAGGTTGTTGGTGAAAACTGAAACATGTTGTTATGCAAAGGTGCTGCTGAAACCCAGAAGGAAGTGAAAGAAGTTAAGACCAAGTTCCTCGTGCTGGTACAGCTTGGTGGATGTAGGAGCACACAAGGCTGGCTTGGTGCTGTAGAAGACCAATGTTACAGTCAGTGGTGTGAATTCTGTTCATCTAGGACCCTTCTCTGCTAGTGGGAGAAGTTTTTCCAGATACTGGGAAAACACTCAAAATCTGGAGACAACTGTGTGGTGTTACATCATCACAGCCCCTGTTTCTTACTGGAGTTGAACAATCTCTTGAAGGTAATGAGTCTTGTTCCCCATTTCTGTGGTTTTTCTCTTCCCACTGTCTCCCTTCTACTTTCTATTACTAATTACCCTACTTTTTTAATTGACAGTTTATAACAACTACTGTTAATCTGAATGCCCAAATAATTTATCCTGGACTTCTCAATAAAGAGGTATGGATGTATTATGTTTATTTTGCTTTATTTTGTTGGTTTTGTTGTGGTTTTGGTTTGTTTGGTGGTTTTTTCCTATTCTTAAGGTGACTTCTGAGCACTCACAGTCATGGTGAAATGCAGGAAAATATAGACACCATATATTGTAAAGTTTTTTAACCCAAAAGGCAAGCAAAAAGTACTCAAAGCTTAACTGCATTTAAGCCTCATTATTTTAAAGCCGATCTTATGCTACTTCGTAGTCTAACTCACTGTATTTTAATGCCAAATACTGCAGTAACTAGCTAAAAAGAGCACTCATCCAGGAGTGTGGTAAAGAATATGCCAGCCAGATGTCGTCCCAGGCCAGAAAATGAAGCAGCACACAGCAGGGAAAACAGGCTCTAGATCTGAGCTGCCTGGTGCAGTGGCTGCTGGGCATTGTGCCAGAAAACAACAGCCTGAAGTGGTTTTCCCAGTTCTCACTCCCGTTCCCTCCTTTTCTCAGCATGTTTCCATGTTAGGATTTTACAGATGAAGCTTTTGACTCATAGTCCAGCACTCAACTTCTTGTTTTTCCTTGGTCTTCTCTATCCCAGATGCCAGATGGTTAGTCCCTTTTTAAGCAAAGAGATTTATTGAATACAACAGGAAGTAAAGGGAAATTACTTTCCAAAAGTACAAGGGAGGAGAAATATTTATGAAGACAGAGTATTCCAGAGCCCCAGTACAGCCCAGACCAAGTTTAATATTTTGCACACCATGTTGTTAGGTGAGAAGCCCAGTGATACCTCCAAGCCCCCAAGTTCAAAGAAAGGTCCAGTCAAAGACACTGATATCCCGCAGTTGTGTACAGGTTTTGGGGTCACCACAGAAGGAAGAGACAGAGAATCAGCAGGGCTTGAGCACCACAACCCAGGACTTCATTGCCTGTGTTAAGGACCAGATATGCTACTAGAAAAAGCTATGTACTTGTATGCTACAGCTGTGAGAGATCAGTAGGATCCTTTCCTTGGGACTGGTCAGAAAGTTTAACTAGGAGAAGATCAGCAGATGCATTACTCAAACCAGGTGCAATTTCTGTCTACACATATGTCTAGCCTTGTGGTTTGGTGATCCTGGTTCTTTCTTGTAGCAGGGATTAGTCCACCCTGTGTCTAGGCCAGCTCCATCAGAACTACCAGTTGTCCCAGTATCCCAGTTATGTCCTCTTCACCAGACAGAAGCAGAAATTGGTCTGCTGGTTTCAAATCTTCATCAGCTTCATCAAAGCATGAGCCTCAGCCACATTTTTACCTTGGCTATCCAACATGCTAAAATCCCATATGAATCACTGAGAATCTGGTGCCATGGCTGGCTTATGTCAATCTAAGCATGAGTTGCTGTCAAGAGCAGCTGCCCTCCCTGCCCCTGCCTGCTCCTGTCACTTCTCCAGTATCAATACTGGTGCCTGTCTGTGTGCAGAGTCAGATTCACCACTGAGCTGGTTCAAACCACTTTATGGCCACATGATTATCAGTGCCTAAATGCATTGAGGAGCACCAGCTTGGGGACTCAGAGGAAAGCCTATAGCAGATTGACACACTTTGTTCAAGCACCCTACACAATGACTGTATGTGCAGTCTGGTACATCCTGATTCTATTGGTGACACTGCGCATAGTCTGGACAACCCGCTCACAACTTGCATAAGTGGTCCAAAACACCTCACATGTGTCAGACATGAAGGACACTTGCTGTGAAGTCCATCTCAGTGTGACCACTAAAACCACTGAATATGCAAAGACTGTACTGGACAAGTTTGATCACTCAGCAGGATGCACTGGATGTGCCCATTGCTCCCAAGCCACAGCAGGATCTCTCATTTATCTGTGGGAATGGCAGCTCCCCCTAGGACAACACCACCTTCATCCATGATTCTGCCTGCAGCATCCCAAATTTCCTACCTGTAGGTGAATGTCCATTCTCAGGACTGTCCTGAAAGCAATTGCTGTGGCATCAGGTGAGTCAGACACAGATGAGTCAGCTGTAAATGCTACCTGAGACAAGGAAGAGAGATTACTTTGACTACAGAGGCTTTTTAATTTGACAACAAAGCCTTCCATACATCTAGAAGTTGAAGCTACTCAAATAAATATGACAAAAATGTGTAAGTAGGACAGTCATTCATCATTAGTACATAGCAAGCTGCCTCCATTCCAAGTTTTGAATCAACATTTTCAGCAAAGCAATATTTGGCCTTGATCAAGGCATTTCTAAGTGCAGTGGTATGTGTACAGAGACTGTGTATCACAGCACGTAAAACCCAGACAGCCCTGAAAGACAGGCTTTAGAAAATCTTCCTGCTGTTGTTCAATGAGGAATTGCCCCTAGCTTTTCCCTGCACCTCCCTGCCAGGACTTGGTGAGCCTATCATGGGGCTCACAGAAGGGAGTTTGCCACTTACATTTAAAAAGTCATGATTGTTAGAAACTGGCAATTAGGATTAGGATGAGCATACAGGGTCATCTTGTGACTCCTCTGAGAGCATTAGCATCCACAGAGAAGTTGGGAAGGAGGGGAAGAGTCACAAAAGAGTTAGGAGGAAGAAGTCATGACTTGGCAAAAGCAACTTAAACTGAAGGAAGGGGACTTACTTGACTTAAATTACCAGAGTCCTCCAGACAGCTCACAAAGCAGCCTGGCTTCTAGCTGATGTAATATACATCATATGAATGTAGTATAATTAACATTATTTGACTGGAAAATAAATATTTCCAAGTTTCATTAGGCTTTTAAGGAAAAAAAATCCCCATTTTAGATTAATATTCCTGAGCAAAGATAGAATTGTGGATTCAGAGTTGATGTTTGCCATGGCAAGTTATTAATGTATAGATGCTAGTGAAATTACTTGAAGGAGGCAGAAGCAAATGTGAAGCCAAATGTGAAGCACATGCATTGCACTGAGCACTATGCTTACCTCAATATGTTCTGCATTCCCTCAGTTTCCATTTTATCAAAGCTTGATTTAACTCAAGGTTCACAAGAAACATGAGACTGAGTCCCAGCAAAAGGATATTTTCCCCTTGTTTTCCTGTGCCATATGCAAGCAGGAGCAGTGAAAACAATGAAAAACCAAGCTGTACCCTTTTGCTCTGCACAACTTCCTGAAATTTCTCCTGGGCCAGAAAAACCAGGCTACAGAAAAACACAGGTCAAGGTTAAAATGACATCTGCTAAGATGCTGTGGAACTTGAAAACAGTCATATTTTCACACCATCTGCTTATTTTCGATAAATTACTTCATTACCTGGGTGTATAAGATATAATGAGAAAATGGAAGATGAATATCCTTCTAGCCTTCACTAATCTCACCAGAGAAGCAACAGAAGTCTTGTTTTAAACTAAGGAAGGACAAAAAGCACTAAAAGCTGCATAGGAAATGGCCCAGAAGTGCAGAGGATTTGGAGGAGAAGCTGTCAGAGCTGCAAGCAGAGGCCTGGCTGGGGATGGTAGAACAGAACCAGCTGCTTTGTCACTTCCCTGGGGCAGCAGCCGACCTTCACCCAGAGCAGCACATGTGTCAGTGCCCGCCAGACCGGCCCACCCGCTCGGATTAACCAGTTCAAACTGCTTATTTGGAATAATAAACCGCAGGAACTTTCCTGGAGGGGATTAGCGAGTGCCTGCAGTGCCTGTCCTGACCTGAATGCAAATCTGAGGGCATCCCTGGCATCGCAGCTGCAGCGAACAGCTGAGAAGGGCTCACATCTTCATCAAGCACCCACCAAAAACGTGGCAGACAGGATGGCACTCTGCGGGGAGTGGTGCCAGCTGGAGCCTGTCATTCCCACAGCCCTGCCTGAGGTCACCATGCTGCTGCCACTCACTTCTCCGGTTGCCCACCAAAGGAACAAAACCAGGGAGTTGTGTCATAGGATGGGAGGAAGGCCAACACTCCGTTGAGGCAGCAAAAGGACAACCCACCGACAGACTCAGAGGGAGCTGTGACATCCCAGAGATGATGTCTGCCCACAGTCCAAGAAGTGCCAGGATCTGTTTTCATTTAAACCAGTTTTACTGTCTGGACTGGGACTCATATGCACTTCATGTGGCCTACACCACCCGCTCTGCCCTGCAGGAGATGACAGACAAGCCACGAGTGGTTTGCAGCCTCAGAGCAACTGCAGATGCCCAAAGACCAGGGTGAAGCCTGCTCACTTCTTTCTTTCTGTGACTCTTCCCATGGCTGGCAGGATTACTTGGTGGTTTCTATGTCCCTTCCCTGCCTCGAGGCAATGTCAGCTTCTCCATACAGGCTGAGCAGGCTTCACACACTTTCTCTGGAGTCTGGAGTAGCTTTATGAACCTTGGAGCTGTGCAAAGGTACAGGAAATGTCTGCTGGTTGCTGCCACCACCCAGGATGCAGGGTGATGGTCTGTGAGGCCAACCAAGTGGAAAGTGCTGGTGACAACCTTCAGAAGAAATCCTGGGGAAGGGGGGAACCTACTTGTTACCAAACATTGCAGCACCTCTGTGGTTTTTTTCTCTGTTTTCTCAAGTTTCCTGCTTGTGTTCTGCTGCCACCAGTCTGTGCAATTCCACAAAAGTTGGAGCTTTTTTCAGGTGAATCTTGGGGAGTTAGAAACATAGCTCCCAAGAGCATGATTTCCTCAGCGCAGAAATGTACCTGAGGATGGATGACCACTTGCACGCACTCGCGTGAGCATTGCAGCATGCTGACACATTGCTCCTCTGTAGTTGTTTTAGGACAGGAATACATTAGTGCACACCAGGAAAAAAACTAGCATTAAAGGAAAGCTGTGCAACAGAGGGATTTTGCACTTAAAATAATGTTGGGAGTCACCCAAGGAAGACAGACAAGATGGAGGACATGTACAGCATATTCCTTATTATCCTCTTGTGATGTTCAGCAATTTACAAAGGTACCAAACCAATGCCAGATTCAGATGCAATGTCTCACCAGGATCTGACACGTTACAAACCACAAGGTAAAAAATCAAACACAATGGCTTCACCTTCTTGATAAAAACATGGGAGTGGTTTCTTTACATCTCATCCACCCTTAAGGGAAGAGATACATGGTCTGGGGCAGCAGAACTGGAAACTGTTCCATAGGAAGTATAATATAATCCAAAGTCCTATGTATTTTTAAGATATTCAGCCCTGCCCCCTCATAAAGCAGGTATTTCACTATGTGGCACTTGTGTTAATTGAATGCCCTCTTAAACGCAAATGAGGAAAGCCACACTAAAGTCTCTCAAACTTCCAGATACGATCTGCAGCTGGTATAAATAAGCAAAATGTCACTAAGGCCAGAGGAATCAGTGTGTTCCTCCCTCTCCTGACGCTGCAATCCCTGAACTTGACCCTACATTTCCCCGCTCCTAGGAGTGGAGCACGAAGCTGGTCGCTGCAGTCAGTGCCTGCTCCCCGCCGCCTCAGCCTGGGCTGCAGCTGGAGCCCCGGCCCTTCCCCAGGGACACGGCGAGTCAGCCAGGGAAAAAGCCAGGGAGTGTCTGGCCAGGGCGGGAAGGGAGGCCTGAGTTCCTGTCATTTCCTCTGTGATTATTTCAAGATTTTTCAGTAAAAGTCTTTACAGGATGGGTTGGGCTGTTTTATCAGAGCCAGATTTTGGCAGGCTAGTTCCCAGGGAGGTCCTTTTCGGCGCGCAGCCCTCAGCCAGAGCCTGCATACCTTACTGACCTCCCCAAATCCAGCACAGCCTGGCCCAAGCGACGGGCAGCTTCAGACCTGCTGAGGGAGACAGCAGGGACTGCCAACCCTCCCCGCAGGAGGACAGGCTTTTGGTTTCATTTAAGAAACAACACTGAGACCTTGCCTGGTCTAAGTCCTGGCAGTCCTGATGTTGCTAATATAAATCTCCATGTCACTTGCTTGACAAGGGCAAGGTTAATCCTTCATAAGCAAGAACACTTGAAACTTTCCAACCAGACTTTGCTTTCCCAATCTCTCTTTTTTAGCCTCACATTTTAAGCAGAACAACCGCTAGCAAAGCGAGCAGGAAACAACAGCTCCTTCCTGCCACACAGCCCCAGCCATCCACGCAGGGAGCTTGTCTGCCCTGGGCTGGGTTTGGGTGTCGCCCAGCGCTGACCAGCATCCCCAATGAATTACAAACATACAATAGTTTGGGTTGGAAGGGCCTGCTAAAGGTCATCTAGTCCGACCTACTGTCACTGTCCTGTTGCCATTAAAGCTAAATAAAAGCCTGGGAGAGAGATTATCCCAGCTGAATTCCAGTAAACAGCAGCAGAGCAGCAGTTCTGTGACAAAAGTGACAATGATTTTTTGTTTAATTATTTCTAAATTCTCTACACTTCACATATGTGTTCCTATTGCCTGTAGGGATAGGACAGGGGGTGATGGTTTTAAACTAAAAGAAGGCAGATTTAAACTAGATATAAGGAAGAAATTTTTTACAATCAGGGTGGTGAAACACTGGCAGAGGTTGCCCAGAGAAGTTGTGGATACTCCATCCCTGGAAGTGTTCAAGGCCAGGTTGGATGGGTCTCTAAGCAACCTGGTCTAGTGGAAGGTGTCTCTATCCACACCAAGGGGGTTGGAAATAGATGGCCTTGAAGATCCCTTCTAACCCAAACCATTTTTTGATTCTATGAGACAGCTTCTGTTAGGGGAAGGGAAGGTGCTGTGCCAAAGATTGACTACAACAGAGAGCATTTATTCGAAGAGAAATATAACAGTAAAGCCATTAAATCAGGAAGGTACCAAATATTTTCAAACAGAAAAAAAGTATTGAGAGGAAAACTCAAAACAATGTATTAGAGGTTTAGTCAGTGTAAAGGAAGGGAGGATAGAGGGATGACATAATGACAAGACTATAGTGCAGAAGAGGTTTTTAACATCCACATTAATTTTATTGTGTACATGCATCAAAGGTCCCTATGAATAAATGTAAAACCGTGTCGTGATTGAAGAGAGCAGAGTTGACCTACATCCCTTCCCCTTCTCCATGGTCTGACTTTTGGAGTCCCACTGCTACATTATACTGCTTTGCTGGATGCTCTTTATCTTGGCTGTTACAAAGGCCATGTGGGAGAGCAATACGGGGCACTTTGGTATTTTCTGGGCTTTCCCCTGCCCAAGGGTGCACTGTTTGTGAGGATGCCAGAACTCCTCTTGTTCTGTCCATAATCCACTACCTGAAGGGCCTGGCTCTCTGCCTGGGCAGCTGCAAAGAATTAGCCCAGCTGAGATTCAGCACACAAGGAGGGGGTGCAGACAAGACTTCTTTTTTGCCATTCAGTCCACTCAACCTTCAAGAAACCTTGGAATTAAAAGTCCTAAGCACAAGTGTTGAAATTGACTGTAAGGTCAGTGCTGCTTGTGGCAATCTTGGTTTCACTGATGCAGATTTGCATGACTTCAAAAGTGCCTTGAGAGACCCTATTTTTTATTTTTGTCTTGCATCCCATCCTTGGGATGTCTTTGGTGGTTCATATCAATTTACATGATTTCCTAAGGGTTACTGTGTCTTTTTTTCATTCCAAAGAACTTTAGGTATCCTCACAAAGGGATACCCTGTTTGTTTCAGATGGCTTTTCTGATTCCCAACATCAGTTTTTCCCAGCATCAAGCTGAACAGTATTTTGTGTGCAAAATTCTCCTTTCCACTTCCTTTTCTGGCTGTACTGGTCACAGATTTTAAGTATTTGTTTGGACTAAAGCATTTTAGAAAGTATATTTCCCTTTCATCCTCAGTTCATTGGTCTTTATTTTTCACAACGCTTCCAAAAGTTGTAACAGTTGAATATTGGCCTTGAGAACTTCCGAAGTTTCAAATGCTCAGGAGTTCCAGAAAAAAAAAAAAAAAGGCTTATTATAAATCACTCTCTGCTGAAAAGAGAGGTTTTATAAATAAGTTGGATAGCATTATTCTTAAAATCATACCTGAAAAGAGCCTCAAAAAGTATCCCAGGCCACTATCTTCCCCAAGACAAGGTCAGCTACATACTTTAGATATGTTAACCTCTTAGCCAGTTCCCACAAGGATAATTACTTGCTGATGACCAAGTCAGAAAGTATTTCTCCCTGGACAAAGCAGTAGATTATTTATTTCATGCCCTGTTGATGCTTCTTTTTAGTAGTTCTCATGTTTCATTTTCAGAGCTTACAGGAATTGGTTTGAGGTGAACTGGATTATTCCTGCATACAAAGGGGTTCAATTTCATGTCTGGCAGGAAGCGATATAAACTGGAAAAGGAAATCTACTTGCAAATGGAGGGAAATACAACCTTTGCCACTTCTTCCACTGTTTTCTTCAATATTGATTATCAAGGACACCTACATCTTCTTGCTGTCTTCTAGGACTGATGCACTAATTTGCCTCGTGATTTGTCCCTTTGCCAGCAATCCATTTACTCAGGGCACTCTTGTTCCCCTCCTGGGGTCTTCTCAGGGCTAATACCAATACAAACCTGGGTCTGAGGATCACCACCATTAACACCAAAGGAAAAAAAGATGTGTTTGAGAACAATTTGGGGAGAAGTGCATGTCCTTGTACTGTCATGGAGAAAGTTTTTGTAGTGTTCTCACTCCTACTTGCCATGCTCCTGGTGAATTCATCCACCCTGACATAAATAACCTACAAACAGCAAACAAACCCTTTCTAATACTCTGTCACTTTACAGGAAATAAACAATGGCACAATTACTCACTAATATCTCATAGAAGTCACGCTAATTGCTTCTGCTGGAGCTCCAGACCTCCTTATCAAACCTGCCAGGCTGAAGTAGCTGAAAGTCTATAAACCAGTAAATAATTAACTTTGAAGATTTTCTTCTTGCATCTCCTGATGCCTCTTTTGCCTGCAACAGTGAATGGCTGAGCAACAATTCACAGGGTTTCTGTGGACAACCTGTTTGCTATTTGTGCCACTTTGATGTGCACTTTAAATCAATTGAACACTTCCAAAGAAATTAGGCATGTAAAAAATAATCAAGAGAGCAGAGTCTGGACGTGCTGAGGACATCCTTCCACCCAGCTCCTGCCATGGCAGGAGTGAGGGCTGCCATGGCGAGGGGGCAGTACCAGCCCCCCAACCCCATTTCCCTGGGTAGGTTTGTTTGTAACTCTTCTGCATCCTTATTCTGCTTTGCAGGAAGATGCCAAGGGCTGACATTTGGGCCAGAGCTCCTGTCTGAAGCAATGACTTCTCTCTGATCCATTGCAGTAGAGTCTGATGAGGAAACACCACAAGATTCTCTCCTTCCTGAGAAATACCTGCCTTTTCCTCCGCTCTGTGGTTTAATTAAAGCATTTGAGCAATTTCTGCTCAGCAGCTTCACCCTACAGGAACTCTGTCAGCTCCAAGATTTTGCCTTGGGAGTGCAGCCATTTTGGGTGTTTGCCTGGGCATCAGGACCTACCCCTCATTTACTTTTACCAGCTCAAACATGCTTTAACCCACAAAAACTCCTTAATGAAGCTGCACATTCTTAACAAACCCAGCTTCTTCAAGACTATACTGGTACTTAATCATTCCAACCATCTTGTTTTCTGATAGGGCCCCAGTGCCTGCCTGCAAGGATGTTTGTTTACACAAGGGATGCTGGTCGTCTGCAGATTTCTTAGTCCTGACCCAAAAGAGCCACTGCAAAGATACAGCAGTGGGAGGTCGATGGGGTTTTGTACCTGGCAAACAGTTCATGTGCTTACATGCACATATGCAGCCATAGGCACTGCAACCTTTCCCATCCTGCCAACTTGTGTGGGTCAGTAGTGATGGGATCATCACAGAGAATAATGCTAAATTATGCCTCATGAGTGATCTTCATCAGTGATTAACACATGGTCCACAGCTGGTCCCCAGCAGCACAGACACTGGACAGCAAGTGTCCACATGAGGTCCTACTCCTTTTGGAAAAACCTCCCTTCCCTCCCAGAAGCTGATCTGCAGCTGGGGCCTCTGGCAGGAAATCAACAGCACAGGCTACACTAATGCATTTGGGTATTGATACCACTCCTGCAATGGCCACCCTGCTTCCTTACACCTCCATGTGCTACCAAACTACTCAAACTTAGGAGCAGGAGACACTCTCCTGCTGTGCAGCAGCAGAGAATCCATGAACACCCAGGAGACCTGAATCCCCGAGGGCAGGAGAAAAGCCAAAGCAGCTGCAATGCATGTCCCTCTAAGGTTTCACCCACATTCCCCAGTTCCATGTATATAAATTAAAATTAACTTAGTAAAATAAATTAAACTTGTCCGAAACCATTCTCTGGCAGAGAATGGCAAACACCCTTTCTATTGAAGTCTCAGCCTCTAAAGCAGCATGACTTCACTCAGGTTACCCACTGAAAAGGGTGCCTGACACATGCTAATTCCCAAATCTTAGCTCAGCCTCATCTGAGTGACCATCTTTCCCCTAAGGCCAAAACCAGGCTAGGAGCCACTGTACTGGTATAGATGGTTTAGCTCCATGCCACACAAAAAGCTCCCTGATGATCTTAGTTCGATGCAGGACATTTTTCTCAACCAAATTTATCTCCCTACTGGACCGTGACACCTACAGAGATGAGGTTTGATCCTGAATTCAGTGACCCTCTTAGCTGACTGTTCTTAATGAAGAGAAGGCATTTCTGTGGATGTATGTTCTTTGTGGATTTCTCAGGTCAACCATGGTCTTTAATCATCTGATTTAATCAATCAGTATGACCAAACTTGCCTTCCCCATAAGATACTGCTTTACATATAAAATACCCCACCTGGTGCTCTCCACATTTGGGACAAAAGAGGTTTGCAGCTGACCTATAAAGCATGTTACACCTTGTTTGAGTCCTCCAGAAACCAGTCCCTTGGAGTGCAGACCTGCCACAATAGATCCAAGAGTGGCCTGTGGGGCCCTGTGTTCCCCTGGGTTCTGCTCCATCTCATAGGCAGCTCCCTGCACATGTGACTTTGCTTGCAGAAGAGGAAGTATCAACACCACAGAAAGCTGTTACCCATTAATAAAGGTTGATTTTAATTGAGGCATGATAAATAATTTCAAATAAGTTACAAGTGTTGGTAAATGAATCTTCTAGCAAAATCCTCTAAACAAGCTATTCTTAGTTTGTTTCAAATGGTAGTACAGACTTTCAAAGCAGTGAATGCTGAGAAACTAAAATATTTAAGTGCAACAATGGGTTGCATTATTAAATATATTGATAGTTATTTAATCAGTTATCATGAATCTCAAAAGAAGTGCTTTAAAAACCTGGAAAAAAAAATCAAAGAATGTAAGAAGGGCTGTGTTCACTGTTTTGTGATACTAGAAAGATGCTGCTAGACCAGTATTAAATATCCTTTCTGTATACTAGTGATTACACAGGTATAAAGATGAAGAGAATTAATGTCACCAAAACAGCACAAGTTCTCCCTTTCCTCCACAGAGCTTTCTGTTCCATGTGCTACTTGTGCTTTGCAAAGGGCTGAGACACTTTGCTGGGAAGCTTCTGAGGGAATTTATTTTAATAAATGAGTTTCATTTTTAACAAGGATGGTAAGAAGTTTGGTAAATGTGGGCAGGCAAAGCGATGGCATGAAATCTGAGAAAAATAATATATACACACAAATCAAATACCCTCTGGTACTACACAGGGAGGAGCGATTTTCAGTAGTATTTGGGCAAAACCCTCAATTATTAAGAAAAGCACCAAATGACTAACACTGACTCACTCTCTTGGCATGATGTAGGTAGATTTCCTACTGTTATTTGTAGTTGTTTTCTGGTCTGGTTATGACATGTTGTCAGTAAAGTGGTTTGAAAAGTGTTAGCCTGGGGTCCAATTGCTCTTTTGTGCCATTCTGTATCCTATAAAATACTGATTTATTTTTTTTTAAACAATTTCTTCACATACCCCAAAATTCAGCCACCTGTTTTCTTCCTGCAGTCCCCCATCATCTCCACAGTCCCTACAATTTGGCTTACTAGCACCAGTGGAGTTCAGTTTATAGGTTTCTTTCCCTGTTAGCTGTTAGGTCCTGTCTCTTCCTGGCTACTTGCTCCAGGAAGGGCCTCTTCCTTATCCTGGCTGGTAACAGGAACACTTGTGAGACACAGAGATTATCTTGTTTCATCTTTCAAATTCACAACCAAAGAAGCAAGTTTCAGCATACTTTGTTTGGCCTGCATTTCTAAAAGTGGTCAAGTACTTTAGAATCTATTTTTGTGACTATATTTTTTAAAGGAATTAAGTACTTACAGAGTTTTTAGGATCTGTGGCCCTCAACCAAAATAAAAAAAACAGCTGTTTTGGCATCGGAATATCCAACGTGCTTAAGACTTAATAAAGAGCAATGGTATATTCTGCTTCATCTTACAGAGCATAGTAAGGTATTTATATGAGAATTAATTATTGATTAAAACAGAGATAAATATAGAGAATTTTATGTTAAAGTAAAATATTATACAGAGAACTTTACGCAAACAGAATATAGGGAAAGAGCACAAGAGCTACGCCTAGACTTAGGGGAACTGGATGGTCTGATCTGCATGCTACCTGGACAAAGCATCTCCTGGTGGCCAACATGCCTTCCAAAAAGGCTTCCTTCCCTGGGGAGACAGGAGAGATGGAGGGGAACATTAAGTGCATAGGCATCTAATTTACTGAGTGAAATACTAGAACCAGAAGATGAAAAGTGCTTGGGAGGTCCAGTATGTATCTTGGTACAACAGGTAAATAAGGAAAACAGTGAAATGGAAAGCAAGCCGATTACAAATGGCAGATTTGTAAGAGCAGAGGAAGGTGACACCTTAGGCCAACCTACGAAATCCCCGTCAATAGGTATTGTTGAGAGTTAGGTTCCAAAACATCACTGGACAGTTAAAAGGGTAATGAAGACGTTTGACATTTTTTAGACAAGATTGAAAAACTGTTAGAGGTATAAACCACTATGCTTCAGAGCCCCATCCCTCAAATGCTCAGAGATAGAATTCAAGAATATTTGATACTTGTCCTCTAAGGAGCTTTTTAAACCTTTTGCTGAAGCAGTTGGCACTGGCTGCCCTAAAAACAAACTACTGCAATCCACGCACTGGGTTGGATTTTAATCTCCATTTGAGATTACATGAACTGCTGTGAACTGACTGACCAAATCCTGATCCAGTATTTAAGTTAAACATTCTAGATAAAAAGGCAGGAAGAACAGCCTGTTTTCTGTCAAAGAGTGGTGGACTACAGCATCAGGGTATATCATCTTGCTAGATACAGATGTGGGATGCAGAAGTGGAAACTTTGTGGTTTTATCTGCACAAAGTGATCTAGCCCAATCCATCTTTGAATGACAAAAGGTCTATTTGCTCTGACACAGTAAGAGCAAACAGGATTCATGGATTGACTGTTTAATTAAGCAACATGGTTTCAAATAAGTGCTTTTCTGTGTTTGGGAATCAGTTTCAAGGTCATTTAGCAAGTGGCAATGTCACAGAAGAGAAGGCACTCAGTCCAAAAGCAGGGAAGGCAGTATCTTTCTCTTGGCAGTAGATTAACAAAGAAAATGTTGATACAAGGCAATGACACACTGTCCTGAAAATGCAGATGCGTCTACGTAATATTCGGATATGGAAAGTGCAGTGGTGTTATCAGGACCACTTGGCACCACCATGTTAGAAATTTAGATGAATTAAGGCCGTGTAGCCACTGAGGAAAGGCCAGGGCAAAATGTATTGGCAATAAAGTATGTCTAGTAGATTGTGGGTAATTTCAGCTGAGTCACATGGACAATAATGGAGTAAATCCCAGCATTGTGAAGAGCAATCCCACCTACATATTTTGGAACTATTCCAGTTTGCTTAGCACTTTCCACAAGGCATTTAGCAGGGATGCCCTTTCAACATTTTGCTACATGAATCTTCTGCTTGTGTGGTTTCAGTCAGTTCCCAGAACATAAATTTTAAGTCTCAGATGTTACATTTATGCTACAGTTTGTTTCCTTGGGGTTTTCATGCAAGATTTAATAATTAAGTGATATTTAACACTGTAAAAATCCGTGAGTCCGGGAGAAATTCAAGTCTTTACAACTTGTCACACGGAGTCATCTTACTTCTACAGTTTATAAACTTATTTCCTCTAACTTCTAGTTCTACTGCCCAGAGGGTAAAATACTAGGGTTAATTTAAAACTTTTGCTTTAGTGCATGCTTACTTGCACCATTTGAAAAGGTCTAGCATGTGTTTCTGGTTGATGAGTCCTGCCATAATTTAGCTCCCTATTGTATGTCTGACCTTATTAATCAATATGTCTTGCTTGCATTATGTTGGAGAACAGTTCTCATGTGAAGCCTTTATAACTCAAGTGTCTGTCAGATGAGATTCATTTGATCCTCGTCTTGGAAACAGAACCTCCTCATTAGTATCTACTTGGATACTAATGAAATTATAATAAATGTTGGCATGCAGTTTCTCTCATTTTCTTTGTAACAATAAATGTCATAGAAAAATAAGCTTTTAGGTAATTGCTTGTACTCATAGTTGACTAGAGTAAGAGAAAGAGCCTAACTTTTTTTTTTTTTTTAAAGCAAGCAGTTAGAAATCCAGACTTGTGTTAACAAAACTTGAGGTACTTCTAGCTCACCTAATCTTGCAGTACCTGAAATTCTACCTCCTCTCCTGTCCAGTATGACTAGAAAAAGTTATAGCTGTGTAGCAGATTGTATTTCCGTCTTTGTTGAATTTAAACTCTCCTCAAAGTCCTGTTACTGAATGCAGTGTTGTGACAGTGCTGCTCATTAAAAGAGGTGACAGTACTGAGCAGTTTTGGTGGAGCTCAGGGAGCAAATTATCAACTACATCTGAACCTTCCCTATGCCTCCTCAGCTGCTCCGAAGCACAGGGACACTACATTTCATGATGTTTTATTTCCCAGGACCATGATTTGATGGAGCTGAAGCTGGAGCAGAGCCTTCCAGAACATACCTACAGGCTTAAAGCAAGGACCATATTCAGCAGAGTGCACAAGTGCACCCTTACCCCAGCCATGGAAGAGGCCATCACTTACATGCAACGCCCTATGGAGTCATGCTGTAAATCCCATCAGTGCTGGGTTTAAAGGACACCACTGCCCTGACCTGTGAGTGTTCTGGTCTTCAGTGCTGTTTGTAGGGAACTGCTTTAATCCAGCCACAAGTATTGTGCCCCATGGCATGGAAACCAGCAAGGAGGGACACAGAACAAGACAGAGGTCTGTAGGCTGGTATTGCCACCACAGTCACCACATCATCCAACTGAAGGATGACTTCTGCTCTGCCAAATTGTCCCCTGAAGCATCCAAGGTATGAGATGTGATCCCTCCTCTACAAACAGCATAGGCATCTTGCTGCTCATACTTTCCCTGTATCCTAAACTCTGGGGCTGGAGCACCTCACATTTCAGTGTGGGAATGCTTCTGGGGCAAGCTCAGCTTTCCTTTTGCTCCATCTGATGATAATTTAGATTGAAAGGGTTTGGAAAGGATTTTCCTTCTAACCATATTGAACAGTTCAGGGTGAGGGAGGGGTGGAGAAAATGTAACAAACAGAAATTTTCCTCATAGGACTTCTTACTTTCATCCTACTTTATAGTCTCCCTAATAAATAATTCTTGAATCCAACCATGCCAGGGTGTTTCAAAAGGACAAGCTGATTTTTTTCTTATGCAACAGCAATCGAACACCCTTTTTTGAATGCACTTAATCAGTGCATGCTGATATCTTAACATATGCATCAATCAAATATTCCCCAAGGTATATATGTCAGAGCCAGGAAAGAAGAATGTGCTTTTGCAGTCACAAAAACCAGTGAATCCCTTTGGGTTTGTGCCTTACTCTGAGGCACATGTTGAAAGTATTACTGTAAGACAGATGATCCTGGGAAGTCAAGCAGCATCCTAAGGGTACATGGCAACAGATCCATTTTTTATACCAACCTAAGGGTCTGAGTGAATACAGGCTGAAAAGTTCAAATGTTTGGTAGATTGGAGTAATCTAGCAGGTGAACAAAGCCAGGGCACTTCAATTTCTGCAGTTAACCCTGTCCTGGAGGAAAGAGGTTAATATACCACCTGGCTTCCTTGGACTTAACTGATCCCAAGAGACCTCTCTCACTTCATTGGTGAGGGGCTAGCAAATGAAGACATATCTGGCTGCACAGTGGGATGCTTTAATAATTCTGCTTCATCACCCTCTCCTATGCAGAAGTGTTCACAATGCCAGCACAGGGACTCACAAACTTCATGTGACACTGTATTTATCTTGTTTAGGAGATTGAAAAGCTGACAGCAAATAAAACAGATACTCCAGACATTCAACAATTTCCTGTTCCACATGAAAAGTCAGCTTTCAGGTGTTGACTCCAGACTGCTTCTCCTACATAATGCTTGCCAACTGGCCTTCTTGATAGCAGGTACCCGTTGGATGGCACCCTCTTATTCTGTCCATTGCCAGATGTAGCAGACTTCCACCAATGCTAGTCATTTCAAACCAGGTTTAAAACTGGTTTGTGCTGCCAGAATCAAGCAAAACTTGTTTACAGGAGTTACAGAAGAATTGGCCTGAGTATCTTCATAAGTGGGCCACTCCCTACAATGATCATCTTCAAGCAAATTACTGTTTAATTTTAAAAAGGCTAGGATATAATGTCTATAGAGTAAGTACACCTTGGTATCAGTGCTATTTATAAGGCTGGTGCTTTGGAAGGGAAAAAGCCACTCACAAAACTAATCTGTCAGAAACATTCATGTCTTTTCTTTTTCCCAGAAGGGTGACTTGCAGTAAAAACCTGTATAGTTCAGGAGACTCAGATGCTTGGGGTCTCACTCGTGATAGCAGCTCAAGCTCCACATAAGCTCATGGGAATTACCAGGCTGTGAGTTCTGCTACACTCTGCTTCCTTTTTCTAATCATTTCCCCAATCTTAAAACTACAGGTCAGTTGACTGCTACCAGACTCATCTTGTGCTGTTTCTGAAAGCTTCTATTTGTTAACAAATCACCAGTGAATACCAACTGCTGCCTCCTTTAATAGGCCTCCATGTATTTAATTCCTGATAACATAGGATGATTATAAACTTCTGCAACTCTCAGAACTGAGAGAACAACTAACCTTTATTTACTTCATAGATCTTGACCATTACTGGTGCAGTTACACTGGAAAGTTTGTCAGAAGCCTTAATTAGGCTTGCTTACAGCTGTGCATCCTCATCCCCATGAGAGAAATCTGCCCACAACTCTGTCACCCCAGGCTCTGTGGACTGATGAGTTTTCACAAGCAAATTAATTCCTGAGCAAGAAACCTCGAGGTGAAGGTGCTTCTGGGAAAGCTGCACTAGGGACATTCTTCTCCACTGCAGAGATGTCACTTGCTTCAACATGTCTGTGGATGAGTTGTCTGACTGGAGACTCACTGATGACATCAAAGGATAATTCTTCAAGTACCTCAGGTGTGAAACTTCTCTATAGCTCTGCATGGTTCTCTGTATTTCTACCCCCTTTTTTTTGTAGCCAATACCTCTCTGTTCAAAACTCCTAAACCTACCATAACAAAGCACAGAGAGAAGTGGAATATGGTGACCTGATTTTCAGAGCAACTTCAGCTAACTGACAACTTTCGTGTCCTGTCCTGGGAACAATGGTCTGTAGGAGCAGCTCTTTCACCTGTGTAAGAAACAATCCCAGTGCAGTGAAAATTTGTGTGGAAACTGAACCAATGCTGCTATGAGCAAGTATAAA
This sequence comes from Brachypodius melanocephalos, assembly GCA_013398615.1. Classification (NCBI taxonomy): domain Eukaryota; kingdom Metazoa; phylum Chordata; class Aves; order Passeriformes; family Pycnonotidae; genus Brachypodius; species Brachypodius melanocephalos. Next base: position 6,238,985 of record VZSR01001299.1, on the reverse strand, counting down.
AATACAAGCCACAGAGAGAGCAGGCAAGTAACAAGAGAGAGGGGGGATTGACACATTAGAGGGGAAATTATCTGCATCGTAACTGAGGCAAAAATCTCCCTTCAGCAGCCTCCCCTAAGGAGCTATCTATATACCAGCAATCCCTATACCAGTTTACCCAAAGGCCTAATCTTGAAAATGCTGCCTTGGAGTTCCCTCTGCATAGGGTAAGAAGAAATATGCAAGCACATTTACACCCAAAAGCTTATGAGCTTCAGAGCTGCCCCCCAAATCATTGCAGAATACATGTTACTTTCTAGGTCTTACTCCAGCTGCTGAAACAGAGTAACTCATGGATGGAGAGGACTGGAAAAATAAAAGCAGACCACTTAATGGGCACTGTACTCAAATGAGCTCTTGTCTACACATTGTGTTGTAATAGCAGACTGTATAACAGACCTACTGTACAGCTGAAAAGATGTGTACAAATGGACAATATTCTACAACCAGTCAGTCACACAATTATACCAAAACCCATGTCTCCTTCTACTGCTGTTTTCATGATCTCAAAGGCTATCAGCATGGAAAGCACAAGACATCACACATACCTTTGATCAGTCCTCAGCTGATGAAGACAGGGCAGCAAGCCTGACAGCTTCACTGAGGCTAAACTGAAGAGCAATGAAGTTCTTTCATGGAGGAAGATGGTTGGACACAGCAAAAATCACTGCTCAAGTATACCACATGGGACAAGAATTTGCAATAGAAAGACGAGCTTGAAGACAGCTGGTTGAGCTACATGAGCCTGTGCGGAAGAATCAGCAGGCCAACAGACAGAGTAAGCAACTCCAATTTTGATCATGAAGGAAGCAGGGGATATTTGAAACATCAGTTTAGCCAGAAATTAAAGGCTGGGCATGGCAACTAGGAAAAGTACTAATTTTGATGTGCTGCATTAACAGATACAGCACTAAAGGTGTATTAATTTATCAAAGGGTTTATTCTCCTCAAAGAACCTGGGTAATTGTTCAGGCCAGAAGAAAGCACTGTGTCACTGCAAGACATGTACACTGAAACACTGCAAATGCTAGCACAGGAAAACAGCCCTTCCCTGATAAATTATCAGACCTAAAAATGGTATCACAAACTCCTCTACAGATACTAAATAGCTTGTAAAATCAAGATAAGGTATTTTCATAAAATACAAACTGCAGTTGAAAGGGAAATTACTGGCTTAATGAAAAAGTTTGTGAAGATTCTACAGATTATACTGTTTGGGAAGTAAGAATAAAATCATACTTGTACCTCCTGATCTTAACATTTATGATCAAAGTACGTATCTTGTCAGAAGAAATATTTTGTTTACTCCTTTAGTTTCTCTTAGAGAAAATATGCATAAAAACCAGTTGATCTACACTGTGCCTAAGGGGCTATTTTGCAAAGGACATGAATTAGAAGACATGCATCCTTTCCTAAGCATAGCATAGAAGAATGCTTAAAAGCAGAGGAGTTACTTAGCCTGACACAATTATTGGGAGTATAAGCCTAATTTGACAATTCAGTTAATAAAGATGAAGAAATTAGTTAATATTTCATACCTGAAACAAAGTTATTAACATAGTTTTGGGTGGGGGATTTGGGGGTTTTGTATTGGGTTTGTTGCTTTGGTTTTTTGTTTGTTCAGGGTTTTTTTTTTTTTTATCCCCCATTCATTACCTTGCTTGTATCTGCTTGTGCATGGCTTTCTGTTGGGCTAACTGCCCTAGAGTTCAATAATCTCATTAACTTGCCAGTGTTGCATCCATATGGATCAGGACATAGCTTCATAGTCATGATTTAAAACAGAAGCAATACTAAAGGGGATGCCCACACCTACTCCATCCATTCCCAGCCAAAATTACTTGTTTCCTTCCATCTGCACTAGTCTGCAGACACTATATGACCACAGATCTGGCTGTAAAATAACACAACTCTGCAAATACAAAGTCCTTTTCAACCAGAACAGAGAAGAATCACACGAGTTCCAATACAAGTCATGTGTGTCTGTATGGTGGGGAAATGATGGACAGTAAATGTAGAGACATTAGATGCTACAGACAGATTGTGCATATAAAAAGCAATATCCAGGAGAGGAAACAGTGCATGGAAGAAATCAGCTTTCCAGAGAGTGCATGGCAGCCACACTGCATGTCAGTATGTGCAGAATATACAAGAGACATTCCTTTGCATAGCTGGATAATTTCTAAGATTTCATATAATCAACATCCTCCACAGTCTCTGCCTCAAAGAAAGCTCAAGAGGCTTTTTTGCTTCATCTTTTCTTTTCTTTAAGCACTATAAAATAAACTATCAGTTTGCAGTGCCAAAAGGCAGGTTTCTTTTTATTAGTAATGTACAAGAGATTACTTTCATGGTAGGGTGAGAGACTGTCTTACACATTACAGCTCTGCTCCTGTGACACTTGGAGGTAGTCCTGGACTCTGTATGTGTATGGCTTTATATTGCCTGATTGAGCTCTAGGAGCTGTGACTTACTCATTAACCTTTAATGAATAGTCCAACTTGCTAGAGTACTTACCAGGCCAAATTCCATCTTGTTTTTTATTTCATTATTGTGTAAAAATTCTTAGAGTCACCAGAGGGCATCATTACAGAGTGCTTTTTAAGTTCTCTATAAACGATGCTGTAACAAAGTAGATTTTGGGAAAAGTGCCTGCTTAATAGTCATGGGAGTCCTTAGAGAGACTGTGGCATTCACAGGACAAGAGTATTTCTGTTTGCCCTTTCCTTAGACTCAGCACAGTACCACACATACTTTGCGTTGCTGCAAATACTGCAAAGAAAACTTCCACTGGAAACAGTTTAGCTTAATTATAAACAGATCCAAATCAGAGAATTAGCAATAGAGCCATTAAAAATGTGTTTCATCTTCAGCCATCTCTTCCTTTCCCCACCTTCCTCATACATCTTCTTTTAGCTGAATTCATTGTGATGAATCTAAGAGATTATGACAACCTACAAGAAATACATAACTTATTTCACTTGAGTTTAGAGATTTTATTTCCATTTGACATTTTTTTCTTCTCGACTGTGGCTTTGCCTCACAATGTGTTTCATCAGCAAAGAAAAATCATTTACCTTCCTTTACCCAAAGGGCTTTAAAATGAGGAGTCAGTCTCCTATCGGTAGCATACAGCCTCCTAGCTCTCCTTGCCAGCAGCGAGTCTGTTCAGCTAATTCCCACACCTCTTCATGAGCTGTTGCTGCCAGACCTGCAGCTATGTTAAGAATAAAGCAGTTCCTTTCCAAACACGTTTTCAAGGACTTGTGTATTTTTGTACAGTATCAGACTTTGCATTATGACATCCTTTCCACTGATTATCGATAGATTCATTTGAACTCTATTCATGCTTATCTGGAAATACAATCTCGCACACAAGGACAGAATGTGGCAATGGAGCTCAGAGTTGGATCCTGGACACATCGAGGAAGGTGGAAGTAAGCAATTCATTTTTTAAAAGGCAGGACTTAACTACTGCAATACTGAATAAAGACTGCTGCCAACCAGCAGCTCTGATACACACACTCTTGCCTGTCCCCTGCCTTCTTCCTGTAAATGCAAGATGCTACTTTTTGGTTATGTCATAAACTGTGTAATACTAAATTCTTGCATTCACAGCATCCTTGTTGCACTGATGAACTTGGTTCATTGTGAGCACTGACCATCTTGTCTCCTATATATACAAATACATTGTATATTTTAGGGAAAAGCATATATACATACCTACTGTGAAACAGTAGAACAAGGTGTGAAGGAGCAACTTGGATTCAGTCTTTTACAAAGTGCCGTTCTTGTACTTCTGCAATGTCGGTTCTTGTACATGCTCAGTGCACACATTTGAATCCAGACTTAGCAGGCCTGTGCTAATATGTGCATTGCTTTATCAAAACATTACAGTATAGCTGACAGTCTTCTGCAAATTGTTACTCCATTATTCATTGAGCAGTATTTCAGATGCTTAAAAAAGCTACAAAGATGACTTGCTCCTAAGTTATTGAATTTGTTTCAGCATTTTCCCCCCCTTTCTTGTATTTTGCTTAATTTCATTGGGTAATTTTGGACTAAATCTATAAATGATCTTTCCCCAGCAGCTACATCAGACCTGGCACTGTAAAATTTTTAAACACTGACGTAAAGCTGTGCAGCCACAAGGAGCCTTTTGTTGGTATTTTAAGGTAGGTAGAGTTAACGAAAGACAACAGTGACTACACACTCTGCTCAAATTATCAATGACAGCATGTATTACAATGACGTGCCAAAGCACACACCAGTTACCCCCCAAACTAAACTAAAACCAAGGCTGAAGCTTGACTCAGCCTCTGCTCCCAGGAAGCTGCTCACCTTACACTGCTCCTGGAGAAACAGCAGAAGAGGGCGCCTGATGCCTCCAATATCTGAAGTCCAACTTCCAGAGATTGTCTTTTCTGCAACAGTGTCATATTTCCAATAGCATGACAAAGCCCTGAGCAACACCATAGCTCCATATGGTTTAGCTTCAGTTTTGCTCAGCTCCTGAAAGCACTTAAGAATATTTTCATCATCTATTAAATAAAGACTGGATTCTCTATTAACAATTTCAAAGTCTGTACTTTTTGGGGGTGGGGGGAGAGGGAGGGTGTGAAGGGGTGGAAATCCTGCCAGATGTGAGATTTAAATATTAGGAAGCAAGGGAAACATCTCCAGACAAGAAGACAAAAGCCAAAGAGGCAAAATAATTTTATGTCAAATTTATTCTGGCAACCACCCAAACTATGGACTTTGGCAGATTGCTTGTTGGTTCTAACAGAAGCCACTTCCTCTGCAGCAACAGCCATATCAACACTATTGTCTGCTTCCTGGAGATGGGCTCAGGGTGTTTCAAGCTGCACAATGTTCTTACGTGGAGCTGAGGGACTGAAAAACACAGAGCCACAAACCCCCACTGGTGCCCCTGTGGGGAATTCTCCCATGCATACCTCTAGCAAATGAAACAGGGTATTTTTTCTCCCTGCCCTGGCTCTGAGCACTCTGACAGCTCCATTCAACAGGGGGAGGAAAGCTCTGCGCCCAGGGCTTCTCCACAGCTGCAGATGACTCATGCTGGGAGAGCCCCTTTGAGCCAGATTTAAGTTTTCCCAAGTTCATTTTAACACAGAGATTTCTACCACTTTAAAGCACCCTGCATAACTGCAGCTTGCACAGCAGAACCTGGCCTGTGCGCAGGTACAGACCTCACTGAGCAGCAGGCCCAGGCTGCGCCCCAGGGCTGCAGGGCCACCTGCTTGCCCTCTTGAAGCCATATTCCTCCCTCTCCTGCAGCAACATCCCCAAGGACGAACCGCTCCATCCATGCTGCCTTCTTGGGACAGGCAGGAGAACCACAGACACAAACCCTGCTGCTCTTCTGGTCTATGAAAGAGCATTGGGCAAACAAGATTTTGTCAGTGCTTTCCTCCCATGAGCAGAGCTGCCTGGCCAGAAGAGCAAGGCTGTTTGAAGCGCCCATTCCTGCTTTGTCACTGTGTTGTTTGCTTAGGCAAAACATATTCCCTATCCTTGTCTTCTCTTCTACAGCTCCAGGCTCTGGAGGCACAGACAGAGCTACACAAGCTCCAGGTGCTCACCCACGTTAGGTGAACACAGACATCCCTGTAAGTAGCTTCCTACTGAAGATGGCATGACATGGCACTTCTCCTGCTGCCTCTTCCTCCTGTTCTGCTTCCCACTTTCATCCAGGGGAGACTCAAACAAGGGATGTTCCATTTGGATTTTAGGCCTCAGAGCAGGAGCAAGGTCTTCTTGTAGGGGCAAGAGAAAGCCTTCCTTGCAGGAGTTGGTGCAGAGCACACCACTGCGCTCCTCCCCAGTGGTGTGTGAGAATGACATCATTATGCCAATAAATGAGACAGGAAGTGCAACCAAGCAGAAAAACCACAGAAAGTGTCTGAAGTTCTGCCAAGAATGCTAACAATGGTACTAACCAGAAAACAAGAGTTTGGTTCATCTCATTTCTTCCAGTTTTAGTAATCTCTAGTGTCACTTGTAACAGTAGATAGTAAAAAACCAGGTCCTTGGAGACACTGCTTGGGGTCTTTTTTTCTGAGGTGATGGTGACCTTCTATTGTCTTACCACAGTCCACAAATTTCAGTACTCTGACACCAGTCTAATGATTCAGATAAACTGGCTGGGATTTCTAAATCTCCCCTTCCCTTTCCCCCCACCCCTGCTCCCAAGTTATACTAATGCCTTACCAACTAAGCTATTCTTGCATCTGTCTTTCTGCAACGTGGATTCCTTCATTTTCTAGAAAACTGCAGCTGCCCAGGTCTGAGCTAATGCTTCTTTGTAGTGACCCAAGAGTCACCTATTTCATCTTGTAATGTGAACATACAGGCCCATCTGAACCTGATGTGTTAAGCAGTTCTCTCTCCATCAGTCCTAGAAATTTCTAACCAGATCCTACAAGCTCACAGCCAGCCAACTTTGTGTCCCCTACCTACCTTTTTGTCAAGCAGCTGACAAACAGTAGCAGTGCTCTGGAGACGGGTGACACTTGGCAGCAGGGAAGCAAAGGCTACAGCAACCACAGCTTTCCAGACAGTTGCAGATGTGAGCGTAACTTACAGATTGGCTTTATGGTTTCATGAAGTCCTATCTGACTGCCAACTGCTGCCAAAACAGGAGATTCCCCTTTCTGCTTCCCTTGCAGTGGCACCTACTTGACTCTGTAACAGGACACTCACAGAGCTACACCAGCATCAAACACTGCAAGAAAAGTCAGGGTTCTCCTGCTGACCCAGCTCCCTGCAACTTGACCTTCCTGACGGCACTGGTAAGCAGCTGAACTGCAAAGGGAAGACAGGTCAGAAACCCTTTGAGTTATGATCCAGAATCTGTATAGTATAATACAAAATACTGCAGCCTTAGCAATGTATCGTTCTCCTCAAAAGCTTGTTCATAAAATCCCATTTTCTATAGCATAAACAATTCCACACAGAAATTAAATGAAATACCAGCAGGTGCTACTGTTATTCACATAACATTTTTGGTTCCCTGCAGTTACAGCTGTATCATCGATATTTATTAGAAAAATACAGTTCTTAAAATAAGTTGGTACTTCCTCTCATAATTCAGTATCAGTTTTCCTAAACCCTGCAGGTATTAAAAACATCAATTAATCTCCTTGACCTTCAGAAAACTTTATTTAATAATCCTGTTTTAACTCTCATACAGTTGAAATATGATGAAATTACCAATGGAAATATAGCAAATGACAGATTTATTGAGCCACAGCTCTTAAATGGGCTCCTGTACAAAACATACCCACAAATCCGACTTTCCAAAAATTCCCAGCTTTAAATACGATTAAGCAGTCTCTAAATAACCACTACTCTTACCAACAGTTTGTCATCAAATTAAGTCAGCCTTTCTCTCATTTACAGCCCCACCCCCCCGTAGATGAGGGCAGAGAATGACCCTCTAGAAACAAAAGCTATGTACAGCTGTGACAACGACATTACTCTGAGTGCCCTCACCTGTGCTGTGAGATACAGGCCCTAAATTTACCTCCCTTAATTTTGTAAGCTCCCCATTGTAAAGGCTTTCAAAAGAAAGCAAACAAGAGAAAGAATAGCAACTCCTGATTTAGAACCCATAACAAAAAACTTTGCTTTGGTTACAATAGGAGGTACACAAATGGATTTGCTGCCTTTGACAGCCGCAGGAACTGGGTTGTCTTGCCTGGTCCCAGGGCTGTTCTACTTCTTTGTACCAGGTGCAGAAATAAAACCCAAGAATTTCTGATATACATTTCTTCAGATAACTGAAAATTCTCACCGCTGCTATTGGTTCAAAGCCTCACAATTACAATAAGTTTAACTATTTCTGTTCAGAGTCACTTCTAAAGAAAGGTTAAGTCAGTACAAGTAAGGCTGTGCCAACCAAATGCAGAGGGCAGTCTTCCAGTCCAGAGGGATCTCTCATATTCTTCACTAATGCCCAGCAGCACATCAAGGACATGACAAACACAGGCCATGTGTGGAATGGAGTCACCTAAGAGAATTATGAATTCCTGCTGTTCTAAGGGTAGTATTTACAATTGCAGCTTTCCCCCTGCAGAAAATGAGCCATACTGTGGTACAGAGCAGCACCTCCAGGAAGCCAAGACCAGGACATCAGCATCTAAAGCCTTGCTACTGGGAATAAAGTGCCTTCCAGTATACAAATGGACCCCACAGAAAAACCAGGGAGGGACTCCTTACAAGAGCATGTAGTGATAGGACAAGGGGCTGGCTTCAATCTGAAAGAGGGCAGATTTAGATTAGGTATCAGGAATAAATACTTTACTGTGAGAGTGGTGAAACACTAGAACAGGTCATCCAGAGAAGCTGCAGATGTCCCATCTCTGGAAGTGTGCAAGGGAAGGCTGGATACAGCCCTGAGTAACATGGTCTAGGGGAAGGTGTCCCAGTCCATGGCAGAAGGCATAGAATTAGACTACATTTAAGATCCCTTTCAACCCAGACCATTCTGAGTCTATGATAAGGGGAACACTACTGACTGAATCATTCTCCTGGTGACTAGCAGCCACTAGAGAGGTAGGACAACATCCATTTGCAGCAGGTTCTTTCAAAATATGAAACATAGCTACAGCAAAATGAACACAAGTGTGAAGGCTTCGTGCCCTGATATCCCACACAGCATCATTCTGTGGAGTAGCAATGACAGCCTAAGTTATTTAGGCCAGGATGGTGCAGGGAACAGGTCTGGAAATGTTCCCTGCTGAGACCAGTACAATTTAGTCTCAACAAAGACCTCAAAACTACTCAAACTGCAGACTGAGCCTGCCCAGGTTATATACTTTCAACAGAACAGGCTGAACAGGATCATGCCATCACAGAAATACACTATTATACACCAATGTGACTGTGTGCTCATAGAAGCACAAAGGTTTTTACCTTTAAGCAGCTCTTTACCCCCAAACACAACTCATGAAAGCATTGGGCTGCTTCAGGAATACTGTTACAATTAATGACTGATACAGCTGTACCTTCACTGCAGATTTCTGGCAACTACAGTGGCATCATGAGACTGGTCATTCATTGCTACACAGAGACACTGAAGAGATACAGGAAGAAACCTGCAATTGGGTGCATCCTTCCAAAAACACTGCAAAGGGGGACTTTATTGTGCCAGCCAGGAGAAGACCATCCCCAAAACATGAGGGTGGCCTGGGTGTTCTCCCACCCCTGGGGTCACCAAGAGAAGAATTCATTTCAGTGCCAGGCTACAGCACACAGGAGCTCTGCACGAAAAAGCAGATCTCATCCTGAGGAACTTCTGTTTACTTGAATGCCTTCCCTATAATCCCATTTTATGGGCCACATGTTTTGGGAATGCTGCACAGTCAGGACACTGGCAGAGACTAAAGAGAAATGATTCCTTTCAGAGGACTGCAGAAAGCCAGGACAACCTCAAACACTCTTCTGGCAGCCTTCTGCTTAGCTACATCTGTATTATCATAACAAATATTTTAGTCTTAAATGGGTATTGAACTCTATCAAAAAATATAAGATGTTGCTTTTGTGAAGGAAGAAAAACGTAATACAAAGGGTTTAAAATTAACATGGTAACATCTTTCCTGTTTAAGTTAAAAACAAAAGCACTTTAGCTTTTTAAAAAGCTAATCTCCAAGATGATGAAGTAGGTTAAAAAAAGGGAAGAGAGAACAGGTTTTACTGTTTTTGACTTCATAGCTCCCTTTATGGATAGGTCCATTAGCTTGCAGGTGGAATAACACCACTCAGCAATAAGCATGGGTAGAGATTCAGAAACATTAACCACTTTCTGGTGAGGTATCAGATCTGGACACCCCACATTTTCTCTTTCTGCAGTAAAGACTGAGCAGGGATGAATCAGTGTCAAGGAGAACTCACCCTGCTTGAGGGAAACTTCATATCCTGTAACTCCCACTCTCAGACAGTAGATACTGGCATTGCTGCACACAAACAACTTTCACGTTGAAAGTATGTCAATATATCAATTGATTTACTCACCTGATAAATGCTCTCAGCTACTTTTACCAATACACTTTGTTTTCTAGGCAGGGAGACTAATGGGAGACCAATCCACCAGCCTTCTGGTAAGAGCACAGTGCTCAGTACCTGGCAGGACCAAGCACTTGTTAAGCTGCTCTCGTTTTTTTGCATTAGTATTTTAGATACAATATTTTGAAATATAAGGGAGGGACAAAATACAGTGACTTATAACCTTGAAGAACAATGAGCATTTCTGTGAGCTGGTTTTCTACACAGGATGTGGGCTGGGCCTCCTTGAGTTTGTGTCATCTGTCTGGAAGGCCAAAAACCACGCTCTGAAAACATGCTTTTCCTTTAGCAAACAGTCACACACACAGAGAGTCTAGCAGTAGTTTACACATCTGTCATTCATCATTAAAGAAAATTTTTATTAACATTATTTTTTCAACCATTTTAATGTCAAATTAGGCACACAGACCATATCCAATTAAAATATATAGCCATTTTAATTCAGCAAGAACTACATCTAAGGATGAAAGATTCACTCATTTAAAATTCAGAAGTTGCACTTACGATGCTTCAGGTGCCAGTTCACATCCTAGGATCATTAGAGCCCAGACACAAACTCAAAAGCACTGGAAACATTATGTGGAAGGTGCTGGTAAGGATTACGCTGCAAAGTGGCTTTTCTAGATGCTCTAAGTCAATAGGTTTAACAACTTCAGGCAGTGCTTTGAAGTCTCGTATTTCAGATACCCATCTAGAGAACAACTCCTTCCCTTTTCTCCAAACAGCACCAGAGGACAGTCCACCAAAAGGAACTGTTTGCTGAACAAGGACTGGATGACACATAGCAGAGTTTAAAACACAAAAGAAATGGCTTCATCCACAATTTTCCTCTAGCACTGCAGAGTACAAAGACAGCAGATTTGAAGTAATTTTTTTAGAAAGAGGATATAGGAGCACTGCACTGTTTGACACTGTTCCACATTCAGAGAGCTGAACTCCAAATGGAGTTGATCTGCCTGAAACTTTGACTACCACCCATCCATCCCTCTCCTGTTTACCTCTTGGAGCTGCAATGCCTGGTTTATCAAGAACAACTGCTGAAGAAGTGGAGTTCATATGAATTCTCTTTAAGTTTGTCTTCACAGTAAATGTACCAATCTTATACTTGGCACTAAAACTCAGTACTATGACAAGCTGCTAGGAATACTTCTCTTCTACGAGGAAAGCCAGCTGTATGAAGTAGGTATGTATGTCAAAATACTTGATATCAATTTACTACTGTAACTTTCAGGATTACATGTTTTTAATTCCTAGTGAAACTGATAGTAATTTGAAGCTCTATCATATTGCCAGTGCTCACAGGTTTTTGTTAATAATTTTGAAGCTATAGCAAGTAGCTTTTCTTTCTTTTTGTGGGAAATCAGAAAGAATGGGAGCTAAGTCTGACCAAATGGGAAAAAACCCATGAATACTCCAGCATACCGTAATTTATTTTTGCACACAATCAGGTTTCAAGTGGCTAGAAAATATCAAGAAACCTTTCCCCAACTTTTGTAGGTTAATTCAGATTAGCATGTTATACTCATCTAGGGAAATTACAAAGGAATAAATCCTCAGCCATGTTCAACAAAGAAGTTCCTACCACACCCTATGATATTTTGACAATTACCACACAATTTGAGTCAGAAACTATTACATTCAGCACAGAACCAGTTGGCTTCTGTCTTCATCTCCAGTAAACATACACTATGCAAAAACAGCTCCTGCAGCCATGGAGCAGAGAACTGCAAGGAAATAACAGCAGGAAGTAACGTCTCTGTGATTCAACATATTGAGTCTTTTCCCCTGAGAAACCAGCAAAAAAAGTACAGCATTAACTGCACAGAAAAAATCCTTATCCTGTCTACATTACAGATTCTGGAACCACTGGAGTTTGAGTGGCTGAGCCTCTCTCCCTCTTCAGATTTCAGCACGTCTTCCTTTAGTGTACTTTCACCTAGGGTAGTTTGAGAGAAGAGAAAGACTTGTTAAATGTTGCAAAACAATTGCATTTCACCTCCATCAGCTTCGCAAGAACAGCAGAAAAAACATTTCTGGATGGATTAACTAGTTCTGATCCTTTTACTTGAAAAAAACCAAAACACTCCACAAAAAATATAATAGGATTATACCACAGTCTGTCACTGCAGTGGAAGTAAAGCAACACGTCTCAGTGAAGGCTTTCAGTGTGCTGGGGTAAGGCTTCCACATTACAGAGACTGGACAGAAAGACAGTACAAGCCATTTTCTAGGCAAAATAACAATAAAAAACCCCGAAGAGCTTTGTTAACATCACAAGCCACACAAGAGAAATAAATTCCATTCTGCTCCCTGCCATTCCCTTCTGGTTTTAATTTGTTAGAGAAGACTGAAGCCTGTATTCAAAAAACAGACAGAGTTGTAAACATTAGCCTCTGCCAGCATTACTAGTAACTCACAAGGTTCCAGAGTTACCATGGAAAGGCAAGGGTAGGAGAAAAAGGTCTATGAAAAAGTAGGACATGCTCTGTCATTAAGTTCATTTTATTGCATTGTTTTAATCCATGAAATGAAAATTAGAAGTGTTTGATGCTCAGAAGACACACACTTGCAGAAAATCCAGTTCTACTCATCTGTTGTTTTGCAGCATTATTAAAACAAGCAGGGAAAAGTTGAGAAAAGTCAGAACACACTGGCTGGGCTACTGGAAGCCCTTGTTTTATATGGCTTATAATTATAGGCTGCATACTGTTGCCCAATTTATTTCTTGTCATGTTATCAGTAAAAGATCCCTGCTTCATTTCCTGCAGGAATAGTTTTGTTAAGTTGTGACAAAACAATGAAACTACAGCCAAGAGCATCTCATGGTAATATTTAACAATATGCCCATAATACGACTTTGCCCCATCTCTGCCTTCTCCCCAAGCCAATAGTTCCTAGTTAACTGTGCCCCTGACAGGAGGCACTGATGTGCTTTGGAAATCCACTCACATGGTTAAACAGAGAAAAAAGGAGAAGTGTGTTCCTGCAGCAGAATAGTCCTGGAGGTACTGTGTTTCCCATCATACCTCTATTTTGACTAATCTTAGGTCCACAGTCAAAAATTCACTCAAAAACTGAATACGAGACTAGGAAGAAGTGATCTCCTTATTAAACACATCAGTCTTTCGTTCACAGCACAATGTGAACAAAATGTCCCACAAATGACCAACAACTAAGGTGATGGAGCACTACACTGTGGTATCAGAACAACAGCCCACAGAACTAGTAAAGAGCAACTAAAAACATTTCAAGTAATGATTGCCGCTGGCATCCACAACTGCCCCAACGTAACACTTCCTAGTTCCGGTACATTAAGCAGCTGTGTTTCAAGGCTGAGTTGAACTCCAGTCACCTTGATGAATGTGGCCCTACTGCTAGTTATTTTTTACTTAGCTGGGTTACTACCCAAGTAGTTACAGTAATTTTTTCCAACCACTTACAACAGCTCCATGACTCCTCCTCCAGCCCACAGGCCAAGCTGAAAACCCCACCAGCTGTCTCAGAGATAGTTTTGGCCATCCCATGATTCCAGACTTCTGCACTGACACCCTGATGACAGGCTAACAGACATTAACTTTCAGCAGGTTCCCATGTAAGGCTTCCTGTTCTTTCACTACTTCTAAAAACAGCTCCCTTCACTATAGGCACTTCTCTTACTCTTGGATTAGCTCACCACATTCTTCTTGGTATCATCTCACCTCACCGATTTCCCCAGCCCCTTCGCCAGCCTCCAGTTCCATCTTCCTAAGTGGAAATCCTTTATTTCATCTTAATGCACCCCCTTTAGCCTTACTGTGTGTATTACAGAACAATCTACCTCTTGCATCCTATTATCAATACTTCAACACCACCATAAAGCTGTAACAACATGCTTTCTTCTTTCCTTTCTTCTCAGACGCTGGTGCAGTCAGAAGTAACTCCCAGTAATACATGCTCATACACAGATCAGAGCAGCTCAGGGTGACCATTATATGAAGAACTTACCCCCTTAGTCTTCTATGTCTAGATGATGTTATTCTCAGCCTCCAAAGGATGAATGCCAACAGGCTACATTATACCTAGCTAAGTCACATCTGTTTCACACATGTGAAGTATGTACAATCTCACCAGAAGGAGGATTGTGAAAGGCTTATTTTGAAACACAAGCTGTTTAAAACCACGACCTCACCCCCCCCACCTCCACTCTCTTCCCATGAAAGGCTCGTAACTTGGACAAGTTTTTTGGTGAGTTCTCCAAAAGGCAGCAAAAGGCTTTATTCTGAAGCCTCAAACCAAGAAGTGGAGCACGATTCACCTTGCAGCCTCAATTCTACTACCTACGACTTCATCAAGAACAACAGGAGAAGGCACCAGCCCTGCTCATGTTCATTCAGACCCCTCAGTACCCATTAAGGACTTGGCTGCAGTGTGCAGACCCTACTGTCTCTGAAAGCAGTGGATGTTGATTTACAGTCATCCTTCATGTGATTCTCCACTTCAGCTTATATTTACGTACTGTTTAATAACAAAGGCTCCTTTTGATAGGGATACTCCTACCAATATTTAACTATCTAAGTGTTCACACAATTTTTAGTTTATTATTCACTTTGTATTAAATAAAACTGTTAGAAAATGGGAATCCACTGCAGAGCAAACTGCACAAGACCATACAACTACTGGCAAAGAAGTTTAACTAGCAGCAAAATTCTTGATTTTTCGTCTGCAAATTAAAAATGTATTTGACGCCAACTGGAATTGCTTAACTTTCTCACTAGTCAAGTACCTGTTATGTCTTTTTAACTGAATAAGTATAATTCAGACACCAGATTAAAATTTGACTGCTTGTGCCTAATTAGTGATGCAAGAGGTTGCAAGTCTCTGGAAGCAGACACTCCATTTTGTCCAAAATTCAAGATATCAAAAATTGCATTCTCAGTTGGTATCCTCTCACACATGGTTTGTTTTCCAAGGCAGCTAACAGCAGCACAAAATTTTTGCTTCAGCAGGAAGGATCAAAGTAAGCAGCAAGAACAGTACAGTTTTCTAACAACTTCAAATGAAACAAAAGCCTTGACTTAACTGCAAACCAATATCCCCAAAGACAGCATAACCATCATTGCTAACTAAGTGGAAAACACACCAAAGTCGGAAGAAAAAGCACAGCTCTGCATAGTAGTGTAGCTATATTTCTGTGTAGCTGCTGGAGGAGCATGCTAGGACAAGCCTGCTGTTTCTATCCTGGCTCCACACATGGGGACACTTCTGCATGCCAAAGCTAGTATTTTTCCGCTTCTTGCCTGAATGATTCTAAGCCTGTTCTGCACACGCTTCACAGCGCCAAGAAGCTCTGTACTTCTAGGCAATTGCTGTAGACTGGTCTTTGTCAGGAAGAGCGATCATTTTTATGAAGAGTACGTGCACATTGATGGCAAACATAGTAAGATTCATAAAATAGGTCCAGACACTTTTCCTCCCAAAGTTAACACCTGTGTACTGCTGCCAACAGTCATGCAGCAGGAAAAGAAGCAATTATGTTGTCTTACACAATTTTTACAGTAACCAGGACCATATGCATTTTTTGCCTCTTGCCCTTAGGAAAAAAATCAAGACACTGCTATAGCTTTCTTTATGCCTCTACAGATCAAAGTAACAAAAACCCCCTGAACTGCCAAATGAAGCAGTCTGGTATAGCTTGAACTGGACAAATACTGTCACCAAGTTATCACATTCCTTTTTTTTCTAGCATGGATATGTACCAACATCTACAAGTAGGATGAATTTGTAGCTAGTTACAAGAGAAACAACAGCTGATGTGAAGACATTAATGGTTACTACCTAAATATATGAATGTTACAATAGCTAAGAACTGGAGTATTCAGTTTCACTGATTTCTCAAGTTAGTCATGCCTGTGCATAGCATCAAAGTTCACATAACAGCAACTAGAGGACTAATTCTAGTTATAAGCTTTAGTAGTTGTTGTTTTGGAGACTATTTCAGTTGAAACTCTCAATGCCTTTGTGTTGGTTCAAAAGGGAGAATACTGTCAAAGTGGCTGTACTACCCCCACCACAAAGCAGGTCAGGAATGTAGCAACCTTGTTCAATTGGAACTGGTAAACCAACTCAGGGGTTGCTGTATTTCTTCTCCTCATTAAGTACCCGCGGTTCCTGGGGGAGGGGAAGACAGGAAACAAGTACTCTTCCTGCTCCCCCAGCCTAAAAATAACTCAATCTTTCTGCAACATTTAAGCCACACAAGCACTCAAAGACTGACATATTTATATTCTGGGCAAACAGTCACAGAACTCTTACATTCTGCCTGTTATCTTTTTATCATTATCCAAACAGATCTGGAGATTGTGGCAGAAAAGTTTACTTTTCTGGGGGCAGACATGAGCCTGTTGCCAGCTGTGTTCTCAAATTATAGCTTTTCCCCTACCAGTCAGTTAAGCTGTAACTACAAGCCTACTTTGATTTGTGAACTTGAGTTTCCCCTCTTCAAGCACCTCTTGCTCTGTCTTGAAAATCTGCAGGTTTAGCAGAATTTCTTTTTCACATTAGAAAGCAAAAGAAATAAACACATTAATAACAAAGTTGAGCACAATGTTGTGGGAAAAAATGAAGTTAAACAGTATGAGAAAACCGCTAGGAAAAACACTGCATACATTACAAAACAGGTAGAAAACATTACCTATAAACATGGAAATTAAATTCCTAGTAACTGAACATTGTAAAACACAAGACTGATTATGCTAGTCAGACAAATTTAAGTGAAAGGACATTTGCAGGATTTTGGAGGCATGCATGCTCACAGGCTTCCTTACTCCAGTTCTGCATTTTAAAAGGTGACTGATTTGGTTGTTAGAAATTCTTCCCTTTCAAAAAGCTACAAAATAAGACTGGGCATGAACATCCAGTCCCAAAACCAGATTCAAAGTAAAATGCATATCTAGTTAAAGATAACCACCTTCCTTTCTGTACTGCAATGCCTCATTCTTCAGCCAGTTTCCACGATTACTTTACGTATTTCTCACAATCTGCTCACTGCATGGAAAACCTACAAGCTGATTTTGGCAAAATCTGTTTGGCAGGTGAAAATCTAGGCATAAAACTGCCATTCTTTAAGCTAGCCTTCAGTCCATCATTTTCTCTTGACATTTAGAAATAACAACTTCATTCAGATACAGCAAAACTACCTGAAGTTTTGAAATAGGAAAGCTTAAATAAATCTTACATACTATTCTGTCAGCTCATACATGCTACCAGCTGACCATGACATACAGAGCATACCTAGTTGTACACATGCAGAAAGCTGTGGAAGGAGACAATCATGGAATGACCTTTACTTCCACAGAAAGAAATCTCCCAGTCACCCTCTCCACCCTGAGACTCCAAAGCTTACTCAAATTTCACATATGGGCAGGAAACCAAAGTACACCACATGGCCAGAAATCTGTAGTAGTTCAGATGTGAGTTCCCAAAGGGAAGGAAGTTACAGCTAAATACAACTCCAATCTGTGTTTCCCTCCACAAGCTCCAGAGGATGAATGGAAAAAGCCTAAGCTTTCCTGCTGCACAACAGCTAGCAATCATGTGATGTAGGATGTAGCATAACTGCTTGAAATAAGGATGTTACTCACATGCAGATCTTCTCTGAAGTGGTCTTTCAGAATTCCTCAGTTGCATACAATGCCTCTGTTTTCACAATTTCTATGATCAGTAGATTACAGACATACATAAGCCTTGAGCTATTTGAAAGTTGTACACTGTTCAAGAATTACAGGTTAGGCCTGCTTATTTTCCAACGAACACAGACTTCAGCCAGGTTCCCTTCTTACAGCCTGTCTTGTTGCTGCAGTTAGGGGCAACCCTTCCACTGATGACGTATTCAAATTCAAGCTTTTTTCAGTTCCCTTTTTTTAAATACTAATCAACAACAGCTTAGAAAACCTACAAATGCTGATAAAAATACTTTTCCAGCAACTGTTCTCTGGTTAACATCAGGAATACACTTTTTGGTTTTACCCACCCCTCTAAAGAGCTGGTAGCTACTGGTAGAAGCTGCCATTATCCTCTCTTTGGCCATCTCTATAATCATAAGCACAGCCATTCACATATATTGGTATTTCATGCTTTCACTGTTTTAGCTTCCCTGTGCTGAAAAACAGTTAAACAGGCTAAATGGACCTTGGGTATATACTGTGTATATACATTCACTATTTACAGAAGAATATATTCAATTCTTATTTTCCCTTGGAACAGCCCCAAAGACCAAGAGTACCCTTGCAAACACTTCCAGTTGAGAATCAGAACTAAAGGACTTTCAAAAAGGTAGCACATGTCAGACATGCTACTGCTTAATGGGACTCAAAAACACATATTAAAATAAATGCTTACATTAGACTGACATACCAGAAAAGTGAATGGGCTTAATGAAACACCTCATCTTTATTTATGGTATGAGAAACAGAGCAAGATTTCAGCTTATGAACTACAGCAGTAATGTTTCTTAGTAGTAAAAACCCCTCTCCTTTACTCCAGTGCCAATTGGGCACATCCAAAATACAGATTCAACCAAAGAATCTTAGAAACACACAAAGAAAAACAAGGTCTACTGGAACTGCTTTTTCAGACACCCAGTTCAGTCTTGTTTCCTCTTTGCTGATCTGTTTCTATAGTAGGGACTGATGATGCAGAAGGATAATATGAATACTAAAACAATACTCATTCTTGCACCATGTAAGAAAACCCCACTACATAAACTGTTACTTCAGATATTGCTTAAAGGCTTCAGATTTCAAATGGGATTTAAGACCGCAACACATATTCTACACATATTAATACACACATCCAAACCAGAACGTACAGCTTACTTTTACTGAGTGCAATCAGAACCTAAATCTTGCTCAATGCTATTCAAGCAAAATGAAGCACCCAGAGCAAGACGCTTTGTTCAATACATAGGTGGGCTACATGAAAAAAAAAAATCTAAGCTTACTGCAACATCAACAGAGACACAAAGTGACCTTTCAGCAAGTCATTTCTATATATAAGGAGCATTTGCAGACAATTCAATACCTCTAAGTAGTAATATGCTACCTACAACCACATTGGAAGGCCGCAAGGATCAGTCACAGGAGACATTTGGAACATAAGGCACAGCCACTACACTGAACAGAAAGTATGAGTATATTCTTGTTAAGTTACAGAAATATGTGCAATTGATGAGGTTTGGTTTAAATGAGTTAACAGTTCTATAGCCCATTCCAGTGTCACTAAATTACTGAAATTAAAGGGCATGTTTAAGCAAACAGACAGAAGGTATCATACCCTTCAAAAAGATCACCCTGCTTTGCTCACTGTAGGATGAGGTTAACAGGTCCCAAGCGAAGTTCATCTCCTTCCTTTAAGCAGAAACACTTGGCCTACAAGGCAAAATTTAGGTAACTGCTCTTCTCTTTGGTTTCTGTTAACTTCTTCAATTTACTTAAAGGGGAACAGGATTATTAAGTAGTCATACCACTGAAACAGAAGACCACTAACAGCTCCACTTATAAGGCCACTAATATGTGCAGCACACAATCTGTAGGAAGTGTGGAAGAAGAGCTTGCCTGTTTTAGAAACAGAGAAATCAGAAGACCCCATACTGTCAACTCCTAGAAATAGAGTAGGCTTGGCTACAGCCCTCAGTCCTAATAATGCTTTGAAATTTTGATTCCCTCCCATCACTTAGGTCTACACTAGCAATTGCAGGGTCCCAGGAGTGTCTTTGAAGAGTTCTAAGACATAGAACTCAGTATGTTCATTTTGCACTGTATAATTAATTTTACAGCAGCATGACTTTTTTCTTTCTGTTCATAGTAGTTTCCCCAGTTTGGAATATCCTTGCCTGCCAGTTTTAAGAGAAAAACAATCAAGTCTAAATACATGATTTGTATTCTTTATTTTTTGACCCAAACTACATAATACATATTCTCTGAAGTAGTCCTTCAGTTTTGGAATTCCCTCTCCAGTACAGGAGTACATGAATACCCATACGTAGTGTCTGGCCTCGACTAAAGCAGGCAATGTTAGACACAGGGAGAAACTCTCTTAAAATGCTAGTTGCCTACAGAACCCAGTTGCATTTTTATGCAATTTTCCAATCCCAGTGAAAATTTAAAGGTACCATACAGTAGTGCCACACAATTATAGAAAGTGGGTTACTGCAAATCAGTTGCAGATTAAGCCAACCTGCTATGTGCAAGATTCACCAGGTGATTTATAATTTAAAGCTCTCAACTCTTCTCCTGGCCACATGCAGGACACCCCAAGAACCACACCATGTGCCTGAGAGCATTGTCCAAACACTCCTCGAACTCAGGCTGCTGCTGTGATCATTTCCCTGGGGGAGCCCATTCTAGTGCTCAACCACTCTGAAAAACTTTTTCTGATATCCAACCTAGACTTCCCCTGTCTCAGCTTCATGCCATTTCCTCAAGCCTTGTCACTGGTCACAGGAGTGGAGATACCTGTATCTTTTATTGTTCTTACCTAGAGTCAAGGAGTCAACAGCCCATTACCACTATTTCACAGCGAACCACCATCTCTCCTCTGCAACAGCAGTCAGTACAGTTCAATTTTATTGTCTCTGAAGAGGAGACACTCAATTTCAAAAATTACTGTTAGCTGAGCCCAGACATTGTGGCTCCTGCACAAAGTATAGCCTTTCGTATGACTACGCAGAGATAGGGAAGCAGAAGTGTTTCTCAGAAACAGTTTAAAAATAGGATCTGACAACTGTACAGCATGCCTTTATAAGCTTATGAGCTTGTTCCAGCATATGTATCCTGGGCTAATGGAGCACAGCTTTGGAGATGAATTTGAAGTAGCACCACTATCATAAAAGCAACAGTTTCATTTTATGAACAGTAGTCTTCTAAATCAGGATATTTGTGACAATGACATTCAGTACTATCTAATAAATATCTAATTAGAAGATATTCAGGATGGAATTTGAGACAGCTCACCCTGGCTCAACAGTTAAGATCATACTGCACAATCTATCATCAGCCTGACAAATTAGGCCACAAACACTGTGGCCCAAAATGAAGCAGCACAACCAGGGAATAAAGCACATACCAGGGAATAAAGCTGCTAAAACACTTCTTAGACCAGAAATGAAATTACTATCTGAGTATCATGACCAGCCACAGTCTCTTTGAGGGATTGCTTTGCCTGCATTAATAAAGTAGCACAGTTCTGTACCTCCAATCTTTTTTTACCTTACTTCAGTAAAATTTAGGAAATCATATGACAGCCCTGTGTCATGACTAATCTGCTAAGTAAAGGCAGAAATAGGGAAGGAGGGAGTTTAGCAAAAGAATTGGATGCTAATGCTTGTTTCCCAGCTACCTCTTCACCTTAAGCTGTGCCCTCCACACTAGTTCTAACACTTCTTGTCTGCCACACAAGCTAGTTTTGGACTTGTATTCGGTTCACCTATAGCAGCTGTACTGGCACTGGATCCAACAGCTATCAAAAATCCACATACGACAGCCAACTGGACATAAAGACACTAACTTCTGTTGATAAAATATGAAAAAGAAATAGTAAAAGAAACGTTCGTTATTATCAATCTACTGAAGCTTGCTTGCTGGAAACAAATTCATTACTATAACCAGTGGTACTCAACGTCAAAAAGGTCAAACCCAATCTTAGCACACCTTTCTGCAGTCAGACACCATAGAATGGTTTGGGTCAGAAGGCACTTTCAAGATCATCTAGTTCCTAGCTGTACCATGGGCATGGACAACTCCACTAGACCAGGTTGTTCAGGGCCCCATTCAATCTGCCCCTGAGCACTTTCAGGAATGAGATATCCACAACTTCTCTGAACAACCTGTTCCAATGCCTCACAATGCTCTAAGCATCTCTTCCTAACATCCAACCTAGGTACCTCATCTTTTAGTTCAAACCCATTTCCTATCACTATCTGCCCATGTAAGAAGTCACTCTATTTTCTGTAAGATATCTTTAAACACAGGAAGGCTGCAATGAGATCTCAATAGTCTTCCTTTTCTATGTTGAAAAGCCCCAGCTCTCTCAGCCTGTTGAGTATTTCTGCTTTGAGTCTTAACACACCACACTGAGTAGGACTACAGCAGTCTTCACAAGCTAAACCTTTGAAGAGACATGATATACTGCTGCAGTAAAGCTGCTGCATTTCTACTTTTGAGCAGCATCTACTGCATGACCATGCCACATTAATGAGCTCCCAGATGGGGCAGTCACAATAGGAAGTTTCAGTAGGATTTTTTTGTCTAACATTTAATATGCACAAAAATACAGCAGCTAAGATTAAGAGCTTACAAGAAACACCAACTCTTGCTTTCTGAAGGACCACCTTTAGCTGTACTTTTGGGATGCTAATCTACAGCTCAGTAATTTCCCAACTCTGGCACAGTTCAAGTCTCTGAACTGGCAATATTGTCCCCTATTTTCTTCCTAAAGATCCTCAAAAAGCACCATTGTGCATAAACTACTCAGGAGCCATTCAATCACTGGTTATTTTCATCAAGGAACTGCTATTGATAACGTTTCAGGGCTAGTGCTGCATTATAATCATGTCTGAGCACTAAGTCACTTATGAAAGTAGCTACATGGACCTTAATACCGCTCTCCAAAGCAACTAGTAGCTCATCAGACTCTACTTCAAGTAACAAGGTCATGCTGGAAGGAAAAAACAAACCAGTGCCCCAGTTCACTAGCCAAAGGTCATAGCAGTGAACCTGGTACAAATTCCCACTAGTTCCAGGATTAGGAGGCCCCACAACAGCTTTAAAGTTGCTTCTTTAAGTGAGGAACTCAACTATTAAGAATTGTAGAACCAGCCAAAAAGCTATTTTTGTGCTAAACAAAAACCTTACTAATTTCAACTTTTTCAAAAAGGTTCATTATAAAACAAAGCCTAAAGCAGTGTGCAAAGGAAGGTCTTGTCCTGCTGCTGTTTGAACATTGAACATAGTCTATCCAAACCCAGGTGGATAAACTGATCAGTTGTCAGCCACTAGAACTCTTTTACCTCATGCAAACAATGCAAATTCATTTGGCTAGTTACTACTGTGACCCACAGGTATAATTTTTTACAATTAGCTAAGAATTCATTCTGTAGGAATAATTTTTCATTGGATATCCCAGCTATTAGATTATCAGACACTTCTGGACAAACCAAGTTTTATTTCAAGTTTTACCCTGTTCCAACAAAACAAACTTAAATATAAAATCCTGTGAACACTTAACTAGCCTGTAACCTTAGAGACTAACACTTAATTTAATCTTAAAAGGCTACCAATTCAGTGAATCTGAAGTGCTCTTGCCACCCACAACTGAAGGTCAATCTAGCAATGACTTATACACTCAAAGTTTAGAATGTTTTTTATGAGAGTGTCTGGCTCAGTGATTCTAGTTATACTAGCCAAAAGCCTTTAAGAGGTGCCCCTCAAAACCTCCTAATATCTGCAGCTTTCCTGAGAAAAAGCATACCTAACTTCACTAATAATTAAAACCTGCATATCTCCACTTTCTTTCCCAGCAGGTGCTTCACTCTGCTCCTGTTCAAAGAATGTTTGTCAAGCCACACTAGAAAACCATCCATTACTATTAGGTTTATGTTTGATCCATTCTTCACATCTACTTCCCCCATGATCACTTGCAGAAGCAAGAACGAACAGCTGAAAAAAGGTGCAGGATCATCTTTCAGCATGAGCACTACAACTGTCTCAACTATGACATTAATGCATAGTCGGATCTATTACACTGTTAGTATCTCTCTCCTTTCTCCCCTAAATACCCTTGAACTCCTGTAAGTCCCTTTGTACGGCTAAAGGTAAACAACAGTGTTTAAATGACAGGTCTTAGCAAGGGCTCAGACCACACATGCGTGCACAGACAGGCTACCACAGCAAGTTAGAACCACAAGTCTAACTGCTGGAGAACGTCCAGCCCATTGAAGCACCCTCATTAAGGAACAAATTGTAGTTCAGTAGAAATTGTTTCCCTAGTAAGCTACCATAAATGTAAACTACATGCCATTTTTTACCCAATCTCTCTCTCCTACAGCTCTTTTCTTTCCTTCAACATTACAACAGCTTGCATCAGACTGGCTGTAGGGCAAATGCCCTGCCTCAAAGAACTACACACATTTCATTTTTACTCACCTCCTGCAGCACAAATAATTCAGAATGCATAAGACATTGTTTTGAGACTGCACTATAACACTGCCAGAGCTACTGCTTCTCTTAACTGCTTCCCTGAGAACTGCTAATAAAAACAACCTTGGAACAAACAAGAAATTAGTAACAGCTCATTAAAACTTGCCTTCCTTTCTATAGCTTCATAAAAACACAGCCACACCTCCATTCAAGTACTGCTGCAATAAGCAGCAAGTTACACAGAGAACTTCTGAAGTAATTAATTTCTTGGTTTTCAAGTAAAATCTGTTTCAAAGTGAGTTACCTAAAAGGCTACTTTAAGAATTAAAATTCTAGCCGATTTTCCATATAAACTATTCCATAACATAAGCATTCAAACAATTCTCTTACAGTGAGGCAGGCAATTACTGTTTCATAATTACAGAACAGATGCCTAAATGCAAGTACTAATAAAATGGTTTTTTCCCTCATCTTCAGTTGACATTAATGCTCTCCCTTTAACACATCTGCAATGAAGTATTCACAATGTCACAGCACATAAATCAGTGCTGTGTTAAAAGAATCACTGTACACTGATAGCCTCTCTGGAAGCTTCCATTACAAAGCAGTGTTTACCTGGTGTCAAACAATGCCTACACAAGAAGAATCAGTAATCCCGTCACTTTAATGTTTGATCAACAAACCAACTGCCTCCTCCTAACACCATTTCCCGGAAGCTTATTTAAAAAAAAAAAAAAAAAAAAAAAAAAAAAAAAAAAAAAGCACAGCCTCACAATCTAGGACTCAAGAACCTTGCTCTTTATAATCTGCACAGCAGTCAGTTGGCACAACACTCAGCCACCTTCTGACAAACAAAAAAGGGGTGATTAGTCTTCTAGAAAACAGCTTATATTTTAAAACATAAGCTCAAATGGGACTACAGACTTTTGAAAGCTTCATACTCTGCCACTCCTAATTACTGTCTTCTCCCTTTCTTTCCTGGTATCCTCTATAAACCTACAAAGGAAAAATGTAGTGCTGTTAGATGCTTCCAATACTGTTTTCCTAGCCCTCCACCCACAATACAGGGATGCCCTGCAGGCTATATATGCGACCAATATGAACTACTTACAGTAGCTCCCAAGTCCCCAGTCAGCTCTTATGTAACTGAACTCCACCTCACCATATTACTTATGTAACACATATTAAAGAGCATCTATTATACAGGAATCTTGTATATTAGTCACACACTCTACTTCCATTCCAGTTCTCAAACAGCACACTCGTGAAATAGTCAAGCTTTATGCCCTATCAGACTGCTACTTTAAAGAGAAAAAAAAAATCCTATCTATCCAGTGACAGACTAGAACAGAAAAAGTGAACCATTTCTAAATACAACAAACCAATGCCCTTATATCAACAATTTTAACCCTTAATTTGTTCATTGGGTTAGATACAGTAGCTAAATTTACACCCTGGCATATAAGAACAAGACACAGGAACTAGCATTGAATTGCTTTGAAAATACGACACCCTCAACCAAACAGTAACAGGAGTTGCATTCCTTAAAGAAAAGAGTTAGGATTGGAAAACATACATTTTTAACTTCCCAGCCATCAAGTATTGAAATAAAAAAAAAAAAATAAAAAAAAAGACTCGAAAAATATATTTTCCAACCTTCCAGGCCTATCCAGACCTCTGTAATGAGTTCATTTTCCTATGGACCTCGAAGTACAACATGGAGAGTACTCACAATATTCGAAAACTGTATTTTTCACCTGCACTAAGTATATACATTAATTCCTGCATTAAAGATGTAGGCCATCTGAGGCCTGACTTATCACTCCACAGTAAGCTGCTCAACTCCTGCAATAGGATTCAACACCACACAAAGAACAGCGATCCACTTTTCCTGTTCAAACAGAATGAAGTCATGAACACCTGGCAGATTTTCCCTTGGCTCCTCCACCCGTACCCGCAGCAGAGCAACACTAGAACAGCCAAGACCTTTTTGTTAGAAGAGCAATTCCACATAGCCCGCGCGTTTTCCTCTGTGGCTTTAGTGAGGTCATTTAGACATCGTTTAAAACGACTGTTCGAGTAAGAACCACCTCATAACCCACTGGAACTCAACTTGGAGCAGAATGCCTTCGCACAGAGCAAGCGGCACTACCGTGAGCGCACCCTTCTCCCACGCTCGGGCGGAGCCAGCAGGCACCCAGAGGGAACTTTGCCTAGCGATGGGTAAAGCCTTGCGCAGAGAGGGGGCGGAATGGAAAGCTTCCCCCAAGAGCAGCTACACCCTGGAGGTGGGTGGAGAGTAAGGAGAGAAGCGAGAACCTTCCTCGGCAGCAGCTACACCCTCGTGCATAAGGCTGATGGGGGAAGGGAACCAGCGCGGGACCGACGACGTTCTGCGGGAGGAGGGGGAGGGAAGCCCGGGCTCTCCCGGGTAGCCGCCGCCGCTGCCTAAGCCAGCTTGGTCCGCAGCCAAACCCCACAGGAATGCAACACGGTCACATGACCTCCGGCGGACGTGCAACTCCCTTCCCTCTCCAGGGACACCCTGCGCCATCTTGTACTGACGCAGTTACAAAGGCAGGCACGAGTTGCTCCCCTCTCGCTTGCTTCCCGCTCCTCTCGGCATAGCCCCAGCACTATTTGGGAAGGAGAAGCCCAGGCCTGGTCCTGTTTTCCTTTTCGCCAGCTCTTCGGGGACACCCTGCCCGCAAAGTCGTCCCTGGCGCTGAGATCATGGCGCCCGTTTTCTCCTTTTGCCTCCCCCAGCAGCTCCCGACCCTGCCCAGCTGCGGCTGCCCCTGCTGCAAGATGATGTCAGCGCCAGCCAATCAGGGCAAGCCGGGCCACCCGGGCCGGCTCGGCCATTGGCTGCCGCGCCGCTCCCGCCCCCCTCCTGACTCGGGCTCCGCCGCGGTTCGCTGCGGAGCCGCAGCCAAGGCACAAGTGCGGGGAGGGGAATAGGAGGGGAAGGAGGGAGAGGAAAAAAAAAAAAAAAAAAAAAAAAAAAAAAAAAAAAAAAAAGCCCTACACAAAAAACCGACAACCAAACCCACCAAGACGCCAGCCGCCATTTCGCGCAACAACAGGCAGAACCCGAGCGAGCAGCCCCAGCCAAGCGCCCTAAGGAGAGAGAGAGAGAAAGAAACAAGAGACACACGCACAGAAGAGTTAGACAGGAAAAAAATACCCATAGACTCCGCCATGATGACAAGACGTTTAATCGCCCCCCCTCCTCCCTCAGACTTAATGCCCCATTACAGCCGCCTCCTTTGCGTCCAACCAGCTAGCAGATCCCTTCACCTCGGCTCCCTCCTGCCGCAGCAGCAGCTGTTTAGAGCCCCAAACTCTCTGTGCCCAAGGTGGGGGGGGACGCTAGTCTATGGCGCTGCTGCTAACTGCTTCTCCAGTCACCCGAATGTGGCGGCTCCATCGAGGCACGGTAAGGGCTGCCAGCCCAGCTTTTATCTGGTGCCCCGAGTTTGCGCACTGAAGGAGGCTCGCTCAGCCCCTGGTGGGCGTCGAATGAAACCCCAGCCGCCGCCTCCCCTCCCTCCATCAGCTGTATCGCTGGAGGGGTTGAAGCCTGGCAGGGGAGGCAGAGCGGCGTACGGGTACAGCGGGAGCTGGGAGGAGATATGGTGGTAGGAAGAGGGGCTCCTTACGAATGGCCGCGGCTGTGTCTGCCCTGAAAGGCTGAGCGAGCTTCTGACTTTGGCAGAGCCCTTGTCTGGATGGAAGCGCGCCATTCCTGCTCCCCGAGCGCTGTTCCCTAAAGGGCAAACGAGGCTCATTCGCTCCTTGTCTCATTCCCTGCAGAACAGAAATGCCTTCAGCGAGTGCTCTCGGACTCGCTCTAAGGAAAAAAGCTTTTTCCCACTTGCCTTTGAGTCCTAAATGCTTCGGGGAAGATTCTCAGCCTCGAGTGTCTTACTGAGAATTTCAGTCAAAGCCTCCCGAGCAGGTCTGCAACAATTCCCGCTCCTTTCTTGCTCCCCTCTTTCCCGCCCCTCAGGCAGTTCTGCGTGTGTGAGATCCGGCGGTCTGCCCGGCTTTTCTCGCAGTTTAGGCCGAAAATGTGCTCTTAAGAGGTTCATAACGAACACGTATGCTGAGAGCATCGACGGTCGTGAAGAAGAAGCCGGAGGCTGGGGATGTGAGAGCGGCCGAGAAGGGAATTTTGGCGTTTATTCCTCCGAGGATGCAGCTCTGAATCAGACACCCTGGCTCCGGCCCGCGCTCGGCCCCACAACAGGCCGGGACGGTGCCCCCGCCCCTCCCGCGCGGGCTGCGGATCGCCCCCGGCGCCAGCCCCCGCTGCCGCCGCCCCTCCTCTGCTGCCCTACTTCCCTCCTCACGGCCCCCCTGCCCAGCCCCTGCCGCAGTCTGCGGCCGCGCCCAGACCCTGGAGCCGTTCAGCTTGTTGCAAAATGGACTCTGAGGGCTCGGCGGGCGCGGGTTTCTATCCCGGCCCGTAAGTAAAATGGCGGCTGTTTGGCTTCGCCTTGGTAACCCTGCCCCTGTCAGGCGGGGCAGGTGAGCCCCGTGCAGGGGGAGGGAGGGGAGAGCGGACGCCATTTTCCCAGAGAGAGGCAGTGACATAGAAGGGAGCGTAGGAGGCTGGAGGGAGGGAGGCACGGGAGCAGCGGCGGCAGCAGCGGGGTTTGTACACAGGTCCCAGGGCAAAGGCGCCTTTGAGCTGGTCCCTGTAGGGTTCTGCGTACTGAGCTAGGTTTGGGGGGAGGGGGGGTTTCCTCTTTCCCTCTTCTTTCTTTAACTAAAGCCTGCTGAGGGCTCAGTCCTACCTAGGGTAGGGATATCCGCAGTGGGGCTGTTGCATTGTTTTGGTTGGGATAGAGAAGGGGCTCAGCTGAGGGGTCCTGCTGCCTGGCCTGTGACCATTACAGGTGAGTCTTTGGTTATTACCAGCATATTCTGCTGTGGGTGCTGTGGGGGGAGGGGGGTGGAAGAAGGGAGTGAAATGCGACGGGAATGTCTCATTACCTTCGGTGCGAGTATAACTCCTTCCTGCCCTGAAATATGTTTAATTTCTGTTTAAGTTGTCTTGAATTTTATTTTCCTTTTGTGGGGTTTGGTTAAAAAATGGCAGGCTGTCGCTATATCTTATGAATATGGCGGGTTACTGTAACTGGAGGAGCTGAGGAGAATTTTTTGGCAGTTACGCCAGATTTATGCATTATGCTTGGAAAATGAGCCAAACGGAGCTATTATGTGACAGCATAGGCTTTCTTGGGTTGGCGGTTTTCAAAACGGGTTTGTGCGTTATCGGGACTGCGTATTGAGTTTTACGAAGCTGGGGGAAGCTTATTCTTTTCCTCCATCCTGTATATTTTTGCTTTGTGGTACTAAAATGGCTCGTTATAGGCCTAATCTCTTTGCCTTCCACACCCCCGCCTCTCTGCCTGCCTCCCTGTTAATATCTCCGTTTCGTGGTGTAACCTGGACAAACGGAGGGCTGTCCCCAGGAGTTTCTGTGCCAATTTAAAAGGGGATCATTCTCCCCACCCCCTTTCTTGAGGCTGTAAGTAGTTACACTGGTGCACCCCTTTCTTGCTTTAGTTTCTGCAGCCAGTGTTCGTGTTCCCTGGGTGACATATTTCAATCTCTTTCTTAAAGCAGTAAATGTTGGTGGGTTAGACCGTATTGCTGCAGACACAGGGGAAGAGAAACAAACGGTTCACTATGCACTACTAAATAGGGTAGAGAAACATAATATAGCCTGATTATAAAGGTCCTGTATTCCCCCATACTCGGCTATTAGAGAATGTGTGGTGTCTGAAAGCCCTGAGGTCCCTAAAATGGTACATACTACGTGTCGTCAAAAGCAGAAGTTCAGTGCTGCACCTAGATTTAGGAATGTTTTAGTCTGTTTATTTACAGTAGCTTAAAGGAATAATAACGAAGCATTTTTGTTATTCAGGGTTCAGATCAGAGAAAAGCAGGAGATATCCATGGCAATACTTGCAATACATGATTAATTGGTTATCGTCACTATACTTTTAAAGTTACTTTTAAAAAACTGTAGAGTAAATTTATTAATTTCCCTCTTTTGTCCTTTAGAGATTCTAAAAATGGCGGCCTCGGGCTGATGTTGTGGTAATCTAATCAGCTCGGGTCCTCCACACCCCATGCAGTGCGTTTGTCTGCAGCATATTAGTGTCTTACTATGTTTAAATGAAAAGGCTGTTCCCTTCAAATAACGTACAAAACATCTCTTGACTTTACTGCGATTTAAAAATGCTGTGTTCCAGCTGATTAATTTTATTGGTTATGTGTGTGAAAGGCAAGTGAACGAGACCACTCTTGTCAGGGAAAAGGGGGGTGGAAAGAGGCAACAGACTCAAGCAGCTCCTGCGAGGGGTGTGTATATGGTGCTCTAAGGTAATATGTATGTCAGTTTAGTAAATTGGAAAAGCTCCTGCGTTTGTGGTCGATACCGTACAACTGTCCGTCCTACTAGCTACATCAAATCAGTAATATTTATCGATGTGAGTAGTGGATTATGATCACTTAGACAGTCAGCTAAATTTTTTGTGGGAACACATTTGTGAATGTCAGGTTCATCTTCCAGGAAATACCTTCACTGGACATCGGTGTAGTAAATCCGTGTATTCACAGTTTGAGAATACAAAATGAACTTAAGGGAATAATGCATGCAAGATTATAACCTAGCACTTTATTTAAAGATGGAATTTCTTCTGCTGCCATGTAATCTTGGCATTAAATATTTTTTCTTCAATTTTTGTACGTTTTCCTTCAATATTTTGTACATTGCTATATAAATCGTATATGTGATAATACACAGACAAGTACTGAGGGAAGGTGCGGTTCGTAACCTCTAATTTTTTTCCTAAATGAAATATGAACCTTTTAGTATCACCACTATAAATATGTTTGAGTGGGGGGAAGGGAGGTCACAAGGATTCATTATTTGGTAGTTGGTGTAGTGTACTCTGATACATACTATAGAGGCTGCAAATTGTATGTTTTAAGCAACAATAACAAAAAATAAATTTTCACCTTTTTTAATATCTGTCTTCAATCTTGTCCTTTAAATTAATGAGATATGAATTCCTATTTCAGTGTAGCTTTAGAACCTTCTGGATTTAAGCAATCAAAAGTGAGGTATTGAAGCTGTCTTCAGTCTATGACAAATTTTAATTTGAATAGCATTTAGAAGCACTGATTTGGGATTTAAGGGATATCTGAAGTTGAACAGTAAGATAGACTTTTAGGGTGTTGTTAATGCATGCCTTTAGTGTGTTTTGAGGCCAAAGGCTGAGTGATTTCATTAATTCTCCAGTAATGCATGTTCCCATCATCTTTATTTATATAAATATATTTTTTTCCCTGAACCATGTCTTACTCTCTTTATTTAAAAGCACATGAAAAAAACTTTTAATAGTATACAAGCCTTTATGGAAACCTTTTGCCTTTTTCTTTCCTTGCCCTCAATTGAAAGCTCCTGTTCTTGATGCTTTATAGTCTGCAGGTCTTCATGGCATCTGTCATGTTCTCAAGCAGACATCTGATTCACAATTGGAGGAAAATAACTTTGTACACGTTACAAAAAGTGTTTGGGGGAGGGTAATGAAACAAGTAAAAAATACTAATTTTCGAATTTTACTTTTTTTTTTACTTATATTTAAGCTTATTTTGTGCACTAAGAGCCCCTTGGGAATTTAGAGATCTTCCAGAGTTTTCCTCTATGAGTTTTAATGAGTCAGTTTGCCTTCGTGACTCAGTTTCTCTATTTG
The DNA here is from genome assembly GCA_013398615.1 of Brachypodius melanocephalos. Classification (NCBI taxonomy): domain Eukaryota; kingdom Metazoa; phylum Chordata; class Aves; order Passeriformes; family Pycnonotidae; genus Brachypodius; species Brachypodius melanocephalos. Next base: position 6,206,914 of record VZSR01001299.1, on the reverse strand, counting down.
TAAAAACAGATTTGTGATTTGTTTTAAGGAGATGAGACTACAAAACAAATACTACCTTTATTTTTTAACTCCATTGATGTTTTTATTTGTATATTCATAAAGAATTAAATACCCCCCATCTAATAGAGACTTATTGAAAGAGGGAAGATTTGAAATCTAAATTCCTTCTTTTTTTGAGACACATTTCTGTTCCACAAACATTATGTTACAGATGGAGTAGTATGGATTGGAGTTACGAAACCATTTATGTATCTTCAAATTTTTCATATCTAAAGGAAAAATTTGCTTAATTGTCACTTAGCCTTTTAGGTGAGTGTTTTTGCCCTCTGGGAAATTCCAGAGTAGAAATAATACTGACTGTTTAGACTAAATCTAGGGAAAGTTTGTCTTAAAAGTAACTTTTTCAGGTTACTTTGAGGTAATATTACTCCTAATTTCTCTTGGACAGTTTCAGCATACACAACTGTTAAAGTTCTGTTGGAAAGCAGCAGAAATACAGAAATCAGTGTCATACTGAAGGCTGAAGTGTTTCTCTAGTTCTGATTTTGGTTTGACTAAGGACAGTCTTAATTTTGCCTGCATGCTAATACTAATTTTAGTAAGGACTATTTGTGGGACTGAGTTAAGGAATGGTGTATGTAATTGTGGAATCGTGGTATTGTTATAACTAGATTAATGTAAATGAAGATTTGATGAAAGTATTTTGCTGTTGTCACGTGACATTCTAACAAAATTTAGTGGGAGGGATCTAGATGGGTGAAGATATCAAATAGAACCCAATTCAGACTTCTGCAGAGCTCCTGAAGAAGTGCATCTATGTAATTTGCCTCATGACTTCCTTACAAATGAGCATTTGTGAATCTCTCAAAAGCAGATTTTGTTGGGCAGTGTTTTTTCAACAGGTATACTGTTTAAGTGTTTCCACTGTGCAAATAGTTCTGATTTATTGCTGAGAGTGGCACTTAAGGTGTCTCTGAGGGGAAAAAGTTTCCGCAGATGTGGAATGTGGATTAGGGAAAAAAACCCTTCAATTCCCTGCTTCCAAATTCTGGATTATTTGAAATATTAATTGTAGTGGTCTTTTGAATGGTGCAAGATGGGTACTACTTCAGTGTTCACGTTTTCTTAGTAAACAAAGAGTTGTACCCACAAAACCTAATCTCTATGAGATTCCAAAATTCTGCTCATGACCTTCACATTACAGAAAAAAAAATTGGTGTAGTTGTGTTCAAAGAAGAACTGCTGTTAACCTTTAAGGCATAACAAAAAGTACATATATGAAACCTTGAAAAGGTTTATTTTACTTGCTAGGAGATATTGAGACTATTTTTATTTCCTCTTGCAAATTTTAACATCCAATGAAACAGGCAAGATTCAAGTTGTGTTGGTTGTTAGAAAATTTTAATAGAGTTATCTGTAAACCTTTGAAGACAGAAAGTTTTATTGCACAGAGTGTATTTTTTAACATGCCTAAGTGATTTTGTATCTTATTTTTCAAAATTAAAGTATGTGTAAGACCTACAGTAAATCAGTGTTCATTCAAGTTACGTGTTTCAAAAGTTCATATGAAAAATATATTATAGTAGCACACACATTGCGTCCTGCACAAGTATGTTTGTTACTTTTGCATATTGTATTACCAGAGTGCTACCTCTTGTTTGTGTGATAGTTCATACACTGCTCAGATGGAGATCCAGTGCTGTAAAAACCTAAGTGAGACTTTGAAGGGACCGGCGATTTTGCAAATCAGACACTTGCCGGAATAGTGTTATTCTTAATTTTAGAGTTTAAAATTAACACTTGGATAGTGTAGATACTAAAATTTTATATTGCAGGCTCAGGTTAAGGAAAACTTTTTTTTATTTTATTCTCATTTGTAGTTGTGTTTTTTGTATTTTATGCCATCATAGTCTAGGTAATCATTCACTTTTATGTCTTCATCACAAAAGTAAATTGCCATCCAGTTCAAAGACAAGACGATAAGACTAAATTTTAATGACATTATTGTACTTTATATTGCAACTTAAGAAGGAAGCCATATAATCTGTTCTTGGCCCCCTTATCATGTAATGGTGAGAGTTGGAAGGGACCTTCAAAACCACTTTGTTCCAACGCCCTTGCTGTGGGCAGGGACACCTTCCACTAGACCAGGGTGCTCAGAGCCTCATCGAAGTCTGGCCTTGTACTTCCTGGAATGAGACATGCACTGCTTTCCTGGACAGTGTCTTTCTAAAGCTTCAGCACCCTCACTGTAAAGTATTTCTTCCTACCATCTACTCTAATTCTCTCATCTTTTCATTCAAAACTGTTCCCCCTTGTCCTATTACCAGCTACTCACGTATAATGTCACTCTCCCTTTTTTTTATAAGCCCCCTCTAGGTACTCAAAGGTTTCGTTGAGGTCTTTGGGGCCTTCTCTTCTCCAGGCTGAATAACCCCTTTTCTCTCAGCCTTTATAGGATATGTGCTTAGGCCTCTGGATTATCTTTGTGATCTCTGGATCTGCTCTAACAGGTCCACTTCTTTCTTGTGTTGCAGAGCTTGACAAAGAACTGCAGATGGGATTTCTTGAGAGTGGAGTAGAGGGGCAGAATCACCTCCCTTGACCTGCTGCCCATGCTGCTTTTGGTGCAGCCTGGAGCATGGTTGGCTTTCTGAGCTGACAGTGCACACTGCCTAGTTGTGCTGTGCTGCTCATCAACCAGCATCTGCGAACCTCTGTCCTCCTCAGGGCTCTTTCTCCACCCATTCTCTGCTCAGCCTGTACTTGTGCTTCCCTGACACAGGTGCAGCACCTTGCACTTGGCTATATTGAACTTCATGAGGTTCACACAGACCCACCTCTCAAGCCCTTCAGGGTCCCTCTGGATGATATCCCTTTCTTTCCAGGGTGTTGGCCACACCACAGAGCTTCATTGTGTTGATAGACCTGCTGAGAGTGTTTATGTCACCAACAAAGATTTTAAACAGCCGTGGTCCCGATACCGGTTTGTGAGGAATGCCACTCGTCACTTGTCTCCACTTTGACATCAAGTTTGACAGCTTGCAACTCTGTGCGGAGTGCACCCATGCAGCCAGGTCCTTATTCACCAAATGGTCCATCCATCAGATTCATGTCTCCCTCCATTCCAGAGCTAAAGATGTTGTGCAGAACAGTCATGTATCAGCCACAGAAATGATAAAACTAATAGCCTGTGCTTGCCACTCAAGAATTTGAAGTTCTATATAGAATGATAGATTAGGGTCTTTTACATTTACCTCAGAGGGGTTCTGAATGTTTAAATTTGTTTGTTGTTCATTACTCTTTAACTCTTCTAAGTTGATAGGGCTGAAGATACTTTCTGACAGTCACTGATGCTCTTAGTTTGCCTTCAGTAGACCTAACTTCTAATTAGAATGGTTATAATGGGCATGAGTTGAAAACTGCATCACAAGACCCATGATATTCAAGTCTAGATGGTTAATCCTGCTTTTGCTATTGGTTTAAGGAAAGTTTTCTGATAAGGAGTGGTTTTAGTCAGTTCTGCTTAAACTGAAGACTTGAGAATTACAGCAACTTACATATAACTTTTGAAGAAGGTACAGAGTGATTACGTCTGCTTTGGTTTCCGAAGCTATCATTCTAGAACTGTGAAAGAAACATGAATACTTTATATATAATTTATAAACAATACCGTAGTTATTTTACTGGTGATAAGGGTGAGGTTCCTCTCTCAAAAGCCCTACCAAGTAATTCTGCTGATTTTTTAAAAAATTCTGCCTAGGATAGGAACATTTGATGCAAATCTTTAATATCATGAAGGACTTTTATGGATGACTGTGTTGTGGAGTTCTTTTAAATCCTTTTTCTCTACTTTCCAGTGGTATCTTTTGTGCTGAAAAACAAAAGCCGAACACTGCTTTTTGTTCCCTTCCGTGTGTCAGTAGTAATGAAAATTAAAGCTGTTTATTGAGCTTCCATATTGAACAGAATTTCTTTATGCTTATTTAAAGATGACGTATTCTATATATCTGTTACTACAATTGAAAAACATACTCAAACCTCCATTGAAAAAAGCTGTAGAGTTAAATGCATGGAATTGAAATTTCTTAACCCAGATAATACAGTTTTGCAAAATAATTGCAATTTAAAATAAATTCGGTTTTGTTTGCTTGAAAGTAGGAAGGATCTTTTGATCTTACACTTCTGTGGTTTTTTGCGTGTGTCCTTCAACATGAAATAGTCCCTCCATCTGTTCCCTCATTTTTTCTTGCCAGTATCTTCCTGAAGTTTTTGTAAAGAACACTGAAATATTGCCAAGTTGTTACCAAAAGATACAGTCCAGGTTGAACTGTAGTTAAAATTACACAGAGGAGTTCTAACTGCCAGAAAGAATTAATAGTTTGTGTTTGAAAGAATGTGACTTTCTGACTTGCTTGTGTTTAGATTCCTAGGCATAAGTGTAGCAGTTAGGTGAATGTCTACAAATTGTTTCCATGAGTGAAAGTAGAAGCACTGTTGAGCTGTTTAGGTAAATCAGATGCCACGGATGAAAAAGAGAAGCCAGTTTTTGAAATTACATAAATGAAAACATAACAGAAGTATGATTAGCTGAAGTCAGACTTGAAATAAGTCAAAAAAACTTCTTCTGTGGTAGGTAGCTAATAATCACAGTAGACCCCCAAGTCTTATTAAGCAGCTTAGGAAAAATTAATTAGTTTATTTGGTATCATGAAGCCCACAAAATGTTTATAGTGTTAAAGGCAATATCAATAGCTATTTTTAGCCATGTATTTTTTACCACAAAATCTGTGCTTGTTGGGAGGAACATTGGTGACTGAATTGCCATGAGGTATACTGTTATATTTAATAAAAAACAAATAGACATAGTCCGTACAGTTGTAGAGGTGAATTAGGGTATTCTTACACAATGTGGACTGTATCCATTTGCAAAAAGCCTGTATATTTTAGGATGTTTGTCAAGAATAATAGTGTAAGGTAACAGATCAAGTATTTTCTTCAAGAGTGATTGCTAAGTCACATACAGACAGTTTATCTAAGTTTAATCAACAGCTTTTTATAATTTTGTTCTAGATGCAGAAATAATCAGTTGCAGTAAAATAGCTGATGCAAAAAAATTACATAAAGCCAAGGTATTTTTACTGGGAAACTACTTTATTAGTGTTCTTAGCCTTTGAATTTTTCTTTAAAGGCATTTTACATTTCTCAGTGATAAAGTGCAACAGGCTAATGTTAGGTAGCTAATATATACTTCTCCAAGCAATAAGCAATATTGCTATGAAAAAATAATTTTTCTCCTCTTCATCTGCTGTACTTGTTTTGTATTTTACAGTTCCTTAGCTCTCCAGCTCAAATAATTGATGGTTTTTGAATGACTAGACCTTTTTTCTTGTGATTTATTTTCAGAATTGTAGCAGATGTTTAGTAAACTTACAGACCTAAAGCAATTGGCAGTTAATTTTCAATCCTGAGTGTTGAGTTCTGCGGATAGAAACTCTAAAATCTGTAAGTGTGGTGTGCGTTAGTATATCTCTGCTGACTGCTTCTTTGATAGATTTCTGTTCAATAAATTCTTATTCTTTCTGTAACTGCTTTTACCTTTATTTCCCTTCTGCCACTCATTCTTTTTCTCTTCCTAGTCCCATATTTTGTCTAACTTCCACTGAGAGAAGAAAAGGAGTGAAGAGAGAGAAGAGGTAAGGCCGAGTCTTCATCTTTTAAGAGACTGGCATAAATATTTGAGGAAGAGACCTTGCTTTCACTCATAGGAATAAGGAAGAGCAGCACTATTGGAGCAGAAAGTAGAGGAGAACAGCTTATGCCCAGTGACAAGCAGCTTTGGTGTATAGCAGAGGCTTGGCTAAACTGGCAGACTGACTCTTGGTTCGTACTTAAAAGCGTGGCTTGCTTTGTGGAGACTAGAGTCTGTGTAGTGCATGTTCTGTGTACCGATGGAAACCTTGTTACATGATGGAAACTCAGTGTTTTTGTGCATAAATCTTGGATACCATGAAGGAGGCAGGGGGTTTTATTTCTCTGTTTTAGATACTAAATTCTGACCAATTCATAAAGTTTGGCTGTCATTCCAAATGTGACTGTGGTCTTTGTTGAATGTAGAATCCTGCGTTTGGCTCAGGATGTTCAACTGAACAGATTGAAGCTTTCGAAGCTGAAACAGGTTGCCCAGAGAAGTTGTGGGTGTCCCATTTCTGGTAGTGTTGAAGCCCAGGCTGGATGGGGACCCTGAGCAACCTGGTGGCAGAGGTGTCCCTCTACCAGGTGTCCAAACTGGTGGCAGAGATGTCCCTCTGCGGCAGAGATGTTGGGACTGGATGATCTTTCGGGTCCTTTCCAATCCAAGCCATTCTGTGATTCTTTGCTACTAAATCATGCTTATTGGCACTATTTTAAAAACAAAGTCTTACTTTATATTTGGTTGTAATAACAGTGTTTCTTAAATAAGTTGGTCTAATGATTAAGTAGGTCTGTGTCAGTACAACCAATATGTAATAAAACAGAAATTTGACAGGGCTGCAAACTTAGTAGCCTTGAGCTCTCTGAAGCTTACTGAAAATCCAAAAGGAGATGGGGGCAGCTGTGAGCAGTGTCCTGTGAGAAGTAGGGAGGGGAAGCATGATGATTTTAGCAATTAACTGTCATGTGTGACTTCAGCCATAGCAGATGTGTTTTGGAGGTTTTGCCTGTCTGACAGGGCACATGAGAAGGAAGTAGATGGATGTGAGTACTGACAATGTGTGGGTGACCCTGAACAGCGTAGGACGTTATTGAGGGGCTTGTGAGTGAGGCTAGAAGCAGTTGATATTGTGATGAGGAAGAAGATAGTGCTGAGAGGGATATAGAGAACATTAAATCAGTGGGAATGTTTGAGCACACACCATAAATACCAGATTTCTTCTAGAACAAGTTATTGCTTCTATATGATTTGCAGGAGTTGGTCATTAATAGCTCTTAATTTGTATATTTGAGTGTGCCTATTATGTCTTATTTTTCCTACTCCTTTTTTTTTTGTCTCAGCATAAATCAGAAGTAAACTACTAACTTACCTGTTAGGTTACCATAGAAAGCAGCGAACAGTAGCTAAGGTCTTGCAGGTTTTGGATTTGTTGTTTCTAAGCCTGCACAGTTCTTACTGCAATTGCAGCAGTGTAACATCTGGAAGTAGGATCTCCATCCTGATCTCTTAGGAAAATCTGTATGGTTATGGAGCATGTTAGGGGAAACAGAAAACTTCCTTGTATGTAAGAGTAGTCATTTATTTATGTGTTCTGCTTCTAGGTCTGATTAAAGGCATATCATCTCCTAAGAGACAGCAATGAATAAATATTGACTACTTTGTACATTTATTTATGGTATGTGTAGATATGCTGCCTATTTTTCCATAGTTGTGTGTTGATGCAAGCATACGCGTATATATGTGTGCACAGTATAGTTCACATTTTAAAATATATCTAGAGTGTACCATTAAAATGCCAGCTTCTCTTGCTAATTTTGTAAATAATCTAAATCTTGTTAGACTTGTATGCTCAGAGCATAGTAGAAAGCAGCAGTTTAGAAAAGCATGATTTTATTTAATGAAATCTTTAAATATTTCTTTTTCCTTTCCTAATTAAAATGAAAGTTAAAAAGCCAAGCCCAAGAAACAGAATCTAACACACACACCTCCAAACAAAAAACAAACAAACAAAAATTCCAAAAGGGCAAAAAACTGGTAGGTAGGAAAGCCAAGTAGTAAAGCTTAGTTTGTTGGCCTTGAGACAGTTCAGGACATTAATTTTCACTCTGTGTTTGTGAACTGTGACAAACTATTGATAGCTGCATTTTTAGTTAGATTTTTCCTGTTATGGACTGTGCTAGGGCATAGGTGTATCAACTTTCTTTAGGTCCATTCTTGTGGATTTCTTGCAGTCAAGGGTGGTTCCCATGACCATGGGTTAAAATTGTTGGCCTGTAAATCTGAAGGAAACTATGACAGGAATTGCTTTTGCTCATGATTGCAAAATGTGTGTACACATATGATGTAATTGGAGGGAGGAGGAGAATGTTTAGATTGTATTCTCAGTAAATGCAGTTTACCCATAGAAGATGCATGGTGAAGTAATAAAGTACAGTAAAACAGAATACTTTTTGGCCATCTGCTACCTGAGATGACTTTGTATAAACGAGTAACTAACAATAAGATATACAGGAATCAGCAGAGGTCTGAAAGCAGTAGTGCAGCCTTGGAAATCTTTGCATCTTGCTGAAAGACCTTATTGATATGGGAAACCATAATTAGTTTGTAGTGATCCTTTGTAACTTTGGAGCCAACCTGGACTCACAGTAGTGGGAATTTTCTACTGGGAGCAAATAGAAGTTAAGACTTTTGGTTTGAGCTTCATGCTGTAGAACATTTCTACATTCAAATTGACTTTAAGTTACAACCAGTTTAGCATTGTGTGCTGGTTAAACTGAAAGGTCTTGCTTGACTCAAGACTGTCATGCAGATAGTTTATGTGTTTTAGTATTGAGTTATTTTTATCTGTAAATCTCGTAACTCTTCTACTCTCTCTCATGTTCCTTGGTTAGTGCTTGAGTGGAAAATTGACTGTTTCAGCAATTTCATTCGTTGCTTCAAGCTAATTCCCTTAAGATTTGTGCACATCTCATGAAAATGAGCCTTCATATATACTGTGTGTATTCTGATATTGCTCCATGAAATGGTTACTGATTTCTTGCCTGGATTTAAAGGTGTGAGGGAAGGGGTTTACCAGTACTCGTAGTTTAACAAAAGAGAGCCTCTTCTTTGCTTGAGTTCAGGGGAAAGGTGCTCTGCGTGAACATGAGGTGAGCAGTCTGTTCCTGTAAGCTGGGAAACAATGTAACTTTTTAGGTGTTGGGGACTGGCAATTATTCTTGGCCATTTCAGTTACTCAATTTACTATGTGTGGGAAAGTTACTACTTTCACCTTTTATGTATTTTGTAATATGTATTTCAAGTTCTGTAATTTTGCTTTTAAAGAAGATAGTTGTCATATGTAGATAGGCTAGAAGATTTTGATTAATTTTTCAGCTCCAGTTATGTGGATTTTGTGTGTGGACCTTGTGAAAATACAGAGTAGACAGAGTATAGGGATGGTAATTTGGCTAGCTGATACTTCTGTAGTGTCATTAGTTAAGGACGTCAAGATGATGTTGTATGCGTCAGTATAAAATCTAAATAATTATTTATCTTAAACCAGCACTGTTGCATCTAATGCGATAGCCTAATTATAGGCTAATTAGAATAATATTTTTCTCCTTAAACCTCTACGTTTAGGGATATCCTGGTAATTGTCTTTGCAGAGACAATCTGTGATGAAATCTCCTGAATCTTGAAACATCTAAACCATATAATAACTTTTTAAAAATCTTGTAATTGTAGACAGGTAATGGCTGATAACTGCAATTGGCAGAAAAAATACTGAAGAATTTTACATGTACATTGAAGTAATAAAAAACAGTAACAAAAAGATTTCATATTTTTGTAATACCTAGTGATGTGAGAAACCTGGCCTGATTTAGTAATCAGAATACTTAAGTTAGTGTAGTCTGTGTATGTGGGAAAATTCTTATATTTGAGGTAGGATATAATTTAATTGTAAGCTTAATTTGTTATTCCACTTATGACCCTTTATAAATTTGAAAACAAATGTTAAGTTTCAAGTAGCTTTGAATTCTGTTCCTAACTTCTATAGTAAATGTATTTTTTGTAACTTTTGTATGCTTTTTTGTATTTCTCATATGACAACAGAATCTGAAAATTGATTAATAAGAAGGGGAAAAAAAGCTGTCAGAGATGTGAAGAATAACAAAGACAGCTTTCATAATTTTTTTTCTTCTTTGGTTTTTGTAGTATTAGATGTAAACATGGTTTAAAAAAAAACCCAACAACTAAAAACCCTCACCATATTGTAACAAATAATATTACTGTAAGTATTATAAGTAATAATGCTGTCTTGATATATTAATGTCTCTTTAGGATTTTTTTCATGTTTAAGACAAATAAATTGTTACTGGTATTGCCACCATCTCTTACCATTGATTTTTATGGAAGGTTTTGCATCTGTGCATCTAAGCAAGCGCTTTAGTATTAGACATTCAGCATAGGGTCTAGCAGGTTTAAAACTATTGATGTAATTTCAGGAGATCACACATTTACTTTCACATTCAAGAGCTGAGCTGTCTGTATTTGGGGGTTTTTCCTCCTTTGTGTACCAGTGGAAAAGTTAAGTCTTTTCTTCTGACGTGACACAAGTGATCTTAGCAGGACATGACAGAAAGGAAACATGCGGTCTCTGTGAGACCACAGAATAATGTTATTTTAGTGGAATACCTCAGGGATAATGTGAGAGTTATTTCCTGTTCTTTAATGCATAAATTATGTTCTCTGTTCAAAGCCACAGAGATTAATATTTTGGGATGAGTTATGTTTTTATACTATTGTATTGAGTACGATTAGTTTTTACAGAAAGTGTCTTGGTGTCATAAACAAAGTGGATCATGAGAAGTATGGTGAGGCTTCAGATATTTTAGACTGTGGCTGTTGAGTTAAAAAAGCTCCTGTGTATTCTGTAGAGACAATGAGAAGTGCCATTAAAAGTGTAAACCTATATGAATGAACAGTGAAGTGTGATGGTGTGAGAAAGTCAATCTTTCACAAAATACAAGTTTTAGCCAGATTGAACAGAAATTTGTCTGGATTTTAAAATGAACATTAGGGCAAGATAAACTTTCTTACTGCAACTAAGTAAAAGCAAAATTTATTTGAATAAGGGATTTTTTTTCCTCATACAGTACAGCTGTAGGGTGAGTCTGAGAAAATTTGGTGAATCTAAGAAGTTGCCAAAATTCTTTCAGAGCTTAGACTGTACTATGGCTGATAGAGTGGACTGTAACAAAACTGAGGGCCTCAACTGTTGTTAATTAAGGTACAGCAGATGAGCCCAGTAAAGAGCTGATCAATGAACTTTGGGCTAGAAGTATTTATATAGTGGCTTTCAACTCTGTGACCCTGAAATTACCTGGAGAAACCAGTGTGGGCTTCCTATCTTTCAAATCCACGTACTGCTCAAAAAAAGATTTTCTTAGACGCTAAGTTGCAGAAATTAATGTACCTATGAAAACAGTTTCTTAAACGCCATGGATGACGGTTTGTCAGAGTTCTGAAAGAGTAATTACTTGAAATAGATGGATACTTGCAGGAATTGGAGAGTACCAAATCATGACAGCAGATAGTATTTTATGACTCATCTAGAATACCAAGCTTCAAAGGGTAAGCAATCTCTTCATAGATCAAATTCCCCAGTGGTTGTGTTATTTTCTTTGTGATCTTATAAAAATCCTAGGAATATTAGTATGTCATGACAATGCTTCTGTTTCTGACATGGCAGAAAATAATTTTTTTCCATCATTCCAAATTTGACATCACAGTAATGATCATAATTGGAAGGCCTATATATAAGGTCACAGTTTTGTTTAATAAGTGTGTGTAGTGTTATTAATTTATCCTAGATCTCTCCCACTTCCATTATGGGCATTTGTTGCAGATGGCTACTCATAAATAATGAGCAATGTTTGAGTGAACTTGGCTGTGTAGGTATTGCAAGCCAGTGACTACCTCCATTCTTCCATATTGACTATAGACAAAGGAAAAGCTTTAGAGGGTTCTGTGTGTGTGATGAAGAAGGTGGTAAAAACCAATGAGTTCATTTTGCAATCATGTTCCTTTTAGATAAAACATTTGTATAATGCTCTTCAGGCAAAAAAATCTTGATTTGTCAAGTTTCTGATTTTACTCAGTGTGGGTCAGGCTATTAGAATTTTTGACTGACTTCTGGCAGAGCTATATTTGAATGGTTTGCCAAAGGGTAGGAAGTTTGTTTTGGCTGTGTCTCCCCCTTTTTTTTTCAGGTTTTTGTTGGGTTTTTGGGGGGGGAAGGGTGGGGTTTGTGGTGGTTTTTTAGCAAGAATGGTGATGTATTTGCTTTGTCAGAGATTGTCATTAATTGGGACATGCATTAGCCATTGATTTTCAATCTCTACATAGCTCTAAAAACACATACATACTCTTCTTTTTTCTGCATTACATTAAAAAAAAGCCCCAAATATCACTTGATTATCAGATTTGGCAAACAAGTATCTTCTTTTTGTGTTGGCTTTGAAGGTCACCTGAATGTATGATGATTTGGAAACTTCAGTTGTTTTATGTAAGTTTGGAGATGTCACAGCCAATGAGACAGCTGCCTAAGCGTGTTCTTCCCTTCCATCAGTCTCCAGGGTGTTTTTGCTTGCGTTATTTTACAGCTGATGCTCTACCTGGTCAGAAGTGTTTTAAAAAAAGGTTTTAAGGAAAAACCACACCACCACCTAAATCAAGTTTAAGTGCAAGAAACATCTTCCTAAGTGAGGTTCCCAGGCAGTGTTGTCCAGTGTCTCTTAGACCTATATTGAGCCACTAAAGCTGTTTTTTTAGAATTACCTAGTAACAGGCATAAAATAAAAACTCCATCCTTCTAATGATTTGTTAGCATAGGTCACAATGCAGGGACTAATGGAACGGCCATTAATACTGGGCTAGCTGATTTACCTGGATTTTAATACTTACATTTACATCCATTTACATAGGTTTTAAAAATTCATGGTGTCCTTTCAGTTACTGGGTAAATTTTCTACTTTTTCAGAAGATAAGAACTAAACAGTGAGTTGATGTTTCCTGTAAGTTGTCGGTGCAGCCATTCAGGGTTCTGTCCTCTGCAGAGTTATCTGTATGGTGGGAAAATGAGTGCTCACTTAAACTGTTGGAGGGGCTTGTGGTTTTTTCAAGCCTTCTACTTTCTACTGAAAATAATCTATACCTCCTTTTGATTTTCCATGTTTTTCTTGCTAAGTTATTCTTGAAAATAGTATGTTCTTTCTTATTTTTTGCGTAGCTGGTGATGCGGTTTGTTACTTGTGGTACTTGGTAAGAAAACGCTCAGTGTTTAAATGAGGAAAGCAGAGTATTTCAATGGCTAATTGGCTCAGTAGCTTTCCAGTTCATTCTGTTCGGTGTCTTATGTAATAGGACCAAAACATCTTTTGCTGTCAGAAGGAGAATGAACTAACTGTAAGTTTAGGCACTTCAAATATCTTGGCATGTTCTAAAGTTAATTGCCAGTCTTCAATAGTATTATAAGATGTAGAAAGTTAGATGAAGACTTACTTCCATCTCATACTTCAGAGATGTCTTGTACATGCCACTTTGTCATCCTGAAGGTGCTGACCTAATTAATAAAAGAAGATAGTTCAGATTGAATTCACAGTGTTTGTCTGAAGTCCATTTTTCACCAGGGGCTTGTGCTTTTTGTCAGTTTGGCAAGGATAACATGTTAAAATGAAGTTCAATCAGGAAAAATGCCAGATTCTACACCTGGATTCTACCCTGGATGTGTGGACTGACTGGGGAATGAGAGGCTGGAAAGCAGCACCACAGCAAGGGACCTGGGGTCCTGGTCAATGGCAAGTTGAACATGAGTCAGCAGTGCCCTGACAGCCAGGAGGGCCAAGCATGTCCCGAGGGCACCAGGCGCAACATCGCCAGCTGGGCAATGGAAGGGATTGTCCCGCTCTGCTCTGCACTGG
>VZSR01001299.1:6036285-6193155 GCA_013398615.1 Brachypodius melanocephalos | reverse complement strand
TCTGTGAGACTGTGAAAATATGTTGATCTCAAAATTGTTGTGCTTGTGTAGACCTCGGCTAAGATACAACATTTTGTGGTGTGTGAGGAGTGTCTTTATTAGGCACAGTATGTGCTTCATTGCAAAGTGGTCTGTGGTCTTGCAGCTTTGACATTTTGGAAAGAGTTCGCAATTACTCGTTACGTAAGTACTGAAGATACTGGGCTATTTTACTTAAATTATCTAGCCACATGTGTAAAACTTGGTCTGTATTAGTGTATAAATGAGTTTACTGATCTGTGAATAGCAGAGAGGTGCTTGCTTGGGTGTTCTGCCTTATGAAGTAAGGGAATTGGGGGACTGGTAGTAACTGGCATACAGGTTGGTCCTGTATTCACTCGTGCAAGTCAAGCAGATTGTAGCTTGCTCTGCAGTTAAAAACTACTACTAATTACTTCTATTTTACATCTTTTAAAAATCACTTCCAAAAGTGGCACTGAACAGGCCTAATCACCTTCTAATGGTGATTTATTGAAATGCTTCCTATTATTATTGTGAATGAATGGAATGATCTTGTTTTTTTAAAAAAATACTAAATGGTAGTTAAGACATTGGATTTTTTTAAACTGCAAAACAGAAGTGAACAGTGCTGCCTAAGACCTACTTGCAAATTCTCTAACTAGGTTTCTGTTAAAAGGTACAGCAACTAGGCTTTGACAACATAGGGCAGTAAGTAAATGTATTTCATATTTAGTAAATCTGATGTAAAGTGAATTTGTGCTGGGGTTTTTAATCATAAATTGTCCATTTGTAATATTTTCAAGTGTTAAGATCACACTCTTTAAAGAAGTTTATTTGCAATTAACTTTTAGAGAAGATTGAATGTTTTCCTTTTGCTTGTGTAAAATAAAACTAATGAAGTTATTGTGATAAATATAAGTGGCAATATTTTTATTAAAACAAATATATATGTGAAATTGCCTGTGTTTAAAATGAACTGACCTCATCATCTGCTTGTTTTGTTTTGTTTCTGACAGGGTTTGTGGATGCACTTAGATGTTTGCAATGAGCACTGTGGCTGGCATGCCCCAGTGTTTTGGATACCAATGCATAGGACTCCGTAGTAATCGAATTTATCAGAAACGAACGTCATGAGCATAGTGATCCCATTGGGGGTTGACACAGCAGATACTTCTTATTTGGAAATGGCTGCAGGCTCAGAGTAAGTATGTGAACGTGATTTGTAAGTTTTCTTGCTTATTTTTTAATTACTTTTATTTTTTGCTTCATGACTGTTTTTTGAATACAGTAGGAGAAAACTTAAAAGTTTCCTTAGTTTTGTTGAATCTTTAATTATTTAAATTAATAATTGTCAATTTATTCTTATATCAGTTTCTTCCACTTCAGGGGGAGCAAAGGAGAGAAGCTAAATGTTTCTACAAATGCATATTTTCCTTGCTTATCAGACTGAGAAATAAAGATGCTTCTTGGTTTACTTCTCATACTTCAAATATTTTGCCATTTCAGTTTCCTTTTTAACTACTTGTAAAAATCTTTTTTGATTCTTCACGTTAGAAAGATAAATTAATTTGGTGCAAGAATCTAGTAGTAATTAAGACAAGGGTGCATTTCTTAATGAAAATTGAAAGCCTAGCTTAAATGGCTAATGACATGTCTTCAGAAAGTTATTTCTAATTGCACAGCTAGTAGAAAATCATTAATTTAGTAACTGTGCATAAAGGGTTACAAAGACCCAGTGAAATCATGCATTCAGTGAACTCTGGCTTTGCATGAAATACTGTAGTGTAGCGAGTTTCTGGGTTTTGGGGTTGGGAAGGGTGGCTTGTGGGTTTTTTGTTAAGTTGGAGGGGGGCTGTGCATGTGCGGTTTTTTGTGTTGTGGTTCTTTTCTATTCTTCCTAGTCTCCTATACAGTATTGATGGGCTAAGGTTTAGGTATTGTTAATCTCTGACTGGATGTGTTTCTTGTCAAACAAACCTTTCCATGTGTGTAGCATCAACATGACTGTCCAGTGTTTAAGAAGCAAATGGTTTTTCTTCCAAACCTTGAAGGAAAGTTTGAGAGGAACTCTAGATCAGCTTTTTAAAGGGATGTTTCTCTGCTTCCAGTTATATATGAGGCTATTCTAGGTTTGTGCTGTTTATTTGAAGAGAACTAAGAATTTGCAGTTCAAAATTTTTTGTTACATTAAATTTTTGAAGTTGTTTTATCTTGTCATATTATGAATGCTCTTTACCTCGGTGCAGAAAAGTTCTTAACTTTAGTGAACCATTCACATTTCTTTTCATTATCTTTTCCTGTGCTTTTTTTTTTATGTTTAGAGAGGGTCATGATTCCTGAGGTTGCTGACATTCCTTGCAGACACAGCATGTCATGCTGAAATTAAAATGAATAAATATAGTTGTCAGTATAAACAAGATAGAGTTCGCAATATGTTATTTGCTTGATACTGTGGCAGAGCGACCCAGTTAGGAGCTGCTCTTCTTCAGATGTTAAGTGGCTGTTACCAGTTAGATTAATTCTTGTCACCTCTGCTGTACTCACGCTGAAATGTGTAGTTGCATGGTTGGCGTACACTGATTCAAAAGCCATGTCACTGTCACAAGAAGTGTGACACAAAGGTGTGTCCCTAACCTACCAGCTTACACAGTTGTAAACCTTTTCTATGACCATCTCTGTGGTTTACTTCTTGTTCTTGTACATTTTCTTCCAGAGAGTAGCATGTTGGATATAAAGTGAATTAATAACAGTCATAGATGGTCTTTGAGCAAGTTCTGGGGTTTTCCCGAGAGGGAGGAGCTGGAATTTTTCCACTGTGACTGGCAGGTCTGATATTGCTTCATCAGTTGCTGAAACATAAGCAAACACAAGCATGGGGGAGTGGCAAATTTGATTATGCAGGAGAAGCAGCTTAGGAAAAAGCTCTTTGTGTAGTGCAGTCTCTTAGTGCTGAAAGATTTTTCCTTATGCTTTGAACCAAGCCAAAAGCCTATTAGAAAAGGAGATAGTTTCAATGACTAATAGTTCCACATATTATTTTAATAATTGTAGCAAATAGCTGGAGGTAGAATAGTGTACAAAGAGGTTTAAGGATTTTTAAAAATGAGTGAAATAGTTTGTTTCTTACATTACGCATGCTTAAGTATGGTCTCCAGATAGATGTTCATGTCACCATAGTCAGACTACACGTAGTTCACCATTACTTGTAGGTCTTACTGAAGGTGAGGATGTGTGACTTCATAGTGGTAAGATCCTTGTAGCAGCAAGCAGAACAAGCCATTTCTGAAGGTTCAAAATATGCTTCCTGGCTTCAGAGAGTGCTTGTGTAGTTTAGAGCGTAGGTATAAGCTACACATTGGGAAATGCCATTGATGGAGCTGCTTTTCTGGTTTATATATATATATATATACATGTATTTTAGAGAGAAGGCCTGTGTGATAAACCTCACAATCCCAATGTACAGATCACTGTACTGAGTTCAGTATCCAGGAGAAAAAGAACATTGGTGTAGTCTCAAATACAGATAATATCAGGCCAGCCTGTACTTGTAGGGCCTGCTACAAGGTGCTTAGGTTGCAGAACCCTCTCCCTGGTAGAGAAGCAGTCCTTGGTTGTTGTTGTCTAGGTATTGAAGCCTGTCAAATGTCTTTGCTTAGGTGAAGTGTCTTGAAATAGAAAATGCTGTTTCTTGTGCAAAATATATTGGATGCTTTTATCTGAGATGACCTTCAGCTAGATACTGTTCAGGTGTGCTGGTATGAACAGGAAAGAAACCTGAACTCCTCAAAAATTAGATCTATCAAACTGGGTTGTGGAAGATTGATGTTGCTGAGGTTGCATTTGGAGTTCTGACACACTTTCAAGAAGTACTCTTAGCTAGGTTTTCACAGCCTAAAACTTGGATACCCACCATTTGTCTTTGAACATTTTAGTTTTAGCGAGATTGTGTTTGCCATTTGAATATCTACATATTTATGGCAGTGGTTGATGGCCCCAAATCCTAACTGATTGTATTTTGGTTATTAGTCAAAAATTATGTGCCTTTTTTTTTCCTTTTTTTTTCCTTTTTTTTCCTTTTTTTTTTTTTTTTTTTTTCATTTATTACTAAATGGTCAGAAACAAAACAACATTTAAAAGGAACGAAGTGAGAGAGATCACGTTTTAGAGACAAATTGACTTTCTTTGAATCATTGCTGGTTGATATCCTTAATACAAGTTAACTATGAATGTGTAGGGACTGAGGTCTCTTAAATAAACTGATCTCCCGTGTTGCTTTTAGTTTCTCCCTAATGCCATCTGCTGGCAACATGCAGAACGTTTTGTTTCCATTTTAGATGCGAGCAGTAGGCCATGACCCAGAACACGTAGTTGTTGCAATTGCTGAGTGAAAATTCTCTTGAGGCTTTTTGTTTTTTAAATATGGGCGTATTTTTAAATTGATTTGAGAAAATATTATATTTCTGTTTCAAGGTACAGGAATATCTTAAATCACTGCAGCCCAAGAGCATGTGGAAAGCTTTTGTGTAGAGCTTTTTCTTTTGTTCCCTGTGATTATTTTGCACAGTTTTGAATTGCTAACCGCAACACGTAACAAGTATATAGGATATTTCAGCAAAATACCATGGTCAGTTTATCACAGTAATGTTTGTTTATTTAGGAAATAATACTAACATTTTGATCAAGCTTCAAATATACTGTGTTGTAATACAAACATGGCAGTTTTGATGAAAACCAAAAATACAATAAATATCTGTCTTGCTTACACAGTAAGACTGCGGTTGTTTGAGGTGAAGCTGAAAAATGTGGTATGATCAGGGTGACAGGCTGACAGGCTTAGTACCTCGGTCTCTGAGAGATCTGGCTAATGGCCAAAATACAAGCAAGGAAAGCTTCAGAGTATTCTCACAGATCTGAATGGTTACACTTTTTTCTCTTGAAAACTTTGCTTTCTGAGATGGCTCTAAGAATGCCAATGATGAGATGAGAGGTGTTTGTCTGTAATACAGTGTTAGTGCCTTGCTGCTTGGGCTCTGGTACTTGAGCTCAAAAAAATGTAAACCTTGATTTTTAAATTATGTAGTATCTCATGCTTTAATCATCTGTACAATTAAATATTTTGCCAAGAGGTATTTCTTCTCAAAGCTGTGCAATTTTGAGATGCCTGTTTCAAAAGAAGGGTTTGACTATTGAACAGAGAGCAGTGTATAGAGGATGTCTTTTGTTTAAGGTCATGCACATGGTTGGCAAAACCAGGAGGAATAAGGAATTCAGTAACCTGTCTGTCAAAGTTGATTCTGTCTGTGGCTCTCTGGAAAAATGGTGCTCATTCTCTACTGCTTTTTGGGGTCTGTATTACTTTGCTGTTGACTGTAAAGGAAACCTATGATAGTTAATTTCTAGCTTCAGTGAATGCTCTTCCAGCTCCTTCCCATAGTTCTTAGTTTCTTCCCCAGCCCAGTGCAATGGGTAAATGGAACAGTAACAGTTAAATTCAGAGCTGTAGTGACCATCTGTTATAATTTAAGATGGTGTCTGTGCCTGGATAAGCATTTGAAAAAAGTTTTACTGAAAGCTGATTGTGCCTCACATTTTTTAATAGTTGCCTTTCTGTTTCACCTGATTTTTCTCCCACAATTTTTCTGGTTTTCCTTGTTCGAGTAAAGTTGTGCCTTTTTTTTTAGTAAAGTTGTTCTCTGAATCTGTTTTATGAGTGCTAAAACAGTTGGTGATAGTTTAATGTTTTTGGGAGCTTTACACTACTGCTTGCCACCACTGTTATGCCTCTAAATATTACGTTTTGTTCTTTTAAGTGGTTTATAAACTGTAGGAGTAATAAGAAATGAATGTAGGGTGTTGGGTGTATTGTCTTGCCTCATATCTCCAAAGAGACCTGGACTATCTTTTTAATTTTTGTAGTCAGTTGATGAAATACCCAACCTTTCTTTTTAGGACACTTTCATTGTGGTATCTTTCACTGAATGTTCTGTGTTTAAGTAGCTGGTATTTAGGTCATAGTAATACTTATTTTTAATGAAGGAAAAGTGCCTAAATTAATCCTGGGTGGATTGTACCAGAATCCCCTCCTGCCTCTCGTTTATTAGTAAGGCTTCCTGCTCTGAAAATGGAGCAGGTTGAGCATTGAACTCAGAATGAATAAGAGTACCCATGCCACTGCTTGTCCCGTTCAGGAAATGGGGAAGAACAGCAGTAGAAGCAATGCAGTGGTCAAGACCTGCTTGTTACTGGAGGAGCTAATTTCTGCCCTAGTCATGATGGATGCATGGCTGATGCCTCATTCACTGGCATTTTAGTTGGCTAGGTCATCAGAAGGATTACTGGAGCACAGAAAAGGTGTGACTACTGCACGAATGTGTTGGTAAATAGGTAAAAGTAGATCAGTTGGAGAGGTGCAGCTTTTTCATCTTTTGTCTTTATTTTAGTCATAAGCTAATGTTGTAAGCTGCTTTTAGGAGCTAATTCTAACAAACTCCAAATAAAATTGTATTTTCAAGTTGTGAAGGGGTTTAAGAGAGTAAATGAGGATTTTTCTGGGTTTATGAAATAACAAAAAGCAAGTGCTGTCAGATTTGGTTTGTCTCATGCTAGTCAGAAGTTGTGTTTTTAATGTTAGTACTTCACATGATTTGTGTGCTCACGTGTTTATTCACTCAAAAAAAGGCAGCTGACAACTGTTAGAGACAGTAATCTTTTAAAAAAAGATTTTTTTTTTTCTTTGGACTCTGGAAACTAAGCCGGAAACTCCCCCAGAAGTGCTTTTAACTAGTTTCTCTTAAACAATTTTATCATGTAGTAACCTCACATGGGGAAAAGCTCATAAGAAGAAATGGGCCACTAGAACCATTAGTAGGACACTTTCAAAGAGATATGAAACTACTGCATTTTGTTCAGAAAGTTAATGATTAATTATATCTTTTCCTAAAAGTAACAAATGTAAGTTGGTGGTGTCCTTTTAAATCAAAATAGTATTGCTTCATGGTATAGCCAAAAAGCCTCTATTAAATATCCTAATGTGTGAGAAAAAATCCCATCAGTATCTTATTTTAATTTTAGATTGAAAAATACCAGTTTATTTTAACAATCAACTCAAGGAATTAGCAAGGTACGTGATAGGAAATAGAATCCACACATAATAAAAATAAAATTAGAAAACTGTACCAGACCTGATTTGTAATGTGAATCAGTTTTAAATGTTGATCTTTTGTGGTGCCTTTTTGTTGTTGTAAAAAAACCCTACTTTAGGTAATTTGGATTAATTTGTCTTAGTATGATTAAATCATACAGAGTAGTGAAAAAACTGCAAGTTATCTCAGTCATGCATACATGAACAACTGCTCGAGAAAGACTGAAGATGTAATTTTTGGTGCTCAAATAGATCTTCCTGTTCTAGTATTCCTTTTTCTTTCTTGTTTTGTATTGTGTTTAGTGCATATAAACCATAGTTTGTATATTGAAGGCGGCACTGCTTTTGTTACAAAACCTTGTCTTGCAAGTTGTTATCGTCTTTTTCCTTCTATTTAAAGATCAGTAAATAGGAACTGCCTTGTTCAGACATTGACCCTAGTTGGGGTTTCTGCTTGTAGGAGCAGTCGGGGCGGGCGGTGCCCGCCGCTGCCGCTGTGTGTCGCTGCAGGGCTCCACGGCCGGGCAGCGCTCGGAATGCAGCATCAGTCCTTGCGGAGAATTCCTTTTGGCAGCTTCTGTTACCAGTCGATGAGAGGGCTACGGGGTGGGTTGCAAGCTTGTTCCTGCTCTCGTGTGCTCCTTTGAACAGAATCAACAGGGAATTACTTAGAAGTTGTGCAGCAAGTACCTCTAATTTATTAATACAAATTACATAGTAATTGCATTTGTTCTTCATCTGTCTTTTGCCTTGCAGACCAGAATCTGTAGAAGCTAGCCCTGTGGTAGTTGAAAAATCGAACAGTTACCCTCACCAGTTGTATACCAGTGGCTCGCATTCACACAGTTACATTGGTTTGCCCTATGCAGTAAGTTTTGTGCAAAGTATTATGTATAAAATATATTATGTAAAAATCTGCTATTTTTATCTGGAATAACTGATTCACACTTATATTTCTATATCTTTCTGAGAGTTGGGTAAGTTGGCTAAAAATGGTCTGTCAGAAGCAGACATAGTGCACTTAAAATGCACTACATAGTTGAGAAAATAAGGTTCAAGTGGGATATAACTAAAATTTTAACCTTTTACTGCAAAAACAAGAAGCTTGAATTTGTTTGCCAAATGAATTCTTACATTTTGGCTTGAATTACCATCGGTATATGAGCATTTATGATAAATTACCTTTTAACAAAATTCTAGGACCATAACTATGGTGCTCGGCCTCCTCCAACGCCTCCAGCTTCTCCTCCTCCATCAGTGCTTATAAGCAAGAATGAAGTAGGCATATTTACCACTCCCAACTTTGATGAAACCTCCAGTGCTACGACCATCAGTACGTCAGAGGATGGAAGCTATGGAACGGATATTACCAGATGCATTTGTGGCTTTACACATGATGATGGATATATGATCTGTTGTGACAAATGCAGGTAATGCATATTAAAATAACTTAAAATTAAAAATTACTTGAAACTTAAGGCTTTCTAATAGGTGACACAGTTAAGGCCAGTGACTATTTTATAATTTAATTCTAGTCAGTCTTGACTACTCGTTAATTTGGTCATGCCTTTGCTTGTGCATTGCTACTTAATAAGAGTATACATTTTTTCCATCTAAAAAGGATGTCTCTGGTACTCTGTCCCAAGTTATTTGTTAGTATGGTAAAGTGAAGACCTAGGCATTACTTAATCTGCATGTACAGAGTAATAAAGCATCTTGGTGATTATATATATGTGAATCAAAGAACTTGAAGGATGAAAGGTATTGTGAAAGAAATTTCTTAAATATTGGTTTCTGTGTGCATGATCCTTCTGATTACTCTTTATTTTTCAAAGGATTTGGTTAGTAAGTATGAAAAGACTAGCCTAGATTCTTATTGGGGAAGCGAAAGTTAAATATTTAGACTCCTGAGTTTATGCTTAAGCACCTACTTGATCATAGTGTAATAAAAGACTGCTGTAAAATACTTGGAATTGAAAAAATAAGATCAGAAATTTTTAGAGTTGATATACTTAACAGGAGAAAACAAGTCTTGTGTTTCTACTCAATATTAACCTGTATTTTTACATTCAATTAACGAATGCTGCTGGATTTATTAGATTTTTGTGTATTTATAAAATGGCAGTTATAGCTAATTAAAATATTAATTTGAGCTCCATTCTTCTGTCTGCCTAGGTAACAAGCTTGTCAGTAATTTCTGATGGTCCTTGATTCTGATAATCTTGCTAATTATTTTGAAATGTATTAAAATGTTCTTCCAGCAGTGGAGTTGTAGACAGTCGCCAATTAGGTAGAGTCTTTTTCCATTGAAGAAGATATTCTCTGTGAGGATTTGTGAATTTAACACAACTCTTTGCAAGTGGGAAGATAATTTTTGTGTCCCTCATCCTTCTAGCAATGTGGGGATGAGTGTAAACTACTGATTTAAGTTAGCTTTTAGTCCAGCAAGCAGTCTCTTCCCTGACTCTGGGAAGCATTTAAAGTTCTTTCCATGCTGTACAACAGTACTACCAGTTTATAAGAGTGTATAAAAATGTATATTTATTTTTCTCTTGAAGTGTGTATATATATATAAGGAAATCAAACTGTGTATTAGTGTATACACTACATAAAAATATTTTATGTACCCATTTCTAAAAGGGAATTGAATCCTTTTGTTTAAAAGCAAACCACCTGTTGCTATGTAAAGCGTAAGTCTTGTTGTTTGTCTCTATCTTGTTCTTTATTATGATAATTTACCATTTTATTGCTGATGTTAGAGAAAAAATTTCCAAGAGAGAAAATGAGTCAGCTAGCAAAGTGGTGGCAAAGACAGGTATTGCACTGTTGTTTCAGGCAGTATTGAATCTGAGTAAAGATATTAAAAAAAAGGCAGCTTACTTTCTCTGTGTATTGTGCATGCAGTTTTAAAATTTGTACTTTAAAGCTGGGGTTTTGTTTTGGTGTTTTCGTAGTGTCTGGCAGCACATTGACTGCATGGGGATTGACAGACAGCATATTCCTGACATATATCTGTGTGAACGTTGCCAGCCCAGGTAAGTAGTTTTGTTGATCTTGAACTCTAAAATGGAATGGAACAGTGCACAACTGATATTTTTCTAAGTATCTGAACATCCAGTTAGTTTACTGTTTATTCTGTAATAGTCAGTGGGAAATGCTAGAGGTCTGTTTTAATACCTAAATACGCTGATTTATTGTCTAATTTCAGGAGTTTAGATAAAGAAAGAGCAGTGTTGTTGCAACGAAGGAAAAGGGAAAATATGTCAGGTGAGTAAAATTTAAAGCTGTTTCCTTAGTAAAGGTCATAAAGTAAATATAAATTACACATACAGACTTAAAAGTGCATACATGGTTCCTGCAGTTTTGAGAGCCTTCAGCATGTAAGGTTTTGTAAATCAGTGCCTTTTATTTGACGTTATTGCTACCAAGATAACATCATATCAGAATTGTTGTAGTTCCGTGTGTTTTATTAATGGTTTTCAGCACTATGGGGTTTTTTATAGCAGTACAGAACAATTCAATCTGTTGAACAGTGTTTAAGTTTCTTAATAAGCAATGTTGCTTTTATAATAACTGCAACTCATTTGACTAAGGTGCTGAAAATAAGGTGGAAATGCTTTAAGTTTCTTCTTTTCAGATGAGAGAGGGTTTCTAAATCTACTTTCATTCTGGAAAAAAGTTTCAGGAAGAAATCCTGATTCTTATATGCTGGATGCAGATTGGGTGTTTTGGTATGACTATGGGTTTGTTTGGACAATGGGAAAAATTGCTAAACCAAGTTAATATGATGTAGGTAATAATGATATTTCGAGGGATTTTTGCCCTTGATAATCAAGGTGACGTGTAGTGCAAGTACCTGTTTCATGTATTTTATGTCGATGTATTTGATGCAAGTAGTTCTTGTACCTGTTCATGGGATTTCAAAACTCATCTGGCCTAAGTTGTCAGGAGCTCTGGCCATTACCAAAGTGTGTTGTGGAATTCTTGGTTGACAGCTGGTGCTTTCAAACTCTATTACAAAAGTAATAACTTGGGAGGAGGTCATCCTCCTAAATGTAGCTTGTTTTACTGCCAGATCGTGTCTCTGAAATAGTGGAGTGTGTATGTGTATTCTAAAATTTCTTTTTAAAGTACCATGTAGATATGGTCCTGCTGCCCACTTCATGTGGCTTCAGACAGTCTGGGGGATGTGTGGCACAACTGTGCTTCTTGGTGCAGTTGACACTTGGTGGTGTCAGATGCTAAGTTGCCCAAAGTCCCTTAAAAGCATTAATGACCTACTTACAAAACAACAGGGTTTTTTTTGTCTGTGTTCATTTTAACAAAACCAAGCTTATTATATATAGTTCCGGTTGACGTACTAGGTCAACCAGATTTAAATTCCAAAAAATTTTAGAATTAAAAATTATTTTTGCTGATTCTATTAAAACAGTAGAACAAGTAGATTTATAACTCATTTGGAGTTAATGAGTGATTTGATAATAATGTGAGGTTGAACTTGAAATTTCATAATGAATAGGGAAGTTGATCATCTGAGCTATTTAAATAATCTCTTGAGATTTGTAGGCACACTGTCTGATGATTTACAGTAAACTTATGGGAAGAGAAATTAAGTCTGATGAGATCTTACCTTTAAAGTTGGTGTTTAACACCCCTCAGTCTTGATGATCAATATTCTAAATCTGTTATATGCATTCCGTGGGAAAGGAAATATTAAATGGTAAAGTAAAAGTGTTAAAAAGAAAGGCAATTTCTGGTTCTTTTTAATCTAAAATGTGGTCAAAGTGCAGTATTGATACAGATTGATTTATAATGCATAACTTAAATGTTTGTGCTTCCACCTCTTAATTTCCATTTAGCTTGGGTGAATGCACTTTACATTGACTGGTATACAATTCAGTTGGACTTAGTGATTTTGGGTATAAACTGTTAGACATTAGTAAAATTAAGCAATTTTCACAGATGATTTCTGTAAGTAAGAAAAGTGGCATCAGTTTGAATTGATCTTTTCAGTGTTTTAGATACTCAGCAGTTTCTAAAGCAGAATGTTACTTTCAACTTAATAGTAATTTACAGGTGTTTGATAAAAGGTAAGACTGCATAATTTGGATGCTCTTTGATGAATAAGTCTTTATATATAGGGCTTTTCAGTTAGATGTGAGATTCTTTAGAATACAATGTTTTTGTTGTAAAGATCTCTAAAGAGTTACTGGCTTAGCTGTGTTTCATCCAGGTGTAAACACTGGGGAGAAAGTAATAGATAAGTTGGTTTGCTTCAAGAAAACTTTTAACTGAACATTTTACGTGATAGAAAATTGTGTATGTTAAGCTTTTATGTGTAACCACATCACCTGTTTTTTCTGGCAACATTTTTAGCCCGTTGTTCTGGGGCCTGTGGTTGTATGAGATGTTGATTTTGTTTTTCTGATATAAAAAGTCTGGTTCTGGTGCAGCTTACTGTGCACTGGATTACCTACTGTGGTTCAGCAAAGTGGGCACCTTTGTTAAGCTGTACTCAGTTGTATACTGGATGCTTTGGGTTTAGTTGGTGGGTTTGTTTTTGGGTTTTTTGGTATCTTTTTTTAAAATACAATATCTAGATGTATAACTTAAGGATGTTGCTTTGAGCTTTTTGAGCTGTTTGAGCTTTGAAATCGATGCTGTCGAGATCACTTGCTGCTTATGGGAAAACGAATCTGGGCCATAACTTGTGAAATTTGGAGAGTTAATATCTTGCTTCTGACATGCAAACTCAAGATCTCCCTTTAGGTGCTTTACCAAGGCCCTTCAAAGTGAAAGCAGGTTATGTAGGTTAGGAAGGAGTGTCTCAAAACAACTCCATGTAATTATATGTTCAGTTGAGGTAATTATTCTTTACAGTAAGTTAGAGCACAGTGTAGACAACGATACTGAAATGTTGCTTCCCTAAGGAAGACATTGTTTTGTGGGGTTTGAGCCACAGATGAGAGAGGTGTGTGGCTGTGATATCGTGATTCTATAGGCACTAGTGTATGGGCTACAGACACCGACAATTTTAAGTTTCTTTCTGGGGTTTCTATTTCTCAGGCATTGCTTATTCTGCTATGTATTCTTCTTTGATTAGACATTTCTTCTTTTTGTGTGCTTTTTATGCTGGTTTAGAAAATATTCTCAGTAGAGATGTAAACAAATTCAGAAAACATAATCAGTTCCTAATTTATGAAGTATAATTATGTGCCTGATAAGGTGTTCAAAAGAATAACCAAGATGGTAAAATGGGATTGTTTGCTATGCACAGAAGAATTGTGTTAAGGAATGTTGTGAGCAGGAAAAATCCAGAGTAACCAGTAGCTGGAGTTCTTTATTTAGTAAAGAAGGTTTTGAGAATTAGGACTGCTGAGTGCACAGATTAAAGCAACATCCTTCTGAGATCAGATGGAATGTTTTCTCTGCTCTCACATTAAGTATTTGTACAGCCTGCTTCTGTGCTGTATGAGAAAGTCTGGCTTTATGTGTAGTGTATTTACTGAATGTAGAATGTTTGGAAACGCTGCTAAAATCTGAGAAACCTGTACTGAGCACATGGAAACAGCAGTCTCTTATCTGTGTGCATCATCTCTCTTCCAATCATCCCCATCCTTCATAGCCTTTCATCTTGACAGAACTAGGGTAATCCTCTTTCAGGTCAGGATATGTGTTTGTCTGACATAAATGCTGATGTATGTTAAATTTCAGGCTTTGGCCTTTAGGTCTGAGAGAGCACAGTGCAGAGAAAAAGTATCTGTCAGTTTGTGTCTGATCATCTCTTTTCCTGAGTAGCACAGTGTTACTGTTAGGGGATTTTGAGTACAAAAGGCTTTTGGCTAAATTGACATATTAACCCTGAGAAAGGCACTTGACAGTACAGATGGCAGCTGAAATAGTTGATTATGACTTACATGTGATTAATTTATGGAGCTTCACAAGAAATGCTGGTCAGTCATTAATTTTAATCCCTTCCAGAGTAGTCATCTGAGAGAATTCAAACACCATATTACAAGTAAAAACTCTATATAAATGAATGAGTTAATAGATTTTTTAACCTTTTTTGTTCTGATTCTAATTTTGCTTGAAATGGAGTATGATCATTCCATTCAGAGAATGAAATTTAATCTGATACATCTTTTTCTTACCTTGCATTACAAATGTCTCTTAATTACCACTTTCTCATTGGTCCTTTATTTTCATGCTGTTGCAACTGTTGGTGAGTTTCGCATGTGAGTGCTTGGAGCATTTGTCAGTATGAATTTTTGTGCTTTGAAAGCAGATGGAGAGTAACTAGTGAGTGTTCTTTCTGCAGTACTTGATTATTTACAGAATATTCTTTGTTTTAAAGATGGGGACACCAGTGCAACAGAAAGTGGTGATGAGGTTCCTGTGGAACTGTATACTGCTTATCAACATACACCAACAACAATTACTTTAACTGCTACAAGAGTTACAAAAGTCAATGATAAGAAGAGGAAAAAAAGTGGAGAGAAAGAACAGAACATAGCAAAATGTAAAAAGGTAAGTGAATGTAATTTGTCTTATTACTTTGTGTTATAAATTATAGCTATGTGACATTTCTTACAAGAGACATTGATTTGAAAATCAGGCTATTTTACTGCCTGGTTTTAGATTGAAATGTATTACTCTGCAGTAAATGATAGTCTTCCCTGGATGCCTGACCCCTATGACGACTCCTTATTTTAAATTAATATATCCTGCCTGGGCAAGTTCAGTTTTATAATTGAGGCAGAATCTCACCACAGGAATTGCATTTACTGGACCATTTGAAATAGTTAGAGGTGGTGCAGAACAAGCTTTGGGATACCCAAAGAAGAATTCCTTGGAAGTATTCATTTGTGGTGGTTTTAAATACATAAATGTTTACCACCAGTTCTCCTGATGTGACTCCATTTATTTGAGTAGAAATTGTGTGGAAGTGTGCTGTCAGAAAATTAGCTGCTAAACTAATTAGAGTAAAAAAAGCCCTGACATTATACTGTTTAGCTACAGATGTATAAACAGTATATATGTGAAGACAAAACGTTTGTGAAGAAGTAAACGTCCATGGAACTTTCTAAACAAGTGGTTTTCATAGTTAATTTCATTAGTTTGGATGAGAATTTTGTCGTTTAAAACTTGAAAGTCAGAATAAGTTGTTGATGCCTTTTGGAAATCATTAGTAAAATGTTTCATTTGATTGAACAATTCTCAGTACAAATCTGTTGCTGTGTATTCTTCTATTACCTCTGATATTTTGGCTTGGACTCCGAAATTCTGAAGAGTCAAGTTGTAATGTGAGAGAAAGGTAGAGCTACCTGACTACTGTGCACTTAGGTTAGAATGCTGAATTGGTTTTTAAAATATGTTTTGTGAGATGTAGCTTCGCACCTTCTTGAGATTTCAGCATAGTTTGTTCTGTTGTTTTCATCTTGCATGTTTAATTGAAAAGTTGCTAATTTGTTAATAGGTTTTCAATTCCTTATGAGAACTTGTATTTCCTCCAGTGAATATGAATATCTAATTTTATTCCAGGCATTTCGAGAAGGATCCAGGAAATCTTCAAGAGTAAAGGTAATGTGATTTTGTTTGAGTTTTCTTTCAGACCTTAACTGTATGTGACATAAACAATAAGCATAAAGAGTGTAATTGGGGCTATACACTAAGCACTACAATGTTCTCTTCTTGGTAACGAATACATTATATACCATCACAGTGATTTTAAATTAAGGTATGAGCACTACATCTTTGTCCTGCAAAATTACCTGAAATAAGTTCTGCAGATTTTTATTTCAAGAGCCAGTGGATTGATTTGGGCTCATGTGTGGTATGCAAGGGAGTAAAATTGAGTGAACACCTCATTTGAACTTAGTGGCTCCAGCTTTTCATAACTGTTAAGCAGTGAAATAATGAAATGGCTATATTGAATTTGAAAGCTAAGTTAGTGGTTCTGCTCTGTCAAACCTCCATCTACACCTGGTGGGACTCCTGAATATCTGGGGGATTTTCCTCACTGGTACTGGCATAGTCTGAGGGAATTGTATTGGGATGTCTGTTTTGTAAGATTTAAGTGTTACAGCAGTCTTTAAATTCTCTGTGACATAAAAATGTGCATGATATGAGAACTAGGTATTTCCATAGTTCATTTATGCTTGGTATGGATAAAGACAAGTGGGTTGCAATTTACGTTTCAAATGTGTAAGATGTGCCTTTCGAGCAGTGGAGATGGAATTGGGGAAGAAAAATCTCTAATTTTGTGGGGGGTTTTTGATATAGTGCTTGTAAGGTTCCACTGTTTTTTCATGGTTGTCTTAGCATCACACCTTTGAAATGTTGTTTGTGTGTATGGTTTTCTTCATGCACAAAATAAATGTAAACAGGTAATTTGAATTGCTGAACTACTTGTGTTTTATTGATGTTTAATAGTGTCTCTGCTCAGGTGGATAGAAAAGGGAGCGTTGGCTGGCTGCTGCTGTCCGTAAGGAGCTTTGGTTGGCTGCAGCCTGGCTGCTGCTTGTGAGGTCTGGAGGTACAATGGCACTTTCTTTAAAAGTGAAAGGATCTGAAGCACTGCAGAAGAAAACTGTATAGTGAGGAGCAGCTAAGGAGAGAAAAATTGTATGTGCAAAGCCTGTAACATTAGAGTCACAGCAGGTGTACAATTAGTAAAGTTTAGCAAGTTATGATACAGCATGATCTTTGAAGTTGAAAGGGGAAAATCAAGTCTGTCTGTGTATTACAGGATAAAAGCTGGAGTTATCTATATTTGCATATGTTCACAAAAGTTGAGTGGGCAGGGAGATCTGACCCTCCAATTCCTGCGCTTAGATTCGTGATGCAGTGCGGTTGTGGGAGGAAACAGTGTCACTCTCAGTTCTCATCCCACTAAGAGCAGGAATTACTGTTGAGGAGGGAAGGTATTCCTGAACTTGGGTGATAATTACTAAATAATAAAGTGCTTGAAAGGACAAATGTAGTGGAACTGAATTTAACTCAATGTTTTTAAGTAATACAAAGTTTTATACCAGACTTGTTAAAAAAACCCAAACCGTAAATCAGTGGCATACCTTTGCCTATCATTTTGTGTCTTGCAGAATTTGTCTTTTTATTTTAGTATCTCACCTTCTAATACGTGGTCACTTAATTCAATTTTTAGGGCTCAGCTCCAGAGATTGATCCTACTGACAGTTCGAACTTTGGATGGGAAACTAAAATCAAGGCATGGATGGATCGTTATGAAGAAGCAAATAATAACCAATACAGTGAAGGTGTCCAGAGGGAGGCACAAAAAATAGCTCTCAGATTAGGCAATGGAAATGACAAAAAAGAAGTCAGCACCAGCAATCTGATTTTCAAACCTCCAGTAGAGGTAATGAGCTGTGCCTTATTGTATTACTGCATGCTGTGTTTGTGCCATGACATTAGATACCTAATAAAAACCCCAACCAACCAAAAAACCCCAAACAAAATAACAAAAATAAACACAGGGAAAAAAAAAAAACACACAAAAAAAGGGACTTCACATTCACTTTCTGTTCCTTGCCTCACCAGATCTGAGCATCAGAACTTTAACACGTTTTTCAGAATTTGTAACTGATTTTTATGTGTTCTGTACCACCCTGGTTGTGTTTACATTTGCATATCATTTATCCAAAAAGTAGCTAGGTGTTAGCCTGAGCAGTGAGACTAGCCCTTAGACACACACAATCAGCTTTAGTCAGCTTTGCTGCTGTTTCTCTGTGAGGCATACCTGGAGTGGTTAGAGTAAAAGAATCAATGAAACTGATTTTTTTTTCCGCTTACTATGTGTATCAAGATGTTCATTGTCTACATTTTTCTTAAGCTATGGTAAGAGTTCTGGATGTTCTTGGGTGGTGTTTCTGATACTGATTTTTTTTTTTAACTCGTGATCTGTAATTTCTAGTTTATGAAGAAATCGTGCAGTGCCTTTTTCTAGCCTTGCTTATCAGTAACTTACCAGCTATTGACAGGCTTAAAATCAGAGCCATGTGAAACACTTAGCATTTTGTAGCAGAAATCTTGAGGAGTAGTAACTGTAGCAGATTAATGGAAGCATCTTTGCTTCTTTTTCTCAAAGACCATCATGGCATATGGGACACCTCCTTAGAGGAATATCCCTACTTACAGAGCCTTTTGCCTACATAGAGGCTACTTCCTTTTTGATTGGTGATGACAGTTATGAGAGGTGTGAGTTCACTAATTGCCAGGGTATGTATTGGTTTTAAATTAAAGCCATACTTTCATCTAAATATATGAAAATGAAATTGGAAACTCTCTCAGGATTCTTTTTTTCCCAATTATGTTATTTCCCCGTTCTGTTTTTCCTTGAACAAATTGTGAATGTCATTTTATGTCTGCATGTTTTGTTTTGTTCAAAGGAATTGAAGCCTTTTGAAAGTGTTGTGCAAAACAATGCAACAACTCATCCTAGTCATGGTGAGAGTTAAGTGCACTAAAGGCTATAGTACTTGAATTGTGAGAACATGAGTCTGTTGGTTTTCAGCCATGTCCTGGAGAAGGAGGGCCACAGTATTCCTTGTATCTAAATTGATAACTAGTAGTATTGCTAGGGGAGCAGGACAGCTTGGTCAGTTCAGTCTGGAGGTTTAATTACAAAAAAGGGAGGGGCTTTTTTAGTTTATATAAAATCATTTAATAGTTGCGAAAGTATAATCTGCTATTAATAATAATAGAAAAATGGTAGAAAGTGAAAATTCATAAATTAATCTGTGTCTTTACAGAGTTATGTGCAAAAAAACAAGAAAATTTTAAAGGCTGTTAAAGACCTGCCTCCTGATGCACTTATTATTGAATACAGAGGAAAATTCATGCTGAGAGAACAATTTGAAGCTAATGGATATTTCTTTAAAAGGTTTGTTCATTCCTAATGTTTCAGTAAAGTAATTGTTAAAGTGGTGTTTGCCAAACTGTTGTCTCAAGTACAAGTGGGTCTTAGTTACCAGCAGTGTCTTGTATTTTGCTTTGTCTGATTAAAAGTAAAGACAGCTGGAACCTTTTCTGTCCCTTTCTCTTCTGGATATCCTTACAGATTTGTTCAGGAGCTAGTTTTCTCTTTTTTGTTCCTCCCTGATTGCAGGATTCCTACATGCTCAGTTGAGTAGTTGTGCACCTTAAACCAGGAGATAGACAGGTTCTTCCATCCTAACACAGTTCCTATGTTAATGGTAAAGGCTT
The DNA here is from genome assembly GCA_013398615.1 of Brachypodius melanocephalos. Taxonomy (NCBI): domain Eukaryota; kingdom Metazoa; phylum Chordata; class Aves; order Passeriformes; family Pycnonotidae; genus Brachypodius; species Brachypodius melanocephalos. Next base: position 6,173,792 of record VZSR01001299.1, on the reverse strand, counting down.
TATCTTTTGTGAGGGAAATGGATTTTACGTCCGTGAAGCTGAGAATTAGATTGGACACAGGTCAGCCTGGGGCCGTTTTACTGCCAGAGTTCTCTAGTTAGTTTACTGAGCTGTGTGTGACTGCTACGTTCTTCCATGGATTCATTTCAATGATGCCACTAACTGCATAAACACACTACTTGGGAATTCGCAGGCGGCCTGTTGGAGGAGATAGAACGCACAGCTTTTGCTCAGTAAAAATAGAAGGGTTCCTTGGCACTTGGAATAGCAGAACTTAAATAAACATGACTTCACAAAGTATTTGGAGGCCCCTTTCCTTCTGGAGGGTTGATGCTAGTTATGCTGCAGGAGTTAGGCAGGGATGTGATGGTCTTACTTTTTTAAGAAATTATTCTATGTGGCATATAAACTTCTGAGTTTCATTTTGGGCTCTGTCATAAGAAAAGCTTAAGAAACTTGAAAAACATGAACTGTGTGTCTTCCATGTCTAGTGCTTGCTCTGTTCTCCTTTTAGATCCTATGCAGATGATACAGGGCTGTAACTCCATCTTGAGATATTCTGAGAATATATTTGAGGAATGTACCTGTTAAAATCATGAAGCCTAAATATAAACATGTTATTTTTAGATTAAACTCCAAATTTGGTGTATTGTGCCAAGCATCATGTTGCAAAGCTGACTAATAGGAAGAATAAGCACTATTTAGCATTTTCAAAAATTATGAAATTCCTGGTTTTCTTGTGTGTTTTTCAGGCCCTACCCATTTGTTTTGTTTTACTCCAAATTCCATGGGCTAGAAATGTGTGTTGATGCAAGGACTTTCGGAAATGAAGCTCGCTTTATCAGGCGTTCGTGTACACCAAATGCAGAGGTGAGCACATTTAGAAAGTCAAACTAGGTTTTATTTACTTAGGAATCTCTTTCTTTTTGAGATTCCTGATAATTTGAGTAGTCCCTACAATTTTTATACAAGAACTTGAAAGTGATTGATGATAATACAATAATGTTCTTTTGACTGTAGGTGAGGCACGTAATTGAAGATGGAACAATTCATCTTTATATTTACTCCATCCATAACATTCCAAAGGGAGCAGAGATTACCATAGCATTTGATTTTGATTATGGAAATTGGTAAGTATTTCAGAATGCTGTTCTAAAATACATCTAATGCTCATTAAGTTACTATACAATTCAGAATGGCTTTGGTTTTGTATCATTTACTTTCTTGCATGTTTTAAAAACACAAGGCTCCTTAGGCACTGTATTTACAATGAACAGTGTGTGCATGGGCAGAGTTCTATATTTTTATTACTGCATTTCTGTGGCTTGCTCTTAAGCCAGCTTGGATGCAGTGCTGCCCAGTGCTGCCTTTGTGACTTGACCTGAGCTATGTATGACCACAGAGTACATGTGGTAATTAGCGTGGGTTCAGACTATCTCAGGATACTTGACACTGTTAAGGGTAGGTGTACTCCTTCTAAAAATACATAGTAGTTGCGTTTAGTACCTGAAACAGCTCTCAGCTCCTTTCAGGTGAACATGTTTGAATAATGTTACCTGTGTATCCAAGTGGAGCTTAAAATTGTGCAAAGTGACTGAGTTTGGTGTGCTCGTGCTGTAAATTGTGTCTGCCATCTTTGCATATAAATAAAGTCTCTGTCTCCATGCATCTGTTTGTTTTGTTTTGGTTACATTTCCACGCAGGATTATACTCAGGTTTTAGATGTCTTTTGTCTTTCAAGCAGAATACTAACCTTGAATTTAAAAGAATACTATGTGGCAAAGCTAGAGAAGCCAAAACTTCAATTAACTGGTAGAAAAGGTTTTTGAATTACAGTAGTGTTGTATATTGTGGTGAAAACTTGAGTCACTTGAATTTTCATGTGGTTGGTTTGCATTATAGCAGATGTTTAATGTGAAATATCAGTGATTTAGTATTGAAGGGTCTCATTGCTGTACAACCTAATCAAATATGCCTCCTTGCATTTACTTACTTGCAGTAAATACAAAGTGGATTGTGCTTGCCTCAAAGAAAATCCTGAGTGTCCAGTCCTCAGACGTTCCGAGCCTACAGAAAACATCAATACTGGGTATGAAACTAGAAGGAAAAAGGGAAAGAAAGAGAAAGATGTTTCAAGAGAAAAGGAGACTCAAAATCAGAACATCACGTTGGATTGTGAAGGAGCAGCTACCAAAATGAAAATCGCAGATAATAAACAAAGGAAGCTCTCTCCCCTCAGGCTGTCCATTTCTAATAATCAGGTACTGAAACAAAGATGCTCAGAAATAAAAGCTTTCAGTACAGATACTCTTCTTCTATAGCTACTAAAGGAATTTTCACAAGTCACTTGAAAGCAATGTGGAGATTAATCAAAAGTCAGAATGATGGATAAGCTGGTTAGAATTTTACATATTATTTCCAGTTTTCCTTAATATTGGGTTGTAATTAAAGGTATGTTGGATGTTTTTCCTCTGAATGTCTTTGTGACTCTCTGATGTGAGGGTCTCATGTCACGGTTTCAGGAGCTCCCAGTCCATCCTGAAGCGCCTTGTGGTTTGCCAGTGTTACTCAGAAGTATTTTCAACATAGCAGTACGTAGCCCTGCTCTTAAAACAGAACTCAAACCCAGAATACTGAGAGTTGACTGCAGCTCCATTTTTAATGGAGCTCTGCAGCTCCATGTTTAATTCAGTTGGGAGGAGGAAAGTGTGTTTTGAAACTAAATGTGTAGGTAATATGGCTAAGCTACCTGGTAATGTACTGTGATAGTAAATTCTAAATTAGTCTTTTTTTGAATATATCAGTTTGAAAGAACTCTTGGGAGGGGTCCATGACATAAATGATTAATTTTGCAGAGCAGCTATTAAAGATAACTGTTGAACGTGATTAGATTGTTACCTTAGTAACTGTCTATATTTCTTCATTTTGAGGGTGGTGGTAAGGATTTTTTTTTAATGTGATGGTTTAGGGGTAGAGAAAAGGGAATTATTCTGGGAGGGAGCAGTTCCTAGTTCTTATAACATTGTTTTAGGACTGAATAAGGTAAAAATGAGCATACTGATACCCAGGTTTCCTAAGATGATAAATTTTTCTGGTGTGTTAGTAGTTAAATAGCTTTAAAATGCCTGGAAACCCAGAAGGCATGCATGTGACATGCAAATTATGGTCTCCAGACAACTGGTATTTAAACTTTATAATCTTAAGTGAATTTTGATTTGTTTTATGTGTCAATTTTTTTAAAAAGTGATAGCTGGTATGTGGAATCTTTTTCTGATCTTTTAATGTAATATATAGTGCTGATATATTACATTATATAGAAGGTTACAGGAGAACTTGTATTGTTTTTCAAAACAGAGGAGTAGGAATTATGGGAAGAAAAAAGTTGTTACAAGTACACTTACATTTTCCCATTCACTTTCTTTGTAGTAGCATCGTATTTATCACCCCAGGAAAAAAGCTACTAATTGCCTGGTTTCTGTGTTTAGATTTAAGACAAACTAAATCTTACTCTAGTCCTTCATGTAAAAGTGAAAATGCATATAGGACTACTGAACATTTAATTAGCTTCATGCTTGCTTTTTCTTTCAAAACAGAAAACCAGAAAACCATTGTTGGTTAGGTAACTTTTGTGTTTCCATATGATATGATGCTGTCATTAGATTGTAGAGTGAGTGTTTAAATGGAAAATGGGGCTTCAGTTGAGTACACTTCTGTGTAATTGGTAATATCTGCTTTGGCATTCATTCTTTTTCACTAAAACTAATACTATTTTTTGTATTAACTACTTAACTGATTATATTGTGGTTAGAACAGTGGCCATTGTTAGCGTCCAAAAGTCTCCTTGGTTTCGAAGGTTTAATTCTGTTAGTACTTTTTGCTTGGTGGGATGAAGGAGTGGGGGTGAAACACTTTCATCCTGATTTGTCGGTTTGGTTTCTTTTGATGTAGTGATCTGAGAATTCTTAGTCATGTGTAGCTTTTAGTTCACTCTAGTTTGCAAGTGGAGTAGAGCTCTAAAACAGTAATTTTCATCTTCCAGGAGCCAGATTTTATTGATGATATAGAAGAAAAAACTCCCATTAGCAATGAAGTAGAAATGGAATCAGAGGAGCAGATTGCAGAAAGGAAAAGGAAGATGGTAAGTTGGGAGGCAAGTGGCTGCCTGACAGGCATCATTAAGGCTTAGTGACACCTGCTCTTCCCATGCTAATTGCTGCCTTTTTGTGGGCTTGTACAATTTGCGCATGTGCGACATCAGATCCTTACATGAACTTACCCTTGAAATGCAAGGCTTGCTATTTGAGAACAGTTCATCTGGGTTCATTACTGCATTCTGACAAAAGTCTGCTTTTATCTTCAATTGCATACAATTTTTTGGTGTCTTTAGATGATTTCTGCCATGCCTGTTTTAGATCTAATTATTTGCTCTTTATTATCGCTTGTTATTTGTAGGGATCATTTTTATAGATAGCATTGGGAATCAAAATTTTCCTCTATTTTATTTGAATTCCCTACTTGAATAAAAAGTCTCAGAAATTCTAATTTTCATATTTTGGTTAAACAGCGTTAATAAAAGTAACATCTTAAAATGTACTCTTTTTTTGTTAAGTATTCGAAAAATTAAGCAAGTTCTTAAATCCAAAGTAGGATTCTCTTGTTTGTCGGGTAGGGATGCAAGCCTTCCTTCAGAAGTCTAGTTTTTGCAGTGATTGTAACATGTCCCTTTAATCTGAGCTTCTGCTGAACTTGATCTTAATGTCAGACATATATTGAATGTTTTGAAGTAGTTTAAAAAAATTGGAGAGAGAGTAATTGCTTATTTTATATATATGAAAGATTATGACTAAAACTGTTTGTGATTATTGTTAAATTCATCAGACCAGAGAAGAACGGAAAATGGAAGCTATCCTGCAAGCTTTTGCCAGACTAGAAAAAAGAGAAAAAAGAAGAGAACAGGCTTTGGAAAGAATCAGCACAGCAAAAACGGAGGTTAAATCAGAATGCAAGGAAACACAGATTCTCAATGATGCTGAATTCATTCAGGTAGTTATCTGGAACTTTATTTTAAAGCTAGCTTTTTAACATTGCATATTTTGTCAATTTGGATAGCAAGCTGCATGTTAAGATGAATTAATTTTTTTTCCCTCTGAACTCAAATATATGCAACCAAAATCTATGTGGCTCTTCGACATTATATTTATTATCTCCTGGATTTTTTTCCACATAAGATACATATAGAATTCTTTAATGAAGAATTTCAGTTACATGAATTTATGCAAACATGCACACACCCACCATCTCTGTAATTCAGTCTATGTTTGAAGTTCAGGATAGAAGCATGTATCAGTGTTGACTTCAGCCACAGGAGGTGACTGTCCTTAGGCACCCTCTGTAGCCAGTGAAGAATAATTCGTTTCTTCAGTGGGTTTTTCAGGAACACATAGTATTATAATCTCTGTTACTTTAAAGGAAATCAGTTATTAAAGTCATATTTTTTATGAGTTCATGCAGATGATACTTAATCATGTTTAAACATCATTATTCTATAAAAAGTTTTTAACTCTGTTGTTAATGAATGCTTCTTAGCCTGCAAATACTCAATAATGATTCTCAGTCCAGGTTGTTTCCGTGAGCTATGTGTGTCAGCATTCTCTCAAGTACCTTTTGTGACAAACATATGAATTGCAAAAAGAATATTGGACTGAAAGACATCATGATATAAGCAGTTGATTTCTAGCTTATGGATGAATGAATGTCAATTCTTACACAAATCTGCCATGATCTGACTGGTGATGGGTGTGTGTGAATACTGCTGATGATACAGCACATGCTGGGGAGGAAACTACAGGAAATCTTGTCATTGCCTTCAAGAAGGAGGGAAGTATTGTAGCTCTGACAACAAAAATGAGACTGAGACTTTTTGGACTTGTAAAAGAGAGAACCGATGGTTTGGGTTTTTTTCCTAACAAAGATAAGTAGCTTTAAGTGTGTGTGGGATCTGTTTACTGGACTTTTGTCTTGTCCCAGGAACCGGCAAAAGAAGAAACTGCCACCAAGCCCACCCCAGCCAAAGTTAATAGAGCGAAACAGAGAAAAAGCTTCTCCCGGAGCAGAACTCACATTGGACAGCAGCGCCGGCGCCACAGGACTGTCAGCATGTGTTCAGATATCCAGCCCAGCTCTCCTGATGTGGAAGTAACTTCACAGCAAAACGAAACTGAGAATGCAGCTCTGGTAGCTGAGCCTGAAACAGAAACTGTTGTTACAGAAATGGTTACTGAAACTGAAGCTCCAGCACTTAGTAAATGCCCTACTAAGTATCCAAAAACAAAGAAGGTAAGTCTCTTGAGGGGTGGGGAAAGGATGGACCTTAACAGAATTTTTAAAAAATTATAGGCTGCTTCATCAGTATGCAACTGTATGTATGGGGTTTTTTAATGTTTACTCATTTCTTGAAAAATCACCATTGTATAGCCACTCACTGGTAGTAGATTCATGTGTAACATCCTTTGGTGGAAGTTAGTTTTGATTTAAAACACTTCCAAAATACATCTTCAAGCAATGTTTTCTAAATGGGCTTTCTAAATGGATTGAAATAATATACATAACCAAATCATAATTAAAGCTGAATTTAGAGAAAAATTCAAGGAAATAAAAGTTGCAGTTCTTTCCTTTGTTCATTGTATGCTTCAGAGAGCAAACAGTATCTCCAAGGAAATCACTAATTTCTAGTACTTTTCAGATGTCTGTTCTGAAGTGCTTGGATCTAAACACTCTGAATGTGTATGTGCATGTCTGGAGGGAAGATTCTTTACTCTTCAATGCTTTGCTTTTAAATTTCTTCCATTGGACTGCAGAGCGAAAAACTCGTACAAAATGGCACAATATTAAAATTTTGACACTCAGAAATCTTAAATCTGCAAGTGCAACTAAAGCAGTACAGGTTTCTGCTTTAAAATTCACAGAATGCATTAAAAAGTATTTGTAGTGTGATTTACAAGAAGTCCTGAAAATCTTAATTAGTGGAGGAAAAGGGGGAGGAAGTCATAGATTAAAACTTCCTGTCAAAAGAAAAATAACAATTTCAAGATGGCTTTTTATCTTAAACCCCCAAACATAATTTAGATTTTGTTTTTCCCAAAAGGCACCTGAGTCATTCTGCAACCCTGCTTACTTGCATCACTGTTACATTCTTGTGATGGGGAACACTAGAACCTTTCTTCCTTTTTTTCCTGTTGCATAGCAGAAAAGAAGGAACACATCCTTAATACTATGAAACAGCAAAAAAGTGCAGTAAAATTCAGGCTTCAGGTATCTGTAAAATGTCTCTGCATTGCACTCAGTGTACCTTAAGTGCAGAGAAAGTCTTCCTTTAAAAATTAATTAAATAAAAATGGATTTTTAAAAGACAGTCTGAAATAAAAGCTACTATGATGATCTGTGTTAAAGCTTTAGTATCATATTAGTATTATTTAATGTGTTACGTGTCCTTAATTTTGAATCACTGTAAAAAATCTAGAAGGTTAGTTTATCTGTTAACAGAAACTAAAATCTACTAGCATATTTTTTTTAAACACTGAACTAGCTAGAAAAGAATAGCCTTTTTAGACCAGCATGTCTTTGTATTAAATTACACCACATTTACTATTATAGTTGAAGAGTGTTCAGGGTAGCTGATGGACACGTTGTTGGCAGAGGCACAGTCCTGAGAGTGGAAATCTGATGAGGGGTTTCTTTAACTTCACTTTAATAATGTTAAACCGTTTATCCTCAGCCTGGGTGCTCAGTCACAAGTTTAAATTTTGTTTTAAATTCTGTTACTAACTTGACATCCTAAATACAGTTGATCTGGGCACTTGTAATGTTCAGTGAGAATTAAATGCAAAAGAACTAAGTGTAGTTTACAACAATAGCAAAAAAAACTAAACACCCCTGCCCCTCCCCCAAACTGGTGTGTAAGCAAATCTGTACTGATTTCTTCTGCTGTCCCCATGATTTCTCTGAAACCGACCTCATTCTTGCCAGGTATTCTTCAGTTTGGAGCCTGGAAACAAACTGTTTCTGGTTTGTGTAGTAGTTGTCTAGATGAATAATTGAGCTAAACAGTTTTTAAAAGCCACTGGTAAACACATTCATAAAACACTTTTTTTCCCTCTCTCTCTCTGTTTAGCACTTGGTTAGTGAATGGTTAAGTGAAAAGAGTGATAAAGCAGGGAAGCCTACAGACACTGCACCAGAAAGGCCTCTGCGCATAACCACCGACCCTGAAGTTCTGGCTACTCAGCTGAATTCTTTACCTGGTCTCACTTACAGTCCACACGTGTATTCAACTCCAAAGCACTATATCCGTTTTACTTCTCCATTCCTTTCAGAAAAGAGGAGGAAAAAAGAACCTGTGGAAAACATTACTGGCTCTTGTAAGAAGGTAATGCTTCCTTTCATTATGGCGTTCTATCTCATACTAATTAAAAAGAAGTCTTTATTTACTGGCTTAAATTCAGGCAGAAAGAAGTATGTTTGGCAAACAAGTCATGTTAACACATTTTGAAATGTTCATCATTAAAGTTTTAAGTCACTAATTGGAACTTCTTGTTTTGTTACAGCGTTGGTTGAAGCAGGCTTTGGAAGAAGAAAATTCAACAACAATTGATAGATTTAATTCACCATCACAAGAGAGATCTAGAAGTCCAGCCATCAATGGTGAACATAAAAGTCCTTTATTGCTGAATGACAGCTGTTCCTTAACAGGTGAGAAGCTTTTGTAAATACACTACATAAGAGCTATATTGAAGTAGCTGATTGTGGGGCACTGTGTTCTTTAAAGTGATGAGTTGATGAAAATTCCAGGGGTATTTGCATGTTTTCCTGATACTTTCTTTGAAAGAAATGCCTAGTTGCATAGTGGTTGGGAGTTTTCCCCCCTTAATGTATATTAGATAAGAAACCATTATATTTCCCTAGCATTTACAGTCCAAAGACTAATGGGTTTGGTATTAGTATTAAATGGTCAGGTTACAAATTTAAATTTCTATGCTTTCTATATACTTAGAATCCCTTTAAAATTTGGTGTGCCAGTGTAGCACACAGAGGGAAAAGCTGTGTAATCTTGTAGGCATAATAGAAAATCTGAGCTCACTAAAACCACCTTTTAGCTGAACAGTCTTAAAAATGTATAGAAGTTGGCTTTACCTTCTCTGGACATATACACACAGCATCCTAGCACACAGAATTCAGTTACTGATGTATCAGTAGGTTGTTAAGAGTTCATTTTTCAGGAAGCCTGTAGGCTGTTTAAAGTTCATCTCTCAGGAAGCCTGCCCTTCCGAGACTTTTAAAATATTAGATGTCTTAAATTTGGAATTCGCAATTTCATTACATAAAGCACTTAAACAACTGTAAATATTACAGTTATATCTAGAAGTCTTGTAACTTTTTTTCTGATTTTAACACACAGATCTAACCACACCACTAAAAAAACGAAGACTGTATCAGCTGTTGGAGTCTGCTTTCTCAGAAACCTCCACGCCTACTCCTTCTCCCTATGCCACACCAACCCATGCTGACATCACTGCCACGGAACCATCCTTGTTTGCTACTCCTCCGAGGGTAAAGACAGAAGATGAAGCTTGTCGGAATGGTTACAAACCCGTCTATTCACCAGTTACTCCCGTAACTCCATGTATACATGGAAGTACCATGCACTTTGAGGTGAGATTTATAATGAATTTTAGAGCCTTTACAAGAAGTGTTCAGACATTGTAGTGTAAATCAGTATTTGTAATCCTGCTACAAAATGTGTGTGGGGAGGTATTTCTCTAGGCTAAAAAAATAAATTGACTTTGCAATTTCTTCTTGTTTATTTAGAATATTTCCTCACCTGACAGTTCCCCAGAAATAAAAAGGCGAGCTTACAGTCAAGAGGTAAGGAAATCTGCAAAACCTGCAAATGATATCTCAATTTCACCTGTATGGCTGCTCTGTTAGTGAATGCTTTTCACCAACCATTGCAAGTTTCTGAATTTAAAGGGTAACTTCCCCATAGGTTTTAATTGCTTACTGCTTTGTATTTCCACTTTACCTATTCTATTCTCTATTTTAAACTGGTTTCTCTCTGTATCACTTAAAAATCCTGATTTGGATCAGGATCACCTCCTGAAAGGAAAGGAGTAACTACTGCAATTTGTAGATAGGAACAGAAAGAGAATGCTTTGCTTTCCAGGCTGTAGTTAAATTCAGATTAACATTTCTCCTTGTTACCAGCATTTCTTAATAGTTTTTGTTGATCCCAGTTATGCTTGAAGTTAGAGAGCAGAGTGGAAAGTGAGTCAGCATAAGTGGTGGATTAGTTGAAGAACAAGTGCTGTTGGAATATGCCTGGGTAATCCCAGCCTGCAGGATGCATGTCCCCTGCTGTGGGTCTTCATCCTAAAATTCAGAAGTGTCTTGGAAAAACTTCTCCTTCCTTCTCCCTCTTTGAAATAGGTGTTCTGACACAGAGGAGGATTGCTTTTTAGTTGAAGCAAGTGCTTTCTAGCTTCTTGGCCTGGGACTTGCTCCTTTTGAAGCTCCTCCCCTTCCTCTGCCAGTCATAAATAAAACCTGGCACTTAATGTTTATTTTTACTTTGGTTAATGTACATTTTATTAAAACGCTTTAAGCTAGTATTTGGGAATAGTAGAACTAAGTGTCTGGCTGTAGAATTGTTTCTTAAAAACAGATAAATTCATGCTACTGAAAGGCCTTTAATGCCACTTAAAGGCACATCTGACTTTCAAATAGTTGCAGGTTTGATGGAATGTGAAAAAATAGTTACATGCTTTTTCTTCATGCAGGGTTATGACAGAACATCGATTCTAGCACTGAATTCTTTCAGAAATTCCAACCTGGCAGAAATGGGCCTGCAAGAAATAAAGACTATTGGATATCCTAGTCCAAGGAATAGGACTGATGTCACACGGCAATGCACTGGAGAAATGGAATCTGTGTCAGACCTCCAGCTGGGACTCGAAGTAATTGAGCAAAGTGCACTGCATAAAAACCTGGAAGCCCCCACACATGATAGGACTGATTCAAACAGCCAATTAGAAACTGCTCATTGTGGACGGGGCACAATTTATTCTTCCTGGGTAAAAAGTCCTGACAGGACAGGTGTAAATTTCTCAATGAATTCTAATTTGAGGGACTTGACCCCTTCACATCAGTTGGAGGTAGGAGGTGGATTCAGAATAAGCGAGTCAAAGTGCCTGATTCAAGACGATGCAAGAGGCATGTTCATGGAAGCATCTGTTTTTTGTACTTCAGAAGATGGAATTGCACCTGGCTTTGGAAGGACTGTCAATAACGACAGTTTGATGGATGGAAATTGCACACCCCAGAACCCTCCACAAAAGAAAAAGGTTATAACTTTAAGAATCATTTGGTCTGTCTTCCGTTGTCTGCTAATGATATTTCTATAACAGAAAGAAACTCAATTTAATAAAAAACAACTGATGGCTCATATTTACATACTACAGTGTAGTAGACATTCAGGAGAAGTAATGAAGGGCAAAGAACAAAGCTGCATTAAAACCATTAGTAAATTTATTTTTTCAACATAAAAGATACAAATTCTATTTCATACGAGTCTTAAATGAATTGCCCAATAAATAATTGCTTTTTATTTTTGAAAATGGTTGCTTATGCCACCTGGTGTTACAGTATTCTGTTATACGGAATTTATATTAGTATCATAGAGGCCATATACTGTGAACATCTGTTATGAATTACTGCAAGAAATTGCAACAACAAATTTATGCTACTCAGACTTTGAAGTTAAAACGGCACATAAATCCTTAGTTCCAAGAAATACTTTTTTTTTTGGTTAGTCTGATGGGGATTTTGGGCTTTGTTTGTATTGTTTTGGTCTCTAGTGTTTTTTTTAAATATTGTTTGAAAAATAAGCACAATCTAAATTTGCTACTCTCATGAAACATTTCTTGTAGATAAGTGATGTAGCCATGGGTAACTCAAACCAGGATTGGAAGTTACTTTGCATAATTCTTAGACTGCATCGTACTGTCAGGTTGACTCCCTTTGCAGAACAAATGACAGAGATGAAAGGCAGTGGTCTCCAGTGTACCAGCTTACCTGTTCTGTCTCATCACAGACTCTAGTAATCTTTCTTGTTTGAAAGGTGTGATTTATTTTCTTCACAGAAGTATCAATGAGGAGGGTGGGATCTTCTGTGTGTGTACATGCCTGCGCAATGGGGTTTGGGGATTTTTTGGTCACACTGCAGCCCCTTGTACATGCCTGCTCCTCGGGGGAGCAAGGAGGAGTCTTCTTTCAGTAGTTCTCTATCAGAACAGATTTTTTGTTTACTTGCTTCAAGCTGAGACATAAATGGAGCAATATTGTAGGAGCTCTGATCTTTCCTCACAGCCTGAGAATTTGATCGATCTTGTGTGTGTTACTGTAGCCCTGCTGTTTTGGCAAACCCAAAAAGAAAACATAAGCTACAATTCCTGTAACTTGATAGTCTTCTTTTTCTGAAGGCTAAATTAGTCTTCACAAATTCCAGGAGCACTTAGTACTTCAGTAACCCTCCCCACTTCTCTTGCCGGCAAGGATTGTTCCAGGTTGTTAGTGCCGAGAGCTAATGCTACATTTAATTCTCCAATAAAAAAAGGTGTGGCTGCCCCCTGACACCCCCTAATCCCAGGATTCCTGTCTAAAAGTCTCAGTTTGAAAAAACCACCAGAGGAAATTGCATCTGTACCCCTGAAAGAAGGGGGTTCTGGATTTCCAAGGACTCAAAAATTTGAAACTTTAGGTAATATAAATAAAGAGGTGGTGGACTGGATCCCACCTACAGTGAAAGGTGAGAATTCAGGAATTTTGTAGGAGACTCATAAAAGCCTTTTCCCTAGGGTCACATAAGGCAGCAGTATTTTTTGCAGGATGTTTTTACATACTTCTACATTTTTGTGGACACAGTCTCCTTTTTACAGTCCTGTACACTGTGGCCACACTACATGGGCTTCTTAATATTTAAGCTTTCTTCAAAGCAGTATTCTTCAGGGAGTCCCTGTCACATGATGTGGAAATAATACCAAAATTGTTTGAAAGCATGATCAGTTCTTAACTTGAACTTTTTAATGCAAAAACAGGTGTTTTTCACTGTTTTTACCTTGACATATGGATAGGTCTCTAATAGATCTGTTTGAAGGCAAACAACCTTCAACCCCATAGGACTGTAAACAGCAGCTGCTTTGGTTTTTCTCTCTGTGCAGAAATGGATGTCCAGTTTTATTGAGGATTAAGCCAGTTAAACAATTTTTTTCATGATTGCATTTTAGTTTGTTGGTTTGGATGCTGTATGGTTCAGAGTAGGATGTTGATAACTGGAAGAAAATTTATAGACATTAAATGTCATTTTTACCAAACTAGTGTAGTTACTCAATCAAGTAGGTCTGAAGGTCAATATTTCACCTTTCTACTTCAAATCCTGAAGATTAATGGTGAAAGCATTTGAACATGGTTTGGTGGTTTTTTTGGGTTTTTTTTTTCCCACTGGAGCCAATTTGCTAACCACTGAAACTGGTTTCTGTTCTGTGGAACTTTGGTGTAGTGATTTTATATACATAATACATGAAATAGGAACCATGTGTCATTGGTTCTGGTAATAGAGATAGCTTAAAAATAATGTTCTTCATCAGAATCTCTTAAAGTGTAGTAAAGACAAATTCAAAATAAACTGGGAAAAGTAAGTTGCAAATTCTATAGTTAAAAAAAGGCACGAAGAGCTTAGTGAATCCTTTGATATATGAAGCAGGATAGTGGGTTCTCAAGCAAGAGAGTCAGTCTGAAAGCAGGATGTGACATCTTGAGTTTAGCTTTACTAGATCAGTATAATTGTAAAATCCTCCAGTTGCAGGAGAAACTGTAGAGTTCCTTGTGACTACAGCCAAGAGCACGACTTCAGCAGTGGACCTTTTGCTGACCTGTGTCATCTGCTTCTTTTGGCAGAAGCATTTTTGTAATATCACCTTTACATTTGGTAGTAGTACAGTACTCTGTAAATTCCACTGCAGATATGCTGAAATATCTTCAATTAATCTCTGCCCTTTTTTTTAGAACCAATTACATGATGCATCTTACTGAAACAGAGTCCATTTAATAGAAACTGTGAGAGAAAATGGGTAAAACTTCCTTTCTAATGTTTGTGGTTTGTTTTTTTTCCCTAGGTGTCCTTGTTAGAATACCGCAAGAGGCAGCGTGAAGCTCGAAAAAGTGGCTCAAAGACAGACAACTTCCCGCTGGTTACTGTATCTCCTCATGCTGCTGCTGGAGGAAATACAAGTAGTAATAATGGTGCTAGTGATGGGTATAACAACAGTGGTGAAAACGGGGAGCAAACTGATAACACTGCAAGCCTGCCTTTACCACTGCCAACTACTGTTTATAATGCAGCTCCAGAGGACACTGGCAACAACTGTGCAATTAAGGAATCTTCCTCCAGTGAGAAGAGTGAACCAGAAGTTCAGTGGTAAGCCACAAAACTACTGGACTGAAGTTCGGAAGAATTATTTATGTAAACCTAAGTCTGTGGTATTTGAAACCGATTTTTCATTAAGGCTGCTGTTGCAGATTACTGAGTGAAAACCCTTCTTCCAGCTTAGTGAAGAGTTGTCTTACCTTTTTCCTCAGAAATACAGCAGACACCTCATAATGATTTGAATACATGAAGAATTACCCATAAGATATTTATTAAATTATTTTAATTCTGCTTTTGTATCTTCTAATGGCAAAACAGGTATTGGTTTGAGCATTTGTGTCCTTGTATTTCCACTGCTTTCTCTGTGAGTTGAAGAGAATTTTTCATGTTAAATCTCAAAGCTTTTCCAAAAGTTCTGTAGGGGCATAAGGTGCAACAGCAGAGTAATCTACACTGATTAGCAAAGGCTTCTGGAAGACTTTAGGAGCTCTGGTTTTCAGTCATGTGGCTGGAACAGGTGTGGGATGTGTGCTGGTGCTGAATTGCCCTGTGCAGAGCTGAATGCAGCCTGGCCAGCAGCTCCTGCTCAGGTGGGAGCATGTGGTGACACTCACAGCATCATTGGTGATGGCTCAGCGTTCCCTTGTTTGCAGACCATGTGGGCAGTGTGTGCAATGCCAGATACTCCAAACAACCCCTGATCCTGAGGAGAGATGGAGTGTAGACAGGGAGGAGAGAGTGCCTTCAGTCTGTGTAAAAGATTGCACAGACTTTTTCGGAGTTTTTGTAGCTTTAAATAGATGGTCAACTGTGATGACACTGTCTCCAAAATATCATAAGTGCAAAATAAATCCTGCAGATGTTCTTCATGCTGTAGTGAAGGCCTAACTGTACTGGGGATGAACCATGGGCTTAGAAGTTGAACATCCTTCTGCTCAGATGCTCCAACTATTCCAGAAAAGATTTTGTAAAGCCAGTTGAAGGGAGAACATAAGTCCAGTCCTCAGTGTTCCACTGCAAAGTGGCTGTTAAGTTCTCTGTGCAGAAGCTACTGCACTAAATTGTGGAAACAGGCTAAACAGGGAAGAATTTATTATTCAGATTTTGCAGTAACATTGCAGAGCAGCAACAAAAACGTATTCCATTGCAGCAGAATTGTCAAGTGATGCCCTATGTCCTTGCCAGAAAGGAAAATAGTTTTGTGGAGCACTGTCACTTAGGATGTTTTTGTTCAGGGTTGTGATTGAGAGATGTAAGAGAGATTATTATTATAAGGAGATGTGACTGTCATTGCATACCCACTACCTGGCAATTCAAGTGTAGAAGCTTAAACAGATAATTTTTAGTGGTACCCAATTTACAGCTGTGCATCTGCTATTAAAGAGCAGATTTTTCAACAACAAACAAACAAGGTAACTATTTCCAATTCTGGAAGAAGACAGTTTTCTGCAAATTGAGACTGCGAACCAGTAACTGTGACATCTTTTTACTTTCCAGTTGTTTAGACAAGGAAAACCCCACTTATCTATAGATACTTCCTTAATAAGAGGAAGTGCCCATTTTTTAATGTAACAAGGTTGCAGGAAATCACTGTATTTGAAGTGGGAGAAAATAGATACAAACCACTTAAGTAAAAATATTACTTATTTACAACCAGTTACTTGACTGTTACATGCAGCCAACGCTGTAAATTTTGTCTGACTCAGTATTTGCATATACATAGTCCTAAATTTGGTCCACAGGAATACATCATCTTAAATTTAAAATGGACTTCTCTTGCAGGACTGCATCAACCTCTGTGGAACAAGTGAGAGAAAGAAGTTATCAGAGAGCTTTACTTCTCAGTGATCATAGGAAAGACAAGGACAGTGGTGAGTTGATTTATTGAAGATAGATAAATCTAACCAGTTCCCCCATGGTGATCTGTATAATTCTAATACTGTGTTTGGGTCTGCTTCATCTGTAGGGGGAGAATCACCTTGTAGGCCATGCTCACCGTCTCATGTTCAGTCTCCATCTCATTCAAATCTCATTTCCCAGTTGCAGCTTAAGGTCCCTTCTTTCACTGAAATTACAGAAGGTCAGTAAGCAGATGACCTTGTATGACACTTGACGTATTCAATAGTCTTAACAACAGCTTTAACAGCTCTTTTAGTCAGATATAAACTGTTTAGTGATACCTGCATAAGATTTCATTTTCCCACCTTGATAGTTATCTCTGCTTTATTTCTGTAGAACCTGATTCTGAAAATCCAGAGCCAATTTCTGAATGTCCGTCCCCAGATACTTCACAAAGGACTTGTAAGAGCCCATCAAAAGCAAGCAAGGTAATGCAGAGTGTTTGCACAACATGCGCAGGAATAGCTCCATCCATCCCTGGTTTACCTTTAAAAATGTTAATCATAGGATTTACTACTTTGGTGACATACACATACGTTTATCTGTCTGTGCAGTAATTTAACATAGACAATTGCAAGAATATTTGCCTGTATACACTAAAAAGTGGGTTTATATGCTGTGCTTTCAGTAGCTGTACATATTCATGGATGATCTCACACTATGCAGAGAGAGAGGAGATTCTATCTGTGCTGTTCTGACCTGTGAAGAATGCTGAAGAACTAGCACTCAGAACCAATAGCAGTGAGGTGATTTACTCTTAACAGGAGCTTGCTCTTGCTCTTGCTCTGCCAGGGTTTGGCAGTCGGGCTCTGATAATATGGAGAAGAATGTTGAATAGTTGCTGTATTAAATGAAGTAATTCAGGTTGGCAGATTTAGTCTGTTTGCTTGTACTTCCCTAGCTTTAAAACATGAAATCACTCTAAAAATTGCTTTATTTCTCTAAGTGGTCTTCTCTGGAATTACTTCTTTCAGATTCAGAAAACTAAAGCTTTTACAAAAAATGGATTCAGACTTTGACCTAATGGATCATATTTCTGTTACAGCTTTAAAATACACTTTAATAGGCTTTGATTTGGAAGAACTATTAATATATACTTGCTAAAAATAGTGCCTTCTTAAGCTTACTCTGTTAATGATTGTTTTTTCACACCAAATATACATCCTGCGCCTCAGCACTTTTTTTCAGTCTGGGAGGAGAGCGTTCTGAGATGTTCTTTTTTGTTCATTGTGTGCATGGTTGAATATTTTGAACATTGAGCACTGACTGCCTTTATTTTCATTCCAGCCCTCATCACCAAGTCCTGTAGTTTCAGCACAGCCAGTTGGGAAAACACCCACAAAACCAGATTCGCACTGGGAAACTGCAGCTAATGCACCTGAGACTGAATGTGCGAATCATCCAAAATCTGAGCTGCAACAGAAACAGCTGACAAACAGCGTCCAAGCACTTTCAAAAACTCATCCATCTCAGCCACATCTGCGCAGCTCTGCTGAGCAGCTTTCACATTCACAGAAGTTGCCTTCTGCACCTTTGAAGCTGCATTGCCCTCCTTCGCCTCACGTAGAAAATCCCCCCAAGTCTTCTACCCCTCACCCGCCTGTGCAGCACGGTTACCTTTCACCAAAGCCTCATTCGCAGCAGCTGGGATCTCCATACAGACCTCACCATCCACAGTCACCTCAAGTTGGAACGCCCCAGAGGGAAACACACAGAAACTTCTACCCAGCAGCACCGACCCTCCAGCCCGGTAATCAGGCGCAGGCCAGCGGCCCCCTCTTCACTCAGACAACGTCAGGACAATCTTCAGCTTCCTACAGCCAGTTTAACCAACAAAATTTGAACAGCAATGCTCCACCTCCCCCACCCCCTCCGCCCCCTTCTTCTACTTACTATCAAAGCCAGCAGCCCTCTGGAAACTTTCAGAGCTACAGCCAGCTGAAGGGCAGCATAACCCAACAGACTGTGTTTTCATCTGGACCAAATCAAGCACTTCCTGGCACTGCAGGTCAGCAAACGGTGCCAGGACACCACGTAGCTGCAGGGCATTTTTTGCCCTCTCAGAACCCCAGTATTCATCACCAGGCATCGGCATCTGCTGCTCCTCCTCCTCCTCCACCACCACCTGCTCCAGGACCCCACCTTGTCCAGCAGCAAAGTACTCATCAGCAGCACTCTGTAGCACATGTTGTCGGTCCAGTTCATGCCATGGCAGTGGCTCCTGGGTCACACATTCATTCTCAAGCTGCTGGTCACCATTTGCCACCACCACCTCCACCACCAGGTCCTCTCCCCCACCACCAACCACCCCATCCTTCCACGGGACACCAAGGTTTGCAAGCACAACACCAGCACGTTGTAAACTCAGCACCACCTCCCCCACCGCCCCCTCCCTCCAACGTTATTGGCTCTGGGCACCACCCCCCGTCAGCACAAGGGTTACACCACCCCTCTCATCAAGGACCCCCCCATTTCCCTTCCAGTGCTCACACAAGCGTCTCCTCCTATTCCTCGCAAGCCCCACATCACACAACGTTAGGACCTGGACCTCAACATCAGCCTGCTGGCACAGGACCTCATTGCCCACTCCCTGGTCAGGGTCCTCACATCCAACCTCAAGGACCAAACAGTATTGCAACACCCACTGCTTCCGGGTTCTGCCCTCACCCCGGCTCCGTGACCCTTCCCCACGGAGTGCAAGGGCAGCAGCAGGCCTCGCCCGTGCCAGGACAGATCCCCATTCACAGAGCACAGGTGCCACCCACCTTTCAGAACAATTACCATGGGTCAGGGTGGCATTAAAACAGATCCCTTTAGTTATAAACATTTTTAAAATGTTCTGTAAGATAAACTCTGTATATTTAATATGTACCTGTTCAAGGTACTTTTTAAAGCTTGTACATGATACTTTGTATAAAAGCAAACACCAGTGCTCTTCCATTGTAGCCTTTCCATTTTTTGCTTTTTAAAATTCCTGAAAACGTGCTGTTAAGCCAGTATTAGGTATTTCTTTTTATTTTGTAAGTGGACATTCCAGCTGTTTTTTCTGGCAGTAGGTTTGATGCTGCATAATGTTTAAAATTTTATTGTTGCAGTTAAATTCATTTAGTGAAAGTTTTCTATATTACTTTTATACATATGTAATTAAATAAGTACACAGGCTAAGTGATGGCACTAACAATTTTTTTTTTCCATTTTCTGTCAACAGTTTTTTGTGTGCATAGAGATAGGAAACAATGCAATACAGATTTTTATAGTTTTGGTGTGGACATGGCTTTTTGTTTCATCAGTTATTTGCAGAAATTGTAATTTAATGTATAGACTGTTTCTAATGTCTCAGACGAGTGCTGTAAATACTGTATTTCTTTCGCTTGTAAAGTTGCTTAAAGCTTCTTTCATTTGATATAGTATTGTATATAATAAGTCTTTTGCAAAAAAAAGGTGTGATCTTTGTGAAAGTAGTACAGTATATGATCTTTAATTTTTTTTTAATATACTGTCACATTGCAGCACTGGTTGGGCATTTTAATTCATGTTAATAAATCACAGTTATGTCAGTTTTACCTACTTGTCCTAAAAGGGTGCTGTATCAGCAGGAAAGTGGCCTTAAGTCTCTGATCTCCTCTGCTCCCTGCAAGGCTCTTCACTTGTCTGCACGTTGCAGCTGTAGCTTCACTTCTGTTGCACAGACAGATGTGGAGCAGGCTTCTTTCCCCTGCTCTGTTTAGAGGTTGAGGAATAATCACCCCAAGCTCAGCAGAGTCCTGGCTCAGTGTACCAACAGGGTAACCAGGGGCACTGATGAGTATTTTTATGCTAGAGGTGTTCCGGCCATGGTTACAGAGCAGGGAAGCACTTGCCTGCTGCAGTACCTTCCAAATAGTTCCCTTCTCTCCTGCCTCCTCAGGCCCTCCAGCTGGGGTGTAGGGGGGTAGCTGAGTGTGTGGTGCTGTAATGGGGTACAGAACGTTACACACTGAGTAGCAGTTTGGGGTTTTTGTAAGGGAAGGGATTTAGCAGCTACCCTGGTGCTGTTGTGTTCATTGGTGCAGTTACTCTGTCATGGGTGAGGGTATCCTTCCATCGCGGCAGTAACTGCTCTCAGTCCTGCTCCATGGCTCCACCTCAGACCAGAGGGGAGAACCAGTGTGTAAGGGAAGCTGAAATGGCATAGGAGGGAAGTGGCTGCTCCCACCCACTAAAAAAAGGTGGTAATTCTTTTTTAACATGTAAAAAAAGAAAAAAAGCATACACTTAAAATTCTCTTTTTCTTCTAACTACTGAAAAATCTTGCTAGTTAAAATCATACACTAGAAATGCTTTCCTCAACATCTGCTGGCTCTGCAGAACATACAGTGGAGTTCACATTTTACACTAGCACATGTAGTGTAAGACAGCAGTAGGCTATCAAAAACAGCAGAAAAACACAACCCACCCTCTGTTTTGAAAGAGAATGTGCATCATCCTGTCTAGCCCAGCATTCAGATCTGGTTGTCTGCCCCTCTTCCATCCCTGCAGGAAGTGACAGCATCATTTCAAATACAAGAGAACATAAAATACTCAACTGTGCTTGGCAAGGTCTTGGTGCAGTCTAGAGAGCTGCTGCACTGGGGAGCAGAACAGGATAAGGCCTGGGCAGGGCTCCCCAGTGCTGCTGCAGCACCAAGGCCAGGCAGAGGGCAGAGCTGTGCCAGCCTTGCGCTGCCCCTGGCACTTCATTCCAGTGCCAGCATTTCCCATGTACTCAAGAACACGTTTGTAATTGGTTTCAGCAAGCAGGCACTACAGAACTGGGCTGGCTGTGAAGCTGAATGTTATTTTTACCTCTATCGTGAGTCCATTGTGGCAGCATCCTTCTGAGCAGCATTGTCCTTGCAGCCACTAAAAGCAGTTCCAGGGATGAGGTAAAGGCACACGGTCCTGAAACCAAACT
Source organism: Brachypodius melanocephalos (assembly GCA_013398615.1). Taxonomy (NCBI): domain Eukaryota; kingdom Metazoa; phylum Chordata; class Aves; order Passeriformes; family Pycnonotidae; genus Brachypodius; species Brachypodius melanocephalos. Next base: position 6,152,484 of record VZSR01001299.1, on the reverse strand, counting down.
GCTGTGGGGCCTCAGCACTGTACAAGTTTCTCCAGGCCAGAGTTTCACACTGCAGTGCCTTGGCAGTTCTCTGGAGGAGTGGCTGCCCCAGCCCTTGGGACAGGACAATCGTTCCCTTGTTTGCAGCACTTGGTACAGCACAGCTGGTAGGAAAGACGCTTTTTTTGGGTCACATTTCACCCAGCAAACCACTCCCACCCAGCCCCTCCTGGCACAGGACCCCTGGGGCTGCTCTGACCCACAGCAGGTGATGTGTTTCATAAACATGGGAAGCTGCCTTTGGCCAGGACAAGCCAGCCCCACCTCCCACCCCCCAGCATCCCCACAGCTGAGTTGTGGCTAGGCAAAGATTCCAATGACCAGCAACACTGTCTGAAAAAACAAAACACTTTAATTAGACAACTGCAAGCACCTCAAACAACTGGTTATTGTTACAGCATGGGGCTATCTTCTCACAATCTAGTTATTGCAAAGGCATGTGAATAAATTTTATATGGACAAAGTCAAGAAAAAAGTGGCACTGTAGTTACATGAAGATCAGGAGTAAGCTTACATTCATCCCACTGACTTCTAAAAGAGGCCCAAACACACCTCCGTACTGTACATTCTAAAATCTGTATTGCCTATAAGCTTCAGCCTATGCAGCTTTTTTTCCTAGGAAACACATAATTGTTGCGTGCAACTTACAATGGGCAGTCGTATGTCTACGGATGGGAAAGAATAAAGCTAGTGCAATTTGTTTTAGAAACATGTAAAGCTATCAATGGAATGAGCATGATCTTGCTTCTTGGATTATTTTACCCACTGCACTGTAAATATCTGCAGCTATATCCTTCCTTAACTGATGCCAAGCACACACTTTTATTATAAAAGACCAGTAATTCTACACAGAGAGTGGTTCTCATGCTCTACTTTTAATTTTTTTTCTTTTTCTTAAGGTATAGTACAACTTACAGTGCTTATAAAAAGGCAACACCATATGGTACCATGTCTTCACTATCACATTGTAAGGGAAATTGCTATTTTTCTTTTCTTAAAAGCACTTAAAATAGGCAAAAATTCTAAAAGGGAGTGCTAAATGATAATGCATACTTTATTAGAAAGAAGTCTAGCCTTCCTTTAAAGTGCCGTTTGGGGAATGAATTCCTGTAAACCAGAGCCACTTTGTTTAAAACCCAATGAACAGGAACTGCTACAGAATAGAAAGTTTACACAATTCCTTAAAGCGGTTTAAAGTCCACTACATGCAATTGGTTTGCTATAAAGCTCTCTAAAACTTAGTCGCTTTACTCTGAAATTGAGTCCCCAGTCCCATATTTAAATGGAAATAAACATTTACAGGGTGCATTTACATACACTATAATACAAGAATGACATCCCTTTGCCAGAAGATAAAATTGTACAATTCCTCGCCGTAACTCAGTTCTGACTTGATAAATTTCTTACACTCGTAAATTATATAATATGCATCAGCTAAAATATTTTTTTTTCATAAATAGTTACAAAACTTGCCAAAACACATGGGGGGAAGTTTTTTTTTTTGTTCAAAAATCTGACATCTGAATGTCACACAACACAAGAAACAATGCTTAAAGACACGTTAAGTGTTTTCTGAAGAAAGTGGGTGAGTAAACTACTAGCTGAGGACAAAAAGACTACCCTTCCCCAAGAACACAGTGCACAAAAAGCAAAATGTCAAACAGTACCTCAAGCAAAATAAAGGTCTGAGGATTAAAGCCAGCTTACGTGTGATCCTGCTAAAGATTTTGTGACAGTCACCATTTAGGTCCAACGCATTGGAAAGTGGTTGCTGGCTTTTTTTTTTTCTTTTTTTTACAGGTGGAAGATTCTGCTAAGAATTCAGCCACGGATGCCTAAGGCATTCCCCAGCTGAAGCCCGTTTCTCTGGGACCATTTCTAGCATGGGGATCAGGAAATCTGTAAACTGTGCAGCGTCTTCATGAGGCCAACCATACTTCTCCACAAGCACATCAAAAAGACTCCAAGGTTTCAACTTGGTAATGTGTCGGAGCTCTCCTGCAAACAGAAATATTAATGGCATTAGAAAAACACGTTGTTGTTCATGTCAACGACTAATCCCTGCTTCGTTTTTCTCCCACTCTGCATTCACAGCACTTTGACTGGGCTGGGAATCACTGTTTAGGAAGGGCAGCGCACACCAAGCTTGCTCGAGGTTCTCAAAGGAGATGAGTGTGTTCGATGTCAAAGCCAAAAACTGTTCCTAAGCCATCAGTACGTTACACCTGGACTCCACTGATTCTTCTGCTGTCTTCACTCTCCCATGCACTGAGGCACTTGTTCACATTCAGGCTCACTCCATGGCCCAACCACACTGCAGGCACCTCTTTCTCCATCAGCCAATGAACCCAAATTTCATAGAATCTGCTCCAATCCCAAGATGGATGTCTCAGAAACACAGGTCTTTGTGGCATTTGCCAGCAATGCAGCAGAGCACCGATTCATTCCTAATCAAGCCAAGTAGAGGTTTGGTGCTCCAAAGATTCTGCTCCATCTTCCAGGCAAACACCCCCAGGAAGCTTGGTCTGAATCTTCCCTGAGGGAAGCACTTGCTGCTGCCCAGGCCTCTTTCAACCAACCACCAAAACAAGTGGTAGCAGCAGCTGCAGCACTGGAGTACCCCCAGGGGAGGACTCTGGCCAACTTGGCAATGTATCCCAGACCAAAAGGAAGGAGCTGAGAAGCCTTCTGCCATTTAAACCAGCAACACTATCCAGAACTGTCCATGGGTCATCCAGCATAGTGTGGTGGGGAAGAGTCTTCAGTCTCCTGCTCCTCCACTGTGTAGGAACGAGGCCCAAAGCCATGAGGTACATGGGGAAGGGATTACTGTGGGCACGAGAGATGTGAGCAGCTTCAGGCCAGATGACCTCACTGCTGCCATCACGAGGGAGCCATACTGAGCTGTCACCTGGCAGAGACCCACAGCCTTTGCAGTCCAGGCTCTCAATATCCTCATTTACATGTGGTGTGGCTGCCCCCATTCAGGATGGCAGCAACAGGGAATTTGACTACACTCGCACCTCCACTTCTCCCAGAAGTATAAATCTGACATTTGAAATCCTCCTTGAAGAGGGTGAGAACAGGACCCCACCTCTGCAGACAAGTCAATGGGCTTGCTCCTCTCTCCTCCCCAAAGCAGGGACATCTCTGGTCACATCTGCCTTCTGTCAGACCACAGCCAGGAACACCTCTTATATAGTGCAGTTACTCTTTGTAGAGTCAGTGCATTTATCACCAACACTCTAATGAATCTATGGCCTCTTGCTTCAACAAGCTACACTAGCCATGAATCTGTGAAAGTTCTTACTGAATGTGACCAGACTTAAAGAGTTCCTGATCTGTTCTAATCAGTAATTAAGCCCTGCCACACCCAGCCCCTCTGATCTCTTCGGACCAGCTGAAACACAAGGGCAGTTGTTTTCTGCTGGATTTCTACACTGTTAATGCAACCCACAGCAATCTCCCTTCTCGAGCTATGTATGTGCCAGACAGTCTCCATGGGACACTGCAGAAACCACCTGAGAGACCCCTGTGGTGCTTCTGCACTGAGCAGAGTGATGGGCTCTCACCCCATACACTGGAGCCTGAATGGGCTTCACAAGCTCACTTCACCACCCAGGATGGGAGCACCCAGGACACACTACTTGTAAGCAAAGTGGTTTGTCAGTGTGGTGCTTGTCCCTGGCTGTAACCTACTGCCCACAAAATGCCATCACACATCAGCTCACAGGCCAGAGTTTCTGCACATCCCTGTGGCTAGACAATTTCCAGGGCAGGAGAAGTAACCCCTGTCTGTCTGACTGCCCCAGGGGCTGAGCATCTCAATGCAATGGATTAAAAGCCCCAAAGGCTCTGCAGGCCTTGTTTCTGCTGCCCCAGCCTTCAGCAATAGGTTCTAGGCAGGGTGCAGTGCTTGAAAAAGCAGATCCCCAGCTGCTGTCACAAGGTCCCCACAAGAGCAAGTGTGCAAACAATCCATCACCCACAAGCTGCAAGAGAGTCCTGCCTAGTAACAGGAACTCAAGGTGTGCAGCCCACAGTGAGCAGAGACAGCAGAGGCCTCGTTCTGGTTTGAACATTATGTGTGAACATTAACAGTACAAGCATGTCCCATCAGGACCCACAGACACAGAAAGGCTCTGCCTTGGGCCCACAGCTGCCCCACATAACAAGAAGGACAGCACATCTTGGAGCAGCATATTCATTTTCAGGTTCACTCTCAGTCCTTTAAATTTTTGTGCAACTTGAAATTTAACTGCTGAAAATTTTACCTCCTGGAAGGTTTCCAAAAGAGTGTATTGGTGACTACTTACAAGAACAGCTAGTAAACCATGTAACAGGAATGCATGAACTCAAATACTACCCAAAAGTGATAGAAAAGTGACTTGTTACTGACTGCAAGCAAAAAATTACTAAAAAAAAAAAATCATGTCCATGGTTTCTCCAGCTCTCAGCATTCATTCCAAGGGCTGCTGTAATCATGTACCAAATAAGGCTCAGCTCTGAGGGAAGGTGGGTGTGTGTTCCCATCCAGCACTGTCTTCATCTTTGCACTCCCATTTTGTCATTTTGAGCATCTTTCCTCCCTCAGATCTGATACTGTAGCATTGCACAATGAGGCTCCTGGTGCCACTGTGGAAGGAGAGCTCTTGCTGTTTGAGTACTCCTCATTTTGTGAATGTCCATGCTAAGGCCAGCACAATATTCCACAGTTTTTGTGCTAAGGAAGAAACTATTTTAGCACTATGGCTGAAGTTTTCCACAAGAAGTTCTGTGAAGATTGTAAAAGTGCTTAAGAAGAGTAAAAATTATCTGTGTGGGGGGCCACTCTTAAACTAATGCTTCAGTTTTCAGTAAGGATCATGATGCTAACTATGCAAACAAAATAGGGCAAGTAAAGGACAACACCACTCAGGTGGGAAAAAATTCTAAGAAATAATTTTCCTGTGGGTTCTTCTCATTTCCATCCTAAAGCATGAGAGTAGCACAGGAAATGGAGGTGTCTGCCAACACATATTTTCATCTAGTTCAAGATGTTTGTACCATGTAGTTGGAGGAGAGCAAGGCTGTACCTATATTTAAGGGACAAATTAAAAAAACACAAGCCCCATCAGTCTGACACCATCTGTATTCAGGGCATTAGCATGAATTTTCAAAGAACTGCTAAAAATGTATTACTGAGAACTTCCTCAGAGAAGCTCTTTATTTGGATTTTTGATAGTGAAGCACACAGGAGATAATCTGCAGAGGACAATGGAGCTATCAGAGCTGTAAAACTCCTGTTGCCAAAGCAGAAGCAGCAATGATCCCTCTGAAAAATGGAATGCTAAACCAGAAAAAAATTACTAAAAAAATTTCTGAAGGACCAGGGGGAAAAACGCTATTTAAAGCTTTCTCTGCTGACAGTAATACAAAAAAACTCCAGAGCTAGTCTACAAATTTAAGATGTGTCACCAGGCAAGAGGAAGATGGATTATTGAACAGTAAGACAGGTATGATGTGAAGGACTGGGGAGGCAACAATTTGATATAATCTGCTGCTACACACCTATGACATGCAAGCACTGGTGGTGCAGTGGGTGGAAGTGAGGAGCATGGAGGGAGCCCTCCCTCCCTCCTAGGAGAGTAAATGAGCAGCATCACCCTGAGTGCTTCTTATTGTTCAGCTTCCAAAGGGCACAGCCAGCATCTGGCACAGGTTTAGTTCACAAGGAAACACGACTAGCAAATATCAGAAAAAAATAGAAAGGACCGTGATCTAGAAAAAATGCAAGGGTTTTGTTTTAATGTCAAAACATATAGATTATTTTTACAGGCAAAACAGCTTCTCTGAAGACACTGAAGAAAAGGACTCCCTGGAGTTATTACTGGGCTCAGTCAAGATGAGACTCTATAAAAATATGTGAGCATTTGTGTTATAGTATAAGAAGTAACTTACAAATGCTTTTCCTCTTTTAAATGCATCCTCCTATTTGAATGTCTGAAACTGCTTCAGACAATTACTGAAACAGGACTTGATCTTCTAAACTCTAAGTTACTAACATCTTTCTTTTTGTGCCTGGGACTTCAGTAACACAACTCAAATGTTTAAGCATCTCTCTGAGGTCAAACTTGCTCATGGACAGGAGCAAAACTCAAATTATGATTTCTTGATTTTCCCCCAAGACTGACGTTTTCAAAACAGGAGCTCAACAGCAAGAGTTCCAGGCCAGCCCTTAAACCACAGTGAGAAACTCTCCCAAGAGCCTCAGGCCTGTACCACGAGGCTTCTGATGTCCAGTGCTCAAGCCACAAGCAGATGAGTACAAAATGCAGCAGCTTGCTGCCAACTCTGAAGCCTATCCCTCATACCTTGCCAGCCCACCACACAGAAATCTCTGCTGGGAACACCAGAGGCTGGCAGTACTGGGGTGGCCAAGGAAAAGGGCACCTGATGCAAAGAAAAGATGGTCAAGTAAGCAGGGCACTTGCCACCTCCAGTTTTCTTCCACGAAACATTTCAGTTTCCCCAGCCTGCAACTGTAGAATAACTGGTATCATCTGAAAATGCAGCTTGGTTTGTTACTCCTTTGTCTTGCATTTGAGATTCTCCGGTTTAGGCAGGAACAGGTGGAATCCAGTCTATTTAACCCTCCACAGCAAACTTGCACGTGTATGTTGTGTGGTTGGTGAACAAGCCTTTAATCCCACCCTGAGGACTGAAGAGGCACCCCCAGTGCCTCTGAGGAATGTCACTGACATTCAGGCCCTAGAGGACAACAGTGACACTCTGCAGTTGAAAATGCTCATGGAAGTACCAGAGAATCTCCACATCGCAGGAATTTTACAAACTGCCCTCTCCTGTGCACTGCCAACACTGCAGTTACTGAGTAACTTCTAGGTCATTTTACAGTTCTATCACATCGTAAGAAAATGCCAACCTGTCTGCTGTAAGGTGAAAAGCAGGAATGTGAGATACATTCCAGCAGCTGCAATCCCTGTCTGGAGGTGTCACAGGGTATCTTGTGCTCAACCCTCTTACTGCTTTATACATTTCCAGACCTCTGGGCCTCGAGTTTGTAAATCCCAGTTACCAGGAGACTGTTTAAAACCTGCTGATACAGCCCCTCTCTCTGCCTGCCATGGCAGCTCCTGGAGCTCACTGCCTGCTGTGCAGGGAAGCACTTGGTTTAAAGCCATCCTCTGCAAATTTCACTGGCTTTCCCCCAGCTCTGACATGGTGAGTGCTGGCAAACAGCAGCTCTGTCTTCAGCTTATCCACTGACTTCCTAATTATGTAAACCTTACTCCACACTCAAAAGCCCGAAGGGCAGCTGCTCCCTCCTAGATCCTCCCTTGCTGCCCTTCTCTGCACTGCACCGCCATTAACAGCCTCCTTAAGGACACGGAGGCACAGGGAGGAATATCCAGCACAGAACAGGCAGCCCTTGTGCCCTAGAGGGTGAATCACTGATTGTGTCCTGCCTCACCACCCCGAGTTCCCAGGGGGAGCTCAGCCCCCGGACCCCAAAACCTCACTGCAGCAGGGTAATCCACAGCCCTGCTCTGCCCTCACCAGCTGTGGCTGACAGCCCTGGGTGTTCCCAACATGTAGAACAGGATGCTCCTGACAGAGCCTGTCCCTCCATACAGCACAGCACTGTCTCATATGCTGAGGGGATGAAAGATGCTTGAGGCAGCACTACATTGCCCCTCGAGTCAAAAACTTGCCTTCAAGATCAACCTGGGCCAATTTCCATCACTTGGCACACACCAATCTGCTCTGCCTGCTCCCTGGGTGTGACAGCAGCCACACTCAGCTCAGTGTCCATTGCCCAGGTATTCCCTTCCCATCTCTGTTATTCCTTACCAGTAGAACCTGCTGGACCACCAGCTAGGATCCAAAGCTACTGACAGATGATTTTGCACCACATTACAAGCTATGTATCCCTTGAGTCCTCACACTCATATGAACATTAGACAACAGATTCACACAGACACTTGTTGGCATCCACGCTTCGCTGAGTACCTCCCCAAATGAATTTTAAATGAAATACTGAAATGAACACCACAAATTGCATCTTCTCCCAGAAAGTCAAGTTTACGCCAAAGTTCTTCTTTAGTAAGAGCTCTCCATTTAAATGGATATATTTCTTCAGTACCCATAAATGAACATATTCTCCTTTTGGATAGTATTATGCTTTAAATTAGTGTTGCATAAATACCGTTACCTTTTTTGGTGAAAAACTCCTTGGAATATTTCCCCAACATAGCGTATTTTCGAGGGATTTTTCCCAGCAGTTCAATGATCAATGCTATGTGGTCTGCATTGGAGAACATTGCCAGCAAAACAGAAACATACAACAGTTTAATCAGTACATTGCATGCACACACTAACACTGGCCCGGTACAGACAGAAATAGATTGATCCTGGTAAAAAACACAAGTGCACACTGTTTGCTCAGTGGCTACTTTGGAAAGATGCTTTCGGCAAAACTTCCTTCTCAAACCAATGTTTGAGTGTCAGCTGCCACAAACAAGTTTTGCCATGTATTTTAAAATGTACCAATAGTTATTTTTCAGAACATTTGGGTAAAAAAAAAAGTCAGAGATTTCTGTGTATTTTGCTTTTCAAAATGAAAATTTTGTTTTGTGATTTCAGGAAATGCTCCTTGCTGGGACACAGTACAACCAGCAACAGCAATTCCACTTCTGTCTGCGTCACGGAACCTTTCAAAAAGAAGAGGTACTACCTCTGCGATTGAAGAATTCCCGAGAATATTTTCCAGATAGAGCAAAGTGCCTTGGGATATTGCCTAGCAGCTCTATGATGTGTGCTATGTGGTCTATGAGGGAGAGAAAAAAAGGATACGGGAGTGGAAGGGGCAGGGAAAGGATGGGATAAAAAAGAAGAGGAAAGAAACTGGAATTAGTAAAAAATCAGAAATAGTTTCAAATCAACAATGTTTGCAGCAAATCCATGCAGAGGTTTCCAGGATCAGCAGAGCTCTGGCATCATTAGTAGCATTTAGGAATAATGAATGATGCCCACATTACCACTGCAAAGAGCATTTACAAGCAAACAAGCATGAAAATGGACAGGTATACAGATGGAAGCAGGAGTTAACTCTGATTTTTAAAAAATAATTAGTAATTGCCTAATTCAAATAAAAATACACAATGTAAACATTATTCCAGTGTCACTCTTGTAAAGAAAATAATATAATAAAGTTCAAATTTGTCGTTTCTTTTCTAAACTAAAACGTTATTATTTTCAATCAGGTTTCCACACATATGCAATCTTACAAGAAGGGCAGTTTAATTCCTTCAGGCAGTTGTTAAGTAGATGAGTATCTGCAGAAGGGAGTTTTTGCCCACCCACTGCTAGTGGTGGAACTTAAAACTAAAAAGAAAAAAAATCATATTTATATTCTGGAGACAATGCGTATGAACAGTTTTACTCAAATACAAAACTTAAACCCCACTGTAAGCTCACTGGAAATTTAAGAGAAGGAGTATGAAAATATGATGAAACTCCTACAATACCTCAAAAGAGTCATACCTTCATCCCTGGAATAGTCTTCACCAGAGTGTGGCTCAAACAAGTAATCTCCAGTCGCTAGCTCAAATGCCTACAATGTAACAGACACAGCCATGGGTAATTCAGAAGGAATGCTTCTGATCGTAAGATGTCAGCAAAACATCACAACTACCTCAGAAGCCAGAGGGAATTCACACTCAAAGCTCGAGGCTTGTGGTTGCATCTGAGACTGAGGAGAGGCCACTTACCTGGGGACATCACTCCTGCAGTGCAGCAGCAGCAGCAGCACGAAGCCAGGCTCTGGAGAGAGCCCCACGTCCTGCTCTGCTGGGGCTGGGGGAACCAGCAGCGTGCCCAGCCCCCATGCAGGGGGGTGAAGGCAGGAAATCACACAGGGCTGGAGTGCAGCTCCCCACTGCAGCTCCCCACTGCAGCCCCTCCCTGCAGAGTTCTGGCGCTGCTGCCGTGCTCAGAGCAGCTCCAGGCTGCCGAGAGAGCAGCTCCCAAGAGCCCAGATGCACTGCACCGAGCCAAGGTTAAACACAGCTTTACACACTCATGTGCAGTCTGGGGATTGTGTCAGGAGTTTCTGAACAGGTCAGGTATTTCTAAATATATAATAAGAGCTACACACGTATCTGAATGGTATTTACCTATCAGATTGCATGTTTCCGGCTGAACTAAAAAAGTCTGAATCATAAATAAAATCCACTTATGACTATAATTAATCGCTTGAATTTAGCCAACAAAAAAATCCATTTATGACTATAACTGATCGCTTGAATTAGCTTCTTCGATGACTCTAAATCTGAAAGAGTTTTTGTTGAATACTTCAAAGATGGGAGCAAACAGTGAGACAGATACTGATGGGGAATCCAGAACAGATACCAGGCCATCAGATCCCCTCAGGGCAGGAAAAGCTTCCATGGAATGCTAACCCTGTGTTAGGTGAGGGCAAAACTGACTTTCTCTTTATGGGTGTAATGAATAAGAAAAGCTGCAAAGCAGTGCAGCAACTATGAGAGCCCCTGCTTGTGTCCAGACATGGATTCATCTGATCTAATTTGTTAAACTATTCTCTTTCAGCTCTGGCTTACCAACTGCCCAAGCAGCCACAGGAATCTAATTTTTTCCAGGTGGCTTAAACATCAAAGTATTTTCCATGTCCAAGACATGGGAAAACATCTGATCCAGAAAAGCATTCAAAAAATGAGGCAGAGCTTCCTGGCACAACTCTAGGATAGGATTTCACTCCATTAGAACATTTACTACAAAATACCTGTCTCCTGAAAATATACACTCTTCTGTTCCAATTTATAATCTGGGGTTGTTAAATCACCTGTAAATCTAGCCTATTTATGAGCACTTGGCTTCTTCAAGCTGTGAACTGCAGTGTCATCCAAGTGGGCTACAGCCAACATAACTCACTGCAATCACACATAGCAGCCAAGAACACTAGAACACCCCTTGTTGACATTTCTGCTGATCCTATGAACAGGCCTTTGACTTCTAAAGTTACTGTCACGAATAAACAGTCATTCACTACTTCTCTTATTCCACTCTTAGCTCAAGATTGATAGTTTTCATTTTACAGCTGAAAAAAATCTGAAGGACTTTGTAAAACACCACGTTTCTAAATGGAAATAAACGTTCAGAGCAGCCAGAAGTGATAACTGGGAGAGATCTCTGAACACAGCACAGAGAACATTGCTATTCACCTGAGATGAGATAGAGAAGACCCAAGTGTCTTCTCTATATCTCATGGCAATGTATTTATTCATAGGAAAAGCTGGACCAGCTTTCCCAGGAGAGCACACAGTGATGGGGCTGATTCCTGAGGACACTGAGAAACTCACTGCTATTACACACAGATCCCTAAAGAAAAACAGAAATGTAGCTGAATTTAGCCACAAAGGTAGACTACACAAGAATATAATTTCTGTCCCAAAAATGATGAAGTATTAATAGCTTGATATGTCTGCGTGGGACTAAAAAGATTACACTAAAGAACTGTGAAAACTGTTTATAGAGAAGCACAAGAGGTAAGCTTACTGCTATGATACTCTGAATTTGAGATCAGTTTGTGTATCCCAAGAGCTGAAAGCTCTCATGGATTTGGGATATGTAGACCATCCTCACGCTGAACAAAAACTACAGCTTTTGAAAATTATGATGATGCTTCTCTCTTCCTGTTTGTACAGCTCTTACTCCACGCTAAGGATGGGCTGGGGCCTCAGCACTTCACACATTTGATTATCTGACTCTTCCTAAAGGACTCTAAGAACAAAAACACTTCTGACTCGGATGCACACCAGAGGCAGGTGCTGTGATAAGTATTTGTAATGATGGGTCTTAGCATCCATGGAAGACAATGTCTCACAGGTTCATCTGTGGCAACCTGGTAGTGCGATCCCAGCTATTTTCAGGACAGACTGGTTACACAGTGCAAGATAAATGAAATTAATCTGTCTTTGTATAAAAAAGAATAAAACCCAGACCTAGGTTTTTATCATGAAGAATCAGCATTAGAGATACACCAATAAAAACAAATAGCCGTAAGAAGGCAAATCACATGTCTGGATTGTATCAGTCAGAGTTGTTCTCTTTAAACCGCTGTCCAAAGGTGTGGTGCACTGGAAAGCTCGTGCCATTACAGAGTGGGTGCTGCTGGAAGAGCAGATCTCTGCTGCCACACACCACTGCTGCTCTGGACTTCCTGGGCACTCTCAGTACTTACCAACACTTTACACCCATCTGTAGGCACATACAACACCGCAGTCCCCGTAAGAGAGGTCACTGACACTGATGACACAAGGAGACTGAGATCCCAAGGGCAGCCAGTGACCACAGGTCTGGTCTGCCCAGCTGTGACCAGTCTGGGGCCACCAGCTGGTGAGACACCCTGTGAAGTGGAGGAAGGTCAGGGAGGACCTGGCCTTAGGCATTATGGAGGCTGAGCAGAGGATGAGGAGGGGAGGCTGGTGGGGCTGGTTTGCTCAGCTGGGAGAAGGGGAGATGGGATTTAATTGCTGCACTTCACTGCCTCAAGACAAAGTGGAGAAGAACAAGATACACTCTTCCCCATGAAAGGACAACACAGAGCAGACATAGGCAGCAAGATGGGAAATTCCAATCAAACATAAGAAAAAAAATTCTCTGGTGAGACTGCCTGAGTACTGGGACAGGCTGCTCAGAAAGGTTGTGGAAATGCCATTCTTACAGGTACATCCTGATACTTGTATCACCCCTCAAGTGGACAAGGCTCTGAGTGACCTCATCCACCTTTGACAACAACCCTTGTTCAAGAAAAAGGCAGATACCAGAGATATCCTGAAACCTAAATTTATCTATAATTTCCATGACACTACAAATACAGATCAACCATATTTACTTACTTTCCCTCTGAAAGTAATAATTTCTAAAAACTAGTTTCTTGACAAAACTCCAACTTTAAAATACCATGATTTTTTTACTTAATGTTGACATTTACATCAAGAAAGTCAGCATTTCATTTATTATATGGAGATAAAAAATTAGATACAGCACACTCAACATATGGCACAGAAGCCCAAGGCAACCATCCATCCTTACTGACTGTTCTGGCAATTTCTGCTTACCACTTTCCTAAGGTTCTCACAGAAAACCAGTCTAGACTGCTTTTCTCCATCTGCAGATGGTGAACCTTTCATATAAATGGCAACACTGCTGTTTTATAGCCTCTGAAGAGGCTCTGTTTCTTTCCTGCCACACGATTGTATGTGAACCTACCACAGTGCAGAACTGGTGATATCACTACATAATGGACCCATATCTAACCACACAATTGGAAATGGCTACATTTTCACTGTGTGACAGCTGTGTACTCAATCTGGTGATTGAAAAATGGATGCATGCCTAGGGAAAGCTGTCTGGGAGAGGACTGGAAGAACAATTCATTTGGACTGCATCAGCCTCCCTGAATTGAAGCCCCAGCTGAAAAAGAACAACAAGCTATAGGCCAGAATTATTATTCTGACAGATGAGATGCAGCCCTTGGCCAGAGCTTCTCTGCCCCAGCTGAAAGGAAGAGATGTGAATGAGAAGACTGTAACTGCTTTAAAAACAGGCTTGGTTTTAAGAACTTTGTTCCACAGGTCAGTGGGACATGGAAAGAAGATCAGAAAGCTTTTTGAGATACACACACCAGCTGACAGTTGGTTCTCCCATGGACATCTCCCTCTGCAGAGCCAGGCAATGGGAAGAGTACGAAAGGCATTTTGTATGGTTAGTGCTTGGTGTGGAAGGCCAAATATACAAAACAGAGACTTGCATGGGATGCTTGAAAGAAAACAGGGTTCTTTTATTTGCTCTACTCGGATCTTGGAATCATGCACATACTGAGTAGTTGCTTTGGAAAGTCACCTCCTCTGGGAAATCATTTTCTTTGGAGTGTTTCAGGTTGTCCACCCACCACCTTCAAAAAGGGTGTACAGCGAGTAATAACAGCATTCTGTACTGTATCTGCCTACTGAAAAATATGTGCATAGCAACTTCAGCTTCTTCTCCCCTCAAAACCAAATTTTTGATTTTCCATTTTTCCTCAAAATACTGCTTTCTGTGCAGACTGAGGCTTGTCATCACACCTTTGGTATGTGCCACTCACACATACTAACATGATGATACTCATGATCCCATGGAGACATGATCATTTTTTCCCTGCTTACAACAGTGGAAGAGTAGTTAAGGACAGTTACCTCTCCACTCCACATTAGAGAACATCATACAAAGAAGTAAACTGGAGGCACAAGCCTGCAATTTACCTACAAGCACTTACAAGTAGGTTTAACATAACTTATGATACCCTGCTCATTCTTCATTCTGTTTCTCAGAGTTCTCTCACATGAACAGAAATGCTATAAACTTGCTTTCCTTGTAGTAGCATGCCTCTTGTTTCGAAAGCTCTTGCCTCTCCCCTTTCCCTCACACCTAGTAGTGTTTTCTTTCATCATTCTCTTTGGATAAATAAAATACCAAGTACAATTTTCACCTTCTCTGACTTCCTGCTGATCTACAGCTGTCATCTGTTTGCTAGATCTTATTAAAAAGAGAACATTGCAGGAATCACAACTCTCCACAAAAGACACCTCAGAAAAACATTAAAAACTTTAAAAGCCTTGTTCATGTCCCAGGCTGTGACACAGTCACCTCTTCCCCGCAGCTCAAACCAAAGGTAATGAACAAAAGTCAGATGATGAGATTCACCACTTCAGGTGCTTTTCCTGTCTCCAATCCAAGGAGACTGGAACAAGGAAAAGCAGTGGAATTGTGCTGCTTGCAGTCATTTTCAGAAGCAATACAAAGGGATGCTGTCTGCCAGTACTAACTCCCTTATCTTGCCAGGATTTCTTGGCAGCAGCAGTGGAGTACCGTGTTCCATGTTTTCTGGGATTTAGGAAATGCTAAATCACTCAGTGTCTGTTCAGTTTCTGCTCTAAAGAAAGCAATCTGCTCAATACTGTTCATGTGAAAATTCAAACCGATACAACTAAATCATCAAGAGTGTTTTCAATCCTGTCAAAGGTACTGCTGGCTCCAAATCTATTCTCTTTTTTGAGTGAAAATGAGAAATGCACCTCCCTGTTGGCAGAGTTAAATCAGGGCTTGGTACAGGAAGGGAACATCTTCTAGAATTTAGTAAACATGGAGAGATTCTTAGTGTCTAGCTTTCCACGAGAGCAGCTGAGTATTCCACTTAAACAGGCCACAATGTTAAAAGAAAAATAAAAGGGCACTGTACAATTTCTCTAACCAAATTTATCTACATCCAGCAAATGGCAGCAACAATCATTCCAATCAAGATCACCAAAGTCTAGAGAAAAAATTTCTGCCGTGGTCTGGAAAAGCCCATTGACACCTAACCTCTTTCACAGCACTTCATGCATGCACTGATTATAAGATAGGCATCATCCTCTTTCTTCTCTTCATTTATTTTTTTCTTAGAGACTGCAACACAATCACCTGAGCAGAGGACTGGTACTGGTCTGAGGATATTCACATTCATCCTTTAAACCTGATTCAAAGAAGTTTGGGGCACAAGAACTGGCCCATGCTAAACTATCCAAAATTAGAGGATTCAGCTGACGGGCTGCTGGCTTGCAATTCTACTTACTCACTGACATAACACCAAAGAAACAGTACTGCAAGATTATTAGCACTGAGTTATTTTGCCCTTCTTTTGCTGTTTAGGTAGAGCCCTTACATGGCTCTGATTACATACACTCCCAGCACAAGTAGTCCTGATCAGAAACTGGCTAGTCTTCTACTCAAGTCAATACAAATAAAACTGGACTATTCTTTCCTGGAAGCTGCATCAAAACCATCAAGCTCTTGGCTAGACAAAGCCATCTCGAACTAACTGAGCCCAGGTAAGCAATGCTCTCCATTCAGACACAATGTAGCATGTCCCAGAAAACCCATAAGGGGATATTCTGGAAGTTGCTGTGCACACAGTAGCACAGATGCTTTGCATGCTCAGGGCCTGTTTATCAGAAGCTTTGTTTAAAAACCTCATCTCCATCCTTATTACTATTAAAGACTGTGTAAAATGGACAGGCAAACGGTATGATGGGAAAAGACATTCTAGCTGCTGCTGAGATAAAACACAACCTCTGTGCTTAACACACTTTGTAACTTAAATACAAGCCAATACAAGAACCAGTAGCTGAGCTACTCATAGAGAGTGCTACCCTCAGTGAGCAAGATTATTTCATCAGCAAGCAACAGGCAGTGAAAACCTGAGGCTCAAATGGAGATCTACAAAGCACAAGACCAAGTTAAGACCCCAGGTGAATCCCGGTACCAAGCATTCTGAGTCATCCTTCATATAATCCAGGACACATAAAAAGACTGGTGTGTTTTATATACACATAAATCTCTGACACAGAAACCCTACAGATACTAAGTTCCAATAAAGGCCCTTTCTGTTGCAATTTTTTAAATGGAGATATGAGCTGCAATATCTGACACAGCAGTGGATACAAAATACATGGAGAAAATCTTCTATTTTGCAAGCTAAGCTATGCTTGATGCTGTCACATTAGGTAAAGCATGGATGGATGGAAACTTGCCAAGGAAAAAGTAATGGAAATACTGCTGGACCACTCATTTTGCACAGTACCGCTTCCAAAAATGCCCTTAATGACTCAGGACTTGTACAAGCAAAGTCACCTCTGCTCTCCTTTGGGAGTCCTGGACAAGAAGGCTAACAGGGTATCTGAGCTGTATTTTGGCTGAAAATAAAGCCCACCTGCTCCAGCAGACAATTCCTTTGAAAACACAGTAAACATGGAACAGAGGGAATTAAATATAAAACAAGAGCAAGATAACCTAGAAGGGTATTTTCTGAACCAAATCTAGGTACAAGGAAATCAAACTTAAGATAGGAAGTGGGGCTGTAAAGGCATTAAAACACTTTGGCACGTCACAGTTTGCGACTGCCTTATGGATTGGAGAGGTTCACATTGTTAATTCCCAAAGACAGCCTAAATAAGTTATTTGGGAGTTTGCAGTTCCACATCAGGAATGTTTTCCTGGCCATTAATCTCTGTTATAAGTCCTCTGCAGGAAGAGGTATTAAGGTCTTCAAGGCAATCCCTACCTCAGAGCTGTTTTCCATCTGATCCAGGATCAGCATCCCCAGTGCTGTGACCAATTTTCTCAGCCACACAGCAATGCAAACAGATTCTGGAGGTTTTCAAATGATGAATTTTTTCTATGAGCTTGAGAGGCTGATCTCTATTTTTTACACAACTATACTATGATTACAACTGAATTCAACAACTGAATGTCAGTGCTGTAATGTTACAGAATTTCTACCACATTTCTTAAGGACAAAAACCTAAAGACTGTGACAGAAGACAGAATTACAGCACTTCTGCCTCAAATACTTTACTATCTGCAAGGCTTACATAACAAAAGAGCAGAAATACATTTTTCTCATTAAAATACTGGAATTTCATACATAATTGTGAATCTGAGTTAAGATACCTCCAGTGGCAGTGATGCTTTAGGCTTTTTCCTTTCCCTGAGTTTGAAGAAAGTAGTAAGGGTTATATAACACAGAGAAGTTGTAATAGGCTAGGCAGCCCCAAGTACTGCAAGAATATTATACTCCTTAGTTGTGATATTGCTATTTACTACCTCACTGTCACTGAACACAATTCAGCCTGCTTTATGTGTCTTTAGCTACAAGACTAAAGGACTACATAAGACTATAAAATTAGCAGCAATAGGTACAACTTAAAGATGAATGCAGAGTGTCCAATAAAATAAAAGGTTATCAAGTTCAACTGAGGTTTACAAAATACTACTTAACAGAACAAAGTCTCTATAATGATTTTGTAGTTAGTTAAAAGAAGAATAATTAAAATAATTAAAGAACAAACTGTGGAATATTTTATATGCTTTGTATTCAATGTAACAGAAAAATTCTCCATTTTGTCCCCAAACAGAAAAATAAATTTGGAAACGGATGGGTTTTCTGTGTACTAAAGGCAAAGCTAGTAATAAACTCCAGAGAAAACATACTTTAATTTCACTTATGGGTTAGTTACTTCCAACACATGGCCTGCTGAACTTACAGTATCTGTAGGATTTTATGTTCCTTTCAATCCTCCTCCTCTCCCTCTGAGCTGTGTAATTCTTCTCATCACCCACGCCTGCAAACTGTGTCTAGTATTTGAGTCTTCTCCTCCTCCTCACACACTCACTCTTATCAGACATGTATTTGTAAAATATAAAGATTTTACTAAGTATTTGCTTTTAAAATAGGCAAAGGTATTTCTCAATTTGTATTTGTTTTTTGGAAATACGTACTATCTTTAATGAGAAGATGCACAAAGCTTGTTCATCTTCAAAGAGATATCAGAATGTTTCAAAAAGCTGCATGATTAAGTTTTCACTTTTTCTGTTCTCTGAAGACTCTTAAAAAGTTGTAATTTCAGTTCTGAGTTAAAACTAATTATACAGAATGTTACCACATATTTTATGCCAATAACCTGAACTCATTCTCTTGAAACTTCCGAACCAAGCCTAATTCAATCCATGTTTTCACTGCACTTGGCACCAATTTAAAGTATTTCACTGCTTTGCTACTTTACAGAAGCAAAAGGAATGTAATCACAGCTAAGAGTAGCACAGGTTCTAAGACTAGAATGAAACAAGCAGTTGTACTTTTCCAGTTACATTTTGTCATTCAAAATAGACATATTTTCTCTCTAAACTTGCATGTTTCTGACTGTAAGTTTAAACTGCATCATATGAAAATTAGATGTGCTCTCCAAAATATTTCCTTGTGATTAAGGTCTCAGAAATTGAAAGAAAGGGAAGAAATCATCAGCAGCTATCTACATGATAGAATGTATTTGTGTCAAAACATCAAAACCATCCCCATCAGGTTTCCTCACTTATTAAACAACTCTTTTTAGGAGCTCTACTCTTGTAAAATACATATTGCATTGTTCTTACCATACATGCTGTACTCCAGATATCAGCAGGTGTACTGTAACCTGCTCCTATTAAAACCTCTATGGATCTGTACTGTCTTGTCTGGATGTCTTCTGTGAAGTGTTTATGCTAAAATAGAAAGAACCATATTAATGGAAAAAAAGGACTACAAAAGACCTGTTCTAAATAGTGAACAGCTAAAACGATGTATTACACTTACCACCCAGCAGGCATTCCCCAGGTCAGCAATTTTAACTCTAATTTTATCTGCATTCCTTGGGTCCAGTGGATTCACCAGTAAGTCAGCAGCACGAGTTTTTGCTAACACAAGCAAAATGCAGAACAGTTAGTATGTTAAGCCCACTATTCATTATCTCTTAAACACTTTTGCCTTGACACTTCATTCAACGTTGTCATACACTGAAGACATCGAAATAATGTGCTGAATGTTGCAAGAAATTAAAGCAACAGAAATACGATTTCTTATCCTGATTTCTCATTATCCTTATTCACTTTAAGTGCAATTTTTTTTTTGCATTTTTAGCTGTCAAATGACTATTACTACAATATCCAGAAGAACTTCTGAGTAAAACCAGTGTGTATGTGTTGGGGTTTAGGACAGTATGTTTCCCAGAAGAGATACAGACAGAAAATGTTAAAACTCAGACTTCAAGAACTCACCCACCACACATATGAAAGAACTGTTCTTGGAACAGGTTGGTTGAGAAAATAAATCCTGCACTTCCATGCCTGGCTACCGTAAATAAAATCTGGTTGGATTTTTTTGTTTAGTTGGGTTTTTTTTTTGTTTTGTCAACCTACCCCAAGGGGTAAAAGACTCACTGAAACCTGGCTAATTTGAGAGCTTGAGGGCTGTCATCCTTTTCACAAATAATTCACCATTCAAAGTTCTCTGAAGGTTCTGTTTGCATTCGTTATGATCCAGACTAAAAAGGCAGAACTTTAATCTGAATTATCTTGCAATCTTTAGAGGCTCTTGGAACACTGAAATCTTAAAACAGACCAGTGGAGGTGCTGCTTTTCTGTTTTGACATTCCACTGCTAGTTCCTAAACTGCTCTGGAAAGAAGGCAGATGACTTGAAGGCAGAAGACAGAATCAGATATCATAAATCACACGAAAGCACAGGACTGTGTTCCCTTCTTCCAGAGCTACAAGGTGTAAATTGGAAATTGAAGGTAAGTAAGAAAAAGGTACTAGATCCAAAACAGCACTTGTGACTGCAATGATCTGATAAACTGGTGAAAGACTTCGAACAGGAAAACACACCCGACATGGGACAAGGACAAAAAATACTTGATGTAATGGGGAATTAGGAGTGACTGAAATCAGATGGAGATCTTCAACTGCTGGCACAGGAAACCTGAATGTGTCATCAGAGCACTGAGTATTAGCCAAGCAAAAAAGAAAGTGCCAGGGTCCACTGGAGGACAGAGGGAATGAAAATACAGAAGTAAATAGCAAAAAGCAGAGGGGGCAGTGGCCTCAACAAACAGCCCTCTAAAAAAGCTGGAATGGAGTCCAAGACTCAAGTTTATAAAAAGCACCAACATAAGGATAGAAGGAAAACACTCAAAAACTAGTAAGCTTAATATTAAACTCTTCCCTTAAAAACATGCTGCATAGTACAGTGTAATTTTTTAACACAGTCACATGCATTACTGAAGAAATAACAGGACCTTTCTCAGTTCAGTAGTCTTTGCAAAAAAAAAAAAAAAGACAACGCTAGATAAATCCTTCCCACATGTCTTGTTGAAGGACTGCAGTAAATAAAATGGAATGAAGGGGGGGAAAAGCCTCATGACTAAGACATCTGAATATGACATTAGGCAACAGCTTTCTTCAACCTTTTCCTAAGAGAGGGACATAAGCAGGTAATAGGGAAGTGCCTATACTTTTTGTGTTTCTCTAAAAACTTAAGATGCTTAAGTCCTGTCTCTTCTGAAAGATGAATCCTTGAATTCTGTATTTGACAAACATAGCTCATTTACAACTGAAAATGAAGTCAGAAGCAGTGTATTTTCTACAAAGTACTCACAAAAAAAGCATCCAAATAAGCTTAACCTGTGCACAAAATTAGTGAACACTTCTGTGTCCTAGTTCCATAAAAATTAAGAAGTATCACCTTAATTCTCAGAGTCTCAGCATGACAATGTACTTAGCAAACATTCAAACACTGGGAAGAGGAGGAGGAGAGTCGTGAGGAAATTACAGATCTACCTTCAGGGCACTTGGTCACGCAATGAAAACTTTAAAAAGAAAAAAAATGCTCAGCCACTGAACACAAATTGGCTTGTTCACCAAATAAGGCAAGTATCTCAAAAAAATAAGATGAGACCATGTCACTTAAGAATGCATAGCAATGCCTAGAGAAAGAGGAACAAATGAAAGTCTACTTCAGTTACAAGGACAGGACAATAAAGATATGGTGAAAAATGATGTAGCATCATTTAAAAATATTAAATAGCCACTAACTCCTGTATGCTGCCTCTTTCTAAATACCTTCATCTATTTTATTACTGTTATACTCAATATTATTATTGATGCCATTAATACCTGTTACATCCAGCTCTTCCTCTTTCTTCAAAAAAAGTCAACAACTACCCCTGAATTTACTGTCTGTCTTCTTTCTTTGCAAGAAAGGTGTGTGAACTGATGGGATAACATCAAGAAGGAATAAAGTAGGTTTGTTTCTCCAGCTGTGGAGATAAGCTGTTTCCATGAGGAGAAAAGCGGCTTTAATCTCTGAAGACATGAGGATTTCACACAACATCCCAGGAAAACAGCAGTGGAGTCTTTCTGTCTAAATACAGCTGGCAGAACAAAGGAAGAAACTACCAGGCGTCTAGGAACCTCCTCTATATTGTTTCAGGGACTTTAGAGTATAAGATGGACTGGAAGCCTTATTTGCCTGGATCTTCCAGAAATGCAGTTCTACTGAGCTGTATTTTATTCCTATTTCTTACATCTTACCTGTCAGACACTGTAATAAACTGAGTGAACTGCTCTTTTAAAGTTTTAAACCAAGAAATACACTTAGACTGTATTTTTCAATGCAGTTCTATTTAAATTTAGTAACTTCATCTGTGACAATGTTGATGGCAGGCTCAGTGATCTTCTCCCTAAGCTCTAATTTTCTTCTATCCGCTTACAGATTTAGTCTCAGTATTTTCTTTATTAAAGTTGAAACCCATATATTTATCACTTAACCACTGGCACTATAAATAAGACCTATGTAATAGCCTGAAGCTGTTCAATTCAATGGCAAAAATCCAGCTCTTTGCAACGACACCAAGATTTCACCTTCCATGTCTTCAAATGGATTTACAGGCAAAAGTTCTGGATTGAGGGCCAGAATTTAAATATCCAAAGCCATGCTGAATATAGAAAAGCCATAATGAGTTGAGGGTTGGCAACATGCCCTGTTGAGTACTAACAAAAGGTTAGGACAGGAACTGTTTGGCACAGAAAGAACAATTAACGAATGAAAACACAGCATATTACAGAATATTTCA
Organism: Brachypodius melanocephalos; assembly: GCA_013398615.1. Taxonomy (NCBI): domain Eukaryota; kingdom Metazoa; phylum Chordata; class Aves; order Passeriformes; family Pycnonotidae; genus Brachypodius; species Brachypodius melanocephalos. The sequence continues at coordinate 6,129,905 of VZSR01001299.1, read as the reverse complement.
ATATGACTGAGAAAAGATGTGATAAGAAGTAACAGAAGCTGCAGCCAGACAAGTTCAAATCTGCTACAATTCTTCTAAAACAATTCAGAGTACCAAGCAGTGGCACACACTTCAATCACACTAGATTATAATTTTATTATCTATTTCATTTAAGAATAGGTATTTTTCTCTTTGAAAAATATGTTTTAAGCTAACAATAAAGATTACTGGGCTTAAGAGATGGTATATTACTGACTCATTATAAAAGGATGTCAGGTTTCATGATCTCATGCTGATCTTCTACCTTTAAACTACAGGGATGATGTTTATTTGCAACTACAGATTTCCATTTCTCTTTCACATGTAGACTTGTCAATGCAAGTATTTATTCTACAGTAATTTATTTACCTAATACCACTTGAAAACAAGTTCTAGAGTGGAAAATAACCCATAAATCACAGTTCTGCAAGAAAAATCATCCAATTTACTTAAACAATCTTTTCTTAACCTAATCACTGCCTTTGTATTCCATTTATCTGCCTCCTTTATTTAAGACAATATCCATGCTATTAGACAAAAGTCATTAAGAGGAACACTTACTTTTTGGCAAATCCCCAGTGCTGGAAGCTGAAACCGTTCTGCTCCTGTCATGAGATGGGCTGCTCTCCTCTCTTTCAGTTACAGTTGATCCTTCAGAAACAGCAGAACCACAAGCTACAGACTCTAGAGCCCCAGAGAACACTGACGCTGAAAATTCAGAGAACTGGGGCTCTGGAATTTTATGACGTCCATTTGGCAATTCACCATTAAACTGTTCATAGGAGCTGCTGTAAGAGTAATCACTTTTTGCATTTGGATCATCAAGATTATACTCTTCTGGATTTGGACATTCCTCCTCTTCCTCATCTTCATCTTCAATCTGTTGTTCCAATAGGAATGGGCCGTTCACAATATGGCCATTTGTTTTGGGGGATTCTATCCACTTAGGGTCTGTAGAGTCAGTGTTGACAAGTTCCTGCTCAGCATCATCATCTTTCTCAGTGTTTTCCTTCTCTGTGTCTTCTTTTTCATCCTGATCTTCTGCTTCACCTGAAAAATTTCAGCAAGCAACACATTACATTGTACATCAATAAACTACACTAAAATTAGACACTTATCATTTTTTGCCCCTTCACTAACTACCTGACTTCTGACATATCACTGACTTCTGACATCAAGGAAATACTGAATAACACGGAAATATGCAAACCTTAAAATCTAAATTAAAGGCAAAAGAAAGGACTAGGAAGGCTATTGGAAAAACAAATAATTGGAAGTGGTTCAGGAGGGAACAACCCAGAAGAAAATAATGTTATGAAGGGAAGATGAATGAGGCCTTGAAAGCAAGCTTTTAAAAATCTAGAATTTCATCTGTGTCAACAGGGAGTCATCACAGAAGTAGGAAAATTCCCTGTAAGAGTGGAACAAAAACAAACCAAACTGAATTACTGTCTCAGTAGTTACATCTTTATCAGGACTGAGGAGCTGACAAGAAAATCAGGGAAGCCAGACTGGAACTGGACCATAATGATTATGGTCCAAGTTACCACAACCAAACAGGAATTTTAACAAGACATATGAAACATTTTAGTGAAGAAGTTGCAATTTTTGTTACCTGATAGATCATTATAACAACCACTGTAAGAAGGAAAGGGGAAAGCAATGATGACACCAACTACTACGAAAATATTGTAGAAAAATTCATCTTATTTTTCTTCTGCTTCACCAGGGTACTCAGTTACTCCACTTAATGTGGCATGGTGACTGTTCTGTTGAATTTTCTACCTGCTTTTTTGAGTTGTTTATAGCTATAGACTGCTACTGATGGTTCTCTTCACTTCTGCAGTAGGTTTGATTTTTCTTTATCTCTTTAGGTTTTGTGGTTACAATTTTACCTACAGGAGAAAATTAACATAATGATCTAGGACAGTTCAGAGATTTTGTCTGCTGCACCAGATGCAACACTGCACAATTATTTTCCGCTCTGAAACAGTAAATTCACGGCAATAAAAACAAGTAATACTAACCATCATCATTTCCAGGTTCTTCATCTACTACCTCTTCTATATCAGCTGTTTTTAGTTTCACCTCTGGGTGGTACTCATCTTCTTGTTCATTTGATGGTACAGCTGAGGTTACATTTTCTTCTATTTTTTTCCTTTCAGCTTCCCGCTCTAGTTCTTCTATTTCCTGCAGGCGTTTTTCTAGCAGCTCAGCTTGCCTCTTCTGTTTTTTCTTCAGTTTTTTCTTTTTGTTTTTGGATATTTTTCCAACCTGAAATATTAACACCAAAGAAAGGGGAAAAAAAGCTAACTAATTATTTTCAAGGCATCTCACAGCAAACCCATTTACAGTTTGATTACCCTTTTAAAAAAAATACTAGATGGCAACTAATTTAGTAATTATATTGCTTTTTCCAGTTTACTCCAAATCAAGAATGATACAGGATTATATGAGGCAAAAATCCACCAAAATTTTACACAGTTAATCATGTTTTCACATGGTCATTATTAGATACAAGAGCAAAATACATCTATACATCTAAGATGCCAGAATGAAATTTCTACGATCCAATAACCTTGAGTAAACACAATAATCTTAAACTTCAATCCAGATTAACAGATGATACTGAATGTGGAAAATAATAGGCTATCACATTAGTTGTTTGCATATAAATTTAATATCTGACCTATCTCTCTGTATAATGCAGGTAATAACCAGCAAAAGTATTCTGAGAAAAAAAGACATGAGAAAACTAAAGAGACTGAAAACAGTCAATTTTAAATAAAACCTGTATTGTTTTATTTTCTTGCGGAAGAAAAGCATTTTTATTACTCCCTTCTGGCCCAAAACATATGAATTACAAATAGCAGATGGCCACTATGTAGTTTCTCATTTTATGTAACATAAGGATTAAAAACTCAGGTACAACAAGAAGGAAATGAAAAATGAACATATCAGAGCTTAGACTGAAATATTTCCTTCCATTTTAACTGAACTGTGGCTTCTATTTTTACTATCTGGTAAATGAGATCTATCCAATTTTCATTCATTGTTTAAATATCACAGTAAGAAATCCTCATACAATCAAAAAATAAAGTAAGAGGAACAGAAAGAAACATTTCCTCAGAGGTTTATCTGTTAATCCTGTTATCTTCATAAAAAGCCATGGGATAGTCTAAACAAGACATGAAATTTCACAACCCTAATAATTTTCATCCACGTTGCACAACCACTGAAATGATACATATTCTGTACACAAAGAAAGCAGGTTTGACCACAGATATTTCTGAAAGGCTGTACTACCATTGGTTATTTCCTATATGCATATGGCAAAGAGATCTTTCAAACCACATAAAATTGCCTCAACTTTCAGGCCTTGATGATTAAGGCCTTTATGCCCTTAAGATATCTGCAATGCACAATATTTAGTGCATTCACCCATTTTTGTCAAGATTTGAACGAATGGATTATTCCTCAGGAGAAGAAAACAGCAATGCTTAACTTGGTTTGACATAGCTATAGAACTGTATGTCTGTGAGAATTGCCATCACAGAAATATTGTGCTTAAGAGAGGTAAGGCCAGAGACATAAAAAGAAAAATGTTCTTTGAAAGATGAAAGCTTTATTCAAAGGAAGCTTTTTTAAAGGGTCGAGGCTACTAACAGTCTAATACATATTAATACCCAGAGAAACACAGAAAATAAGGCAGTTAAATTGTATTATATAACAATACTTACAGGCTTTTGTTGTGGAGCTGTACTCACTGAAAAGACAAAAAATAAATTAAAATAAAGGTTTTCTTTTTCAAAAATAACTCTATAAAAGCAAAAACTAGTAGAAATAATTTTAAAATATTCTTAACTAAATAAGGCAGTGTTAAGTTTACTTCATTAGGCAGATTTTTTTACTCTTTACAAGTACATGCTGCCTGAAATCAGCTGATGTCTCCATTAGAGCACCTGAGACTAGAAGGAGCTAGCAGCTATCTGTGTTCACCGTGTTGTGGTTGGCAGAGAGCTCATGAAATTTTTTTTTTTTAAAAAAAAAGGCTGGATCATAAAGAGTGGAGAGAAAACATCAAATGACTGCAGAGCTGTCAGAGATTAAATGTATGTAGTCAGCTGGCAGAGCAGGTATAGACGGGTTTAAATAGTTCAGAGAATATTAACAAAGATGCAACTACTGTGTTGTACACAACAGAAAAGGCAAATATTCATGGGTTTTATTCTGAAAAAGACAGTTTGAATGCTAGGGCTGGAGGCATGAAGAAGTGCCTAAGGCAAAAACCATATCAGAGAAAAAGCAGCTCCAGCATGGGCCTCTTCTGAGCATCTCTGAGCAGGATCCCATCAGTGACTGGGTCTGATGAGATTGCAATGCTGACTGTCACATGCACAGAGCACCACAAGGCACATAAAACCTCCCCTCGTGATCAAAACCAGCAGAAATAACCAAATATGGGAGACAAAAGCAAAGTGAAAGTGAGCAAGAGGAACTGAACAGAGGAGAACCTCTCACAAACTTCTTCAGATACACAGGCCTATGAAAATTAAGGAATGCCAAATAAAATACAGAGTTGTTTTACAGGTTCAGATCCTGCTGCTAGGCTCAGGGAAAAACCTGCTTGAACACCCCTGAAAGAGCAAGGTTTTCAAAAAGATTCGTAAACCTGAGCACTATCACTGCTATACAAAGAGAAATTACACATAACTTATTCCTGCAATGCTGTAAAGAAAACACATCTTCAGCTCCTGTGTGGAAAGCTATATATTTAATCACAATTTGCTAAGAACAAAGTGTGATAAGAATGCCATTACTTAAAATAATACTTATTTTAATGTCAGGAAGCAATCCAAAGGCTGCATGAACAAAATCAAGCTGCATGAATAAAATCTCTAGCTACGTGATTACACATTAAGTCAAATTCAACACAATATATTCATCATTTATACCGTTTTTCATCTAAAAGTATATAATGCTGTGAAATGGATTCTGACAACTGTATTTGTTCCCAATATAGAAAGTATTTTAGCATACCTCACAGATTTTAATCTGTGATATATTTTCTGACAATATTACAAAGGCAATTACTTCCCCATTGCCTGTAGCTGATGTGCTCAATTGGCAAATTAGTAGCAACCACAGTACTAAAAATATATAGTACATAGTACTAAAAAGAAAATCACTAGAAAAGCCACACTTCCTCCTCGTTTGTCTTTGCTTATTGCTGTGAACTTCTTTACCTTGGCTTCTCCTAGCTAAACATAAGGTACAGCTCCTATCTAAACACTTGGCAAGCTTAACACTAAACATTTTATACCCCTAGGAAAATGGGCTTATCACAAGGTCAGTTAGGTACAATAAATTCCATTTTTAAGGCTGAAAAGTTATGAATGTAAAACTTTACATTGCATCTTAAGAGTAAGTTATAACAGATAAAAAGGCAGATGATTTCACAAGGATGTTGATGAACTTGTAACAGCACTAGACATATTTTACATAAGATTATTAATAATTGTCAATATTAGAGAGGCAAGCTTCCAGTGTGATTAAAACCCAAGCATTAAAGTTTCCGGGATGGGAGGGGAACAAGTTTCTACCAATAAATCTTTCGTATCTGGGGACCCTGAAAACTTGAACACACAAAACTCGTAGCGAATCATTACTCTGACAGTTTCCAGAGCAGGAACAAGAATTAAACACACATGCATTTTTTCACAAGCGATTATTTAAAATGTGAATTTTCACTGAACGAAATACTGTTAGCAATAATATACTGATGGCAGTTCACCCCATTTCATTAGAATATCCTGTTCATACCTGCTGAGCCAGACGGGGGAGGAGCACCAGCTTTCTGCCACTCTGTAGCTTCAGCGGCCATCCTGCGCACGTAGGCATCATCCACGCACATCAAAATGTTTTCTGGCTTTATGTCTGTATGGATGATCTTGCACTTGCTGTGTAGGTAATCTAGACCCTGAAGTACCTAATTACAAAGGGATTTTTAAAAAAAATCTGCCCTAAACTACATATTAAGAAACTCAGCCTTCAGCTGCATTTTAAAATAAGACTGATTTTATCCCAATGCTCAAAAGTAGCCAAAATCTGCAAAAAATATATGAGCAAGCAGTAGCATAACCACATAATTTTTCATTTCAGCATGGAATTACAGAAGCTTATGAAGCAAAATTGTTTGATGCACAGTAACACCAGTAAAATGACTGAATTGCTTCATATTTAACTTTCAGAAATCAGTTTTTAAAACGTGCAGCACAAGTTTTGTCAAAGTAGAAAAAGAATAAACATCTACACTACCTTTAATAAGCAACCTGAAAGCCTTACCAAACAATGCCACTCACACTGGTCCAAACAGTTTATTTCAGTCTCACAAAAATAAAAACTTTTTAATCTTTGAGGACTAAGATCTTTCTCTTTTCTCAGGTATGAAGTGTCTGAATCACCTTTGTCTACATTCAAAAAGCAATTCGGGTTGGAAGACCGTATGATTCAAACCTTCATCTAAGTCAGACTACCTTCAAAGTTGTATCTAATGTCAGAATCAGACCAGCCTGCTCAGAGCCTTTATCCAATTCACTTCCAACTACCTCCCAAAATACAGAACTGGCTGGGCTGTGCACTGTTTGCTGGGTAAAAACTGAGTGGACACCAGGCTCGAGAGCTTGGTGAGGAATGGAGCTTTTACACTGGAATTACATTCAGCTGGCAGCCTGACCAGTGGTGTTGTCCAGGGCACAGTACTGGGGCCAGTCCTGTTTAATATCTTTATCAATGACCAGGACAAGGGGATGAAGTGCACCCACACAAGGTCTGCAGATGGCACCAAGCTGGGTGGGAGCCTTGATTTGCTGCAGGGCAGGAAGGCCGTGCAGAGGGATATGGACACACTGGATGATAGCCTGGGGCCAAGTGCTGAGTCCTTCCCTTGGGTCACAACAACCCCAGGCAGTGCCACAGGCTGGGGACAGAGTGGCTGGGAAGTGGCCCAGGATAAAGGACCTGGGGGTGCTGGTTGACAGTGTCTGAACATGAGCTGTGAGTGCCTCGCTGGCCAGGAAGGCAATGGCATCCTGGCAGTATCAGCAATAGTGTGGCCAGCAGGAGCAGGGCACTGATTGTCCCTCTGTACTCAGCACCGATGAGGACACAAATCCTCAAGTTCTGTGTTTAGTTTTGGGGCCCTAACTGCAACAATGACATGGAGCTGCTGGAGCGTGCCCAGGGAAGGGCAGGAGAGCTGGGGAAGGGTCTGGAGCACAAGTTTGAAGCAGGGAGCAGGGGGTGTTTAATCTGTAGAAAAAAGGAGGCTGAGGGGGGACTTCACTCTAGAATTGCCTGAAAGGAGGTTGTAGCCAGGTGGAGGTCACTTTGCTCTCCAAAGTAACAAGTTACAGGACCAGAGAAGCATCTTCAAGTCACACCAAGGGAGGTTTAGACTGGGTATCAGGAAAAACTTCTTCCCTGGAGAACTGAAAATGCTGCCAAGGCAACAGGCTGCCCAGTGAAGTGGTGGCATCACCACCACTAGAGGTATTTAAAAGAAGTACTGATGTGGCATTTAGGAGTATGATTTAGCAGGTGGACTTGGCAGTGGGTTAATGGTTGGAATGGATGCTCTTTCAGGTCTTTTCCATCTTGAATCACTCTATGATGTATTACATAGATGCCTTCTCCTTGCTGAAGCACTTTCTCCATAAAATTGCCTCTCAGAAACTTGATTTTCACATATTAGCAAAAGAACGTATTTGAAAGAATACATCCCAATGAAATGTTCTGAAGTATTTCAACTTGCTAACACTCTGACTCTACAAAAACTTAAATACAGACAGACAGTAATTTCTTTAAAGAACAGGCTATTTTAATTTTTCAGAGATACCACTTTTGCTCATCACTATCATCATCATCATCATCATCATCATCATGGTATTAGTATTACTATTTTCCACAGTTACAGTCACTTTGTTTCCAGATTTTATTTAGAAGCATGACATGTCGATCAAAACTGCAATGTAATATGAGTATCTTCACATCTATGAAAAAGACTCACTGCTTCAACTTTTTATTCTCTAATGCAGCTCAGGAAACTCCCTTATCACAGGCAACCTCGATTAAAAAACACAACACAAACACCCCAAAAACTCCTGTATGCAGAAGTGCAAGCTACTCATTAAGATGCTCTTGCAAACCCCACTGAGATTAAAATAAAATTATCTTAGATAGCACTAAGAGTTCAGTTCAAATATCGTAATTCTAACCTTCAAACTGTTAACAGCTGTGAGAAAACCTAATTAAAATATTAACAAAACTTACCTGTCGAATTATGCTTTTTACACAACGGATAGGAAGGCCTTGATAATTGGACTTGATTATCCATTTTAGAAGATGATGTCCAAGTACTTCGAAGACCATGCAGACATCTGTAATTTTATTAAGGATAACTTCCAAACAAACTTGTTCATGAGATCAGCACAAGTGTTTGCTTGTGTTCTGGCTAAAGGAGTCATCAGCCCTTTTAGAGGGAAAATGGTTGCCCCTAAAATGAGCATGGTAAATGCTTTGGTACCTCATTTCAATTATATATAAACCCATACAGAACCAGTGTCCAACTGCAGAATGAATTAAAATGAAACATTTTAATTATGCAACTCTTGTCCACCACTTCTACATGTTAACAACAGCATTAAGGTGAATAATTAAGGAAGTAATTTTAAAAAGTAACTAACTCGTTTTTCTTTTCTTTTAAATAGTTGAAAGTACTGATTTGGCCTATGATCTCTAGTTTTTAATAAATTTTAAATTATATTAATAGAAGGTTTTAACAACAAAAGCATGTAGCGACTGTGTTTTAGAAAATTAACCATAATAATAAATTTCTTATTATGTTCACTTAGAGTCACTTGACAACAAATATTAACATAGTATGAGAATGGATCTCTTAAAACCTGCAGTTTTAACTGCAGAGAGTAATGGCAATCACCAAAGAACTCTCAAACAAAAGAAGTGCAGAACTCAGAAGCAACATGCAAAAACACAATGCCAAAATGTTTAATTTGACACAGCATATACTATTGGTCCCTCACAGAGGCAAGCAGTCAATTATCAGGGGAGATGATTAGGAAAAAACATGCTGTAAGAACTACATATGATTTCTGCTTCAAGGGCTTTCTAAGTTAAGAGATTCTATTCTCCTGCGTTGACCACACGCCTGGGCAGGTTATCTTTTTTACTGAGAAAATCTTCAGATACTGAAGCTAATTTGAAGTTTTACCATCCACAACATTCTGGCAAGAAGTTATACAATTAGGCTATACCAAATTTAATCCTCAAACATGACCTGAGAATGACCTTAATGGACCTGGAAACCATAAAGGATGTTAAAATCTTAATTACATGATACTATAACTTTGCAAAGAATAATATAATACAAATAACCAAAAATTAATTAATGGATACTGCAGGAAAATCTCAAAGAATTAGACTATGTCAGAGACCATTCATATTGATGACCACTTCTACACTGTTAGAAATCTTACCTAACTTCTCTAAGTTTTATTAGCTAGAGTCTTGGCAATGGTTTTAAGGGTCATTGTCTTGTGTCAAAATGAAACTTACCTTGTCTATCAGTTTATCACACACATTCTTCTCAAGTACCTACCCATATACATAAAGGTAACTCAAGTTTTAACATCTGCACCTTCTATACTGAAGCTACACCAACAGTAAAGGTCTCAAGACTGGCCAAAGCACAGTGTGAAGAACTGTAACTCAACTGTTGCAAACTGTTCATCTCATTTCACAAAATTCCTGTATCAGAGGAGACAATGAATAGTCACTTCCCACTCACATCAACTGGGTGTACTCAGAACTCCGTTCCATTCAGAAGAAACAGTCTTGGTTACTTTACCCCACAATGAACACAAGTCCCTAATAGAGCACACAGCCATCCTAAAAGGATGAGCAGAGCTCTTGAGCTCTGCAGGGCTTATTAACTGAGCCCACACAGTAAAGCTGCAAAGCTACAGCAACACAGATTGCAAAAAGGCAGGACACTGCAACATTCAGAAATGAAATATAGGACACCCGCCCACAGTCCTTCAGACCACTGCTGCTGCAGACTCTCCAATGCACATTCCTGACATTCTTTGCACTTACAGAAATGTTTAGCCTTGCCAGTAACCAGAAGAGAAAGGGATGTAGGGAAGTAAACAGCTGTGAGGCAAGAAGGAAGATGTAAGAGGAATGGCAGAGGCAGGAGGGAAGAGGGAAGGTCACCAGAAAGCGATGTCTACCTGAAAAAAAGAGACTGCAACATTTTGCTGGGAGGACTTGGAGAAACTCAATACTGGAGACACTCCACACTGGAGAGACAACTGGAATGGAGAGAAGATATAGAGCAGGTTCAGTGTTGGGAGTAGGTATGCAAAAATGTGAATGCTGTCTGATTTACTATCCTGATCTGAAAAGCATTAACCTTAAGCCACACTGTCCAGAACGAAGAGTTTGGGAAGAGCTCTGCATTAACTATTAGGAAACCAGCCTAGCAAGCCCCAGGATCCTCCTACAGCACTCATAACCTGACTGACGAGCGGGTCCAAAAAGTCCTGCAGCAAAAGAAACCTGAAGCCCACCTAACAGACATGCTTCTTGTGAAATGCTCTTTAAAGCAGCACAGGGGATGTCTCACAGGAAGAAATGAAGCACAGCAGCAAAAGTGAGAGTAAATGTGACATTAAACAGCTGACAGGTTTAAGTACTGAGAGCTGTACTGCCTTGACTCCAATTCTACCTGTAACTATCCATCTTTCTACAAATGCACGTTACTCAAGCATTGAGAAATATGACAAAGGCTAAAGGCTGGGTAAGCTCTAGTACCAGCACAGAAGACTTTAGGATGCATCTTAGTTGCTTTTGGATTGGCAGCATTTAGGCACTATGACATTTAATTAATACTCTGTATTCTTTGGAGATACATTTATTACAATCATTATAATGTCTGTTTGTGTGGGAATGTTTCCTTCTTTATTTTTTCCATTTGTCTCTCAAAATACTTGTTCCATTATGTGATTAACTTAATCTTTTATTAAAAAATGCTACACTGAAATGAATATTTATTATGGCTCTGATAAATGTCCACTGCAAACAAACAATAATTTACACTTACTGAAAACACCAAAGTGCCCAAACCATGAACTCTGTTATTTCATGAAGAAGTTGTAATTGCAATCCTTGCAAAACAAGTAGCTAAAAAATTATCAGCCTAGTTTTTAAAATTCCTCTGTATATAAACCCTTACTACAGCTCCTGGGAGAAAGACAACAGTTTGCAGTCACACAGTGCAGGTCAACGGCTCTGCACATTCCCAGCTCTTTTCTACATGGTTCTTGACAATTTTCCCTGTTTGGAAGCTCCATTTTGTGGTATTAGCCATCCAAAGGATTCATCCACCTCTTTCCTGTCTTGTTTTAGCTTTTAAATGCATTCCATAACCAATAACCAAGCCTCTATGAAGTATATGTTGTTTTATTTTATAGTCAAGCAACAGGTATTTAGTGACTTGCCCAAAGAAAGCTGCAAACAGCAGAGCATTGAAAAAATCTCAAATTACTCTATTTCTCTCAACCTGTGCAACTCAGTGACACTAATGTGGCACTAATATGGCATTTTAAAAAGTAAACAGCACCAAAACATTAAAATCAATTACCTGCGCCATCCTAAGAGAACCTACACCAAAGATTATTTTCCCTAGAACTTAAAAAGGAGCTGATGAAATAATCAATGCAACCAAGTGCTGCTGAAATAACTCAAGATGCACAAGCTGTTCTCAGGAAAACTCAAGGCATAAGATACTCGATCTCATATTTTTGCTGGCAGTCAGGACTTTGACAGACTTCCAGATGCAATTTAAAATTGAGTCCAGTATCAGCCCATCCTGTATACTGGTACTTTTCTGGAGAATGTACTTTTCAGTAAGGCAGGAACATTTGTCTTCTAAATAAATACAGAAATAAAAGTTTCTGTACTGTCAGTTTTCAACATGAAGGCAAAACTGAAATAGAATAAATCAACATCAGCTGTCCAGTTTTAATCTGCCAATACAAAGCTACCTGACCACTTATTTTTCACTAGCACATGGTCTCTTTTGGCTTTCTCAGTGTAAGTGCTACATTGCAAAAAAGATGTAAGTTTGGATATGCTTTCAAAGTATTATTGCTAACAAAATTTACTCTTCACACCTAGAAACAGCCCTCACCTTTAACACAGTTGTATAAATACATGTGAATCTTAGCAAGAATTTAAGAACACTATTGGGAAATTGCTCTGATAAAGAGATAAGTTATTTCTAGGTATAACTATGAATGAATTATCCTACTCATTATTTCATATTACTGTTTTACAATAAAACAGTGAATCAAAATTTTTTGTTTCTAAAAATAAATATTCTTCAATTGTATTACTGTCAGATTAAAACACATAAAAATGGGACAAAGAAAAAGGAGATTAGACACCAGTCTGCAACTGAGAACACTTGACCCCACACTCTCCTTCTCACCACATACCCAAACTAAAATCAAGAGACAGATGAACGAGATGAAAATTGCTTGCACACTTCTGCTGGAAGGATGCTTTCTAGTGAGCATTCAGATTTACTGACAGTCACCTTCTACATTCCTCCCCTAGAAGATGGGAGTTGGTGAAAGGTACCTTAATCTGATCTTCTGAAGACTGAAGGCACATCACCAAAATCCATGTATAATGAGGCTCTCTAGAGCAGGAACTGTCTCTCTGGCAATATGACCCACGAACAATGAGTTCTGCTACTGTGCTCCAAAACACAACGGGCACACACATAAGTCCAGCTGTAACAGTAAGTGAAAGCACAGTAATATAATAAGCTGCTAAAATACCTAATATAATTAGCAAGGAGAACTCAGTTTAGCTCAACTCTATAATCAAATATATCCACAGATCCAAAATTTACCCTGAGAATGAGTCAGTTATATTTTACTTTTATCTCTCTCTTTTTCTACCACCCCTCTTTTGTTTTTTTAAAGGATGCTTTTGAAGACAAAGCTTTACAACCTTTGCCAAAAACGAGGTTAACACCTGACCAAAAGATGATTACATGAACAAGAGAAGCATCTCCACGACCTCACACTTCTCCCAAGCAAGCAGAAACCAGCTTTTTCATGACACAATTTCTCTTTACCAGTCTAGAACCAAAAAATATTTTTGTAAGCTTCAGTTAACACAAATGTTTTTAGTAAACTCTATTTTTTAAGTAATCTATCTCTAGTTCTACCAGACCATGACAGAACACATAAGACTTCTTTTTAAATTTTGCACTGTGTTTAGAAAAGCTAAGTTACTTTCACTCCAGAGAGTGCCTTACACACTGCACTTCTCTTTGCATCTACATACATTCTGGTGTTTATACTTTGTATATTTGAAGAGGATTAACTAGAAAAAAATCCAGAACTAAATGCTTATTTATTTCAGCAGAACATTTTAAATGAGAATGCCATGCTCTCAAAAGGATACGAATTCCATTCATTCCAGAAATTTTGAAGTCATCGATTAGCTGTACAACCATATCCTTGTTGGGATCATTAGGGTCACTTTCACGAACCTAAACCAAGAATGCAAACACTGACATTTTAGGAAAAAATTCACTTTAAGATAGTAATTAGTTAGATTTCCACACAAACTTATGTATTTTGGAGCTTCAGAAAACATGTTAACTCATAATAAACCAGACGTTTAGAGGACAACATGTTAAAAAACCAAGAGTCTAAAATCAATTCCCTGTGGTTTTTTTAATCCACTACTACTACTGTTATTATTGTTATTGAACACTCTATTGCAATAGTGATACTTACACATTTGAGCAACTTTATTTCATCCAAGGCTGTCTCTGTATAATGCTGGGCACTTTTTACAACTTTCATTGCAACAAACCTTTTTCCGCTTGAAAAGAAGAAAAACATTTTCAACATGTACTAAAACAAACATACTTTTAAAGGTTGGGTAAATAGAGTATTTTATAGTCTAATGCATTCTTACATAAAATGCTGAAATTACACTTAACAACAACTTTTAACAATAGTCTGTTAACAGTGTAACTTATTGAGTATTTAGTCTCCTTGATGCTAGTGTATCTAAGAGAGGAATCTGCTTACACATTTTATGATTTAATGAAGGTAATTATATTTTTCATTAAAGATACAAAAGAAATAAAAATAGAAGCTTATTCTTACATGTTTAAGACAACACGCAAATTCAATAAACAAAGCTAATTTGTCGAAGAAAATAGAATTACACTTATTTCTGAGAGCTTTTATAAACTACAAGAGCAAAATAAGACTGTAGGTATCTTTCTGCACAAAATGATAGTAAACATTTACATAACTTTATCATGCACATAAAACAAATGTTACTGCAAACAAAATAATGTATTAAGAAAAAAGTTTAAATATATGGAAATAAATAGTTTTCTTACTGCATATCCCAGCACAGCCAGACTGTAGAGAAGTGTCCCCATCCTAACTTTCTAATAACATGATACCGGCCATTGAAAAGATCACCAATTTTCACTGGATGATAGCCTCCTTTCATGAAAAAATGAGTAGAAGAAAAGAATATTTAGAAAATAAACAATAATTCCCAGTTTTTTGTAGCATAAATTTTCTTCTTGAAACTGTCCTGCACTATAAATAGGCAATACAAAGAAAATTTTAATGGTAAAAATTCTGCCTTGCTTGGCCTGGAGGGAAAAAACTCATGTCCTGTAACTACTGTAGAATTTATTCACCCTTCTCTCTTATGGCTTTTATTTATGGTAATATTACCATCTGTTCTCTATTTCCTCAGGCTTATCTTCCACTTGATAAGACAGTACAGGAAAGATCTACATTATTTCTTTATCATATTTGAAGCCTCTCCAGTCAACATATTTTGGATGATTGCAGAATCTCAGAGATTGTTTTAATTCCCATTTGCTTTTGAGTAATAAAAGCAGCAATAAAATACTTCCTGAGAAAATGTTAAGAACAATGCAGACTTCACTGATGCTGTTCTACTTGGCTCCTGATCCACAGCAGCAGTGCATTTTTCTGATGTCTGAGGGTTTTACAGTGAGGAGGAAGAAGAGAAAGCAGACAGCTCTGGGCTTTGTCTGAACTGCTTTTTCATTACTAAAGTCTGCAGTCCAAACTTCAACAACTACACAGGTTCTCCACAACCCCATTAGGCAGAAAGGCCAGCAGGACACAGCAAGCCAGAGCTCGGGTTTCTAGGATGTGTAATGAAGCCTTTTGGGAGACATTCTTACTCCTAGTTAAACACAGAAAAGACAAAGAACGCACAAGATTTTTCTTCAGACCTTAACACACCAACAATAACATCCATAATTTTGCCTAAATTGCAAACAAATAATAAAGCTGCACCATGCGACTCTCCAGGACATCACCAGCAGCAGACTCAGAGCAGCTGTCAAAGAACCACCTCTTTGTCTCTTTCTGGTCCTTCACAATGTCATGCCCAACTGTCCTTTGGCAGGATCCTCAGTTATTGATTAACCCATTTAGAATCAGAAAAACCTCAGAATACTTTTTCAAAGTTTCTGAATCTGTTTTGAATCCCCTGAAAATCTTGCTAGAACTGGTTAAGACAACAATGTGAATTTATAACTTAATTCCTTGAATTTAAAACAGGGACTTCTCTCTTATCTCCTTTTATCTGTGGGAAGAGTGATGTCAAATCTGGATATATTTATATTCCTTTTTTGTTAATAACATCTTCTGCCTTAACAGAAGTTCACCAGTTCTTTTAAGAACTCTCATATGCTGCCAGAGCAGATTAATAAATTTAACACAACTGTGCTACAGAATTATAACAACTACAAACTCAGGAGAAGGATGAACGTTAAATGATACATTGTGTTAGATGCTGGTGTGTCTAACAAACTCTAAAACACACACAGCTTTGATATATATGTGCTAAGGTGTAACTGCAAGCTTAGCAAACAGCAGAAACAGCATCACCCAAAAGCTGACCCTTCCCTCTCCAGCCCTCCCATCAATGGGAAAGAAATGTTCATGAAAGCTGCCAGGACAACTCACCCAGCAAAGAAAAATGATACTTTTATTTCCTCTGCTGAGTTGTGCCAATCTCAGTAAGGATGCCCACACTGACATGTGGAAACTCCCGATTTCCAAACCAAAAACCAGATCAGTTTTGGAACACCTGACCAGATTTACTCTCTACTAGAGACCTACTGAGAGTAAGGCTTGACTCTTATACCATCCATCTGCAAACAGAAAGAGTGTCAGCCAATAAGAAGACTGAGTCTATTGCAGCTTCATTATGATAGAAATTTTGCTGAATAAACACAAATACATGAATTAGTACTGATACAAAAATTCAAAACAAAACTAAATTTGATTTTGTCTATTTAAGCATCCTTTAGTAACAGCTGATGGAGGTATTTAACAATCTGGAAAAATATAATCATTATTTAAGACAGTTATTGACTGGTTTTAAAAAAACAAACAAAAACATAATTACTTGGTAATTTTTTGCCCACAAAATTCTATGCAGGATGATGAAGTCACGGATGCAAGAGGAAAGTTAAGAGAACATACAGAAATTCTACCTTTCCATTACTGAAAAGGTTTGCATTTGTGAAGTGAATCAAATCTGATGACCTGCAAAACTTGTATGAGACTTCCACATAACACACCATCACAGATGAAAATCTGTTTCTAGGAATAGTTTAGGCAAACAAGTGCCTTTTAAGTCTGACTCTATAAATAGCTTCTGGCATACTTGTGCTTCAAAGGGTCAAAAATAATCAAAAACTTGTGATAGTTTCTTCCCATCACAGACAGAAAAAACAGCACAGAGAGGAAATCAGGCAAAAACCCAAAGTTAATAAACTGGGGCTTGGTAAATTATTTTAGTAAACCCTACGTGTTGGAAGCGTAACAATACTATATATGTAAAAATCATGTTGTTATGATCCCCACATCACTGTCATAACTAATTATAGCAATATACCAGCATATGTGACAGATGCCAACAGTGGTATCATACATAGCATATGAGTATATGTATTTCACAAGATACTTTCCACTGTCCTAGAGTCACAACAGGAGCAGTTTTGGAAATAATCTGTCACCCTTCCTGTCTATGTTACTCTCTGATTATGAATAATCAGCAACATATGCATTTACAGGTTGTGGGCAACCACTTAACAACCCAGTTAGTTATGTGTATTTGAAAAACTAGTGTCATCCTATGATGAATGTAACCATTTAAGTGCTCCATGATACCCAAAGTATTTTTAAGTATTAGTAACAAGCAAGCATCTATACAAAATTAGCAAGTTGATAAAAACGATGTGCTTTTGGAAAACCAATTCTGGCTGGCATTTGGAAATACACAGTGTATAAGTGGCATTGCTGATAACCTAACAAAAAACCCACCCTCTTGTACTATTCATTGCAGCACACACAGGAAAAAAAAGTCTCTCTCACAGCTAGCTAGCTACATGCATGCAAGAAGGAGGGTCAGAAAAATGAGATCATTATTCCTGAATGTCTCCTGAATGTATTGGTAATTGTAGCTGGGCTCATTCTATGTTTGTATAGGGAATTATTCCCTTTGTGAACTGGATGAATGGGAGACATCTCCAAGAGGCAGAGAAGATGATCAGAGAAGCAAAAAATTCCAATTACATCCATAACACAACAGACTCTTGAAAAAAAAAATCACCAAGTGTTTCAAGGCTTTTCAGATACGAAAAACTAGCTTTACAAAGTAGCCCTCAAAAAATCACGCAGTTGGACATTTGATATTTCCATTCCTTAAACACATAAGTACTTGAAAAGCATTTTATGCAAATTCAGTGACACAAACAGAAGTAATGTCACAGATTTAAACAGGCCCTGGAGGAAGCCCCCAGGGAACGGAAGTTAGTCTGCTTTTCACAGATGGCTGCTAGTCAGTCTCTTTCACATCAGGTGCTAATATAAACTGATTCAATTTCCTCATTAAAAAACACTGCCATGACTATTTACTAATCACCATGTAATGTGGCCAAGATGCAAGCCCAGCACACAGATTTTTAACACACATTTTAGCATACCCTTAAAAATAAAACCAGTAACAAAAAATACCCAGCAGGAAGTACAGCCAACAGGTCGCATGCTGAATTCCTGAAAAAAATAATTATATACTCATCATCAACATTTCCCTCCTATGAAATTTCAGACTGGGTTTGAGAAGTATGCTCTGGGCCTCAGTCAAAAATCCTGGAAAACTGACATTTTGAAGACAAAATTAGAAATAAAAGAGACACTCCACTAACACATGATAATTTCCAAATCTTTATCTTCCACTCCGTAAATACAGATTAGGCTACCCAAAATAGAAAAAGATATTCAAACTAAAAAAACATCTCTCAAAAAAAAGGGGAAAATGTATCTAAAAGCCACTGTGGAGCTTTTTTTACCAAATAACTTACTCATTCCCTATACAGAATATAAAATATATAAACAAATCCCAATGTGGTCATGGAATTCAGATCCTTATGGTGACCTTTTCTTCAGTTCCACTCCAGCAGACTGAAAGAAGGAAATGCACTGCTCAGTCTTACAGGAAATTAGGGTCAGAAAATAAGTAAATCCTTGATTGAAGCAACAAAAGCACTGCTCTCATAGAAACAAGTAATGATCATGACATCCAAATGAACCCAAGCTTGAACCATCCTTAGTATACTTCCAAAAATTCAAAGCCTCAGGATCAGAAGAATTCAGAAGAACCTTTATGCATGCAGAAGTTCCCTTTAATTTTTCAGGAAGCGTGCAAGTATTCTTAGTGTACCATGTACTTTATTTATACTTTATACTTTATATTAAAAGTATACAGATCTCACTGCTGACCTACTCAGTTAAACAGGTAACTCATAAGCAGGCTCTCAAATTAAGCTATTTTTTTGTTTTGTGATTTAGCTTCTGCAGATGGTGACATTTTATAAGCAATACTGGAAAACAGACAACAATGGATTGTTTGAAATTAAATGCAGCCCTTACTTCACGAAATAATAAAGTCAGAGCTTTGAAATGCCTAATATGAAGGAAATACAGATGTTTACGAATACACAGATTAAACAAACCCTTATTCACTGATGGAACATGTTAAAGATACAAAAAGAGTTATCTTACAGAACAAATGTTTTAACACAAATAATAAAAAACCAAACCAAAATAACTTGAGCATGGTCTAGCAACATGTTTTTCTTTTCCCTGCTGCAGACTTTGACATCTAGTTTGAGTTTACTGTTTGGCTTTCACTACTGGTATTAGTAAGCCACTTATATATTTGAAATATAACATATTAATACAACTTCTTACACCAAAATTAAATAGTCACTTTCCATTGTTAAATATGTAAATATGAAACACTTTTCCAGGCTGCAAAGCGGAATTCTTGAAATAACACATTTCCAGGCTTTTACAGAAACTTCTGATTAGGAAGACATTATCATATTTGACACAGGAAGTGTTTCTTGATATGAGGAATACAGAATACCAGATATAGTCAAGATGCATAGAGTGCTTTTTGATTATTCAAAAATATTGATCTGAAGTGATAAAATTCCAATGTAAGTACATTTGTTTTCTTGAAATCTACTATGATAGGTAACACAGAGTTGATAGAACTGTTATTTATCATTTTTCATGTGAGTATAGTATAAATTGTACCCTAATGAGAACAGACTTGCAACCTTAACAGTGACAATTAAATAAACTTAAGTATTGACACTGTTGTACTGCAGTCATGCTTTTATGCATTTAACAATATTTAAAAACTGAACATAACCAATACAAAAATTAAGGAAACTGAGTTAAAATAAAGATGTAGAGAGCCTCAGACAATGCTGAGAGCTGTGAAACACATGGTGTGGAAAAGCAGCATGTAACATCTTAGGCTAGTGCAAGTGAGAGAAGAAAGAAAGAAAGAAAAAAGGATACTGTTTAAAAAATAAATTTAGGTAATGTCCTTAAAGGCACCAAGGCATTTTAGAACATTTTGGAGTGTGAGAAGAGTTGTTTTGTTTCTCTTACAACTCACATGAATCAAAGGAAGTTTATTCTTATAACTGGGACATCAGGAAGAATACAGGGATGCCATACTTGTATATTTATTGAAAAACAAGCTATGGCTGAGTGAAAAATTAATGCTGAAGACAATTACGCATCAGGATCTGAAATGAAGAGCTGTTCCTAATTCTCGTATAAGCAAATTGCACAATTAAAGCTCAGCTCTTCAAAAATTCCTCAAGAACCAGAACTAAGACTGGCATGACAGTGTTTACCCTCACCAGCACTGATGAGCTGCACTCACCTTTACAGTAATCTGCGGGATCCTCCTGCTCCTCATCGTCAGACCCCAAAATCTCCTCCTCTGGCTCCGGCGGGGTGGGCTCCGGCAGGGGTGGAGGCGGGGGCGGGGGTGGAGGTGGGGGTGCAGAGGGAGCTTTCTGCTGAGGCTCTGGCCTGGAAACACAGGAGAGAGCACACCTGGTAAAGAGCCTCCTCGCTGGGGTAGGCCAGCCCTTCAAGGGGGATGAAAAACCAGGGAAGCATCTCATGTCCTCACTGTCACCTTTCATATCCCTTTGGGACAGGGAAGGCATGGACAGAGAGGAACCTGCCCAAACCAAGAGCAGGTCTCAAGTGAAAGAGCTTGCAAAAGACACAAAGTATGTAATCAGATACAGACCAGCTTTTACAATTCCTGATGAGCAAATGGGATATTAGACTCATCTTCTTGAGCACAACTGAGAAGTATTTTTCAAAGAATATCAAGTTACTCAAAAGCTCCTGCCAGCTAGCTGAAGTAGGAAAGATCTCATTAATGCACAGCAAGAAACAATCTTCTAGAGACACTGACCCAAATCTTAATGCACTTCTCCTCTGCAGCTGCTGCTAACACAATGGAAAGCTGTGTCATTATACAAAATGCTGAAAACATCTATTAGAAAGAGAAAGAATCTCATCTTCCTAAGCAGTCTACAGTGCTCATCCCAGAGCATATCACAGGCTTTAAATGCACTAATTAATTAAAAAGAAATTAAACAAAATCACCTGACACCATCAGACAAGGGATGGGTGGGTTTTTTTGTCCTGCAATTCCAATTAAAAAAAAAAAAAAAAAAAAAGTGAAATATATTTTATAGCTTGTTCCAAAGAATGCTGTACTTGGTACAACTATGAATTACTCACATTTCAAAACTGATTATTTTCAACAAGCTTAAGTCCAGGGTTGAAGTGATATGACCTCTTTGTCATATAATTAAAAACGCCTTCCCCCAATAGGTTGATGCTGCTATTTTTTGTATTCATACCACTTACAAATTAAAAGGATATACTTCCCAAATACATTTGCAAAGTAACTTAAAACATTTGTGCCATCAAAAGTTGCTATAACTTATGTTTACATCTACTTCAAATTAACCACACCTAAAAAATACATATTAACAGTATTTTGTCCTTCATGTCATAAAAAAACCAGAAATCTGTAATTTGCTGATGTTTCAAGCACCTAAAATTAAGATCCCTATACTTCGTTTATCACAAGTAAAAACTGTACTTATGTTTATCCCACTTCTATGTCCACTTCCTCATAATTCCTTTTTCTTTTTACACACTGCAATTGCTCAAGACAGACAGAGCATTTGATGTCAAAGAGAACATGGCTGGCCAGAAACAAATGCCACTGGCAACACTCACCACCTGCACAGTAGCTGCTATTACATCTCTGCTTAAAAGGACATCACTGCAAGCTGCATTGCATATCAAATTTATTTGCCTGCTACCTCTTTCAGATAGTAAAATTCTTCAGTCAATAAATAGTCAGATCTAAAAACGGGTATTTTGAACTAATTTATCAATGATTTAAGTTATGATGACAATCTAATTAAGTAAATGAATTTACGTCATTTTTAACCACAGGAAACTAGACAGAAGAGAAAGATGGGATCCATTTGTATGATAAAAAGTAAATATACCTGCACATGTTCCTACCTAAAATTATGTTGGTTGTCTGCCTCCCTCTTTCATTTCTGGCTCCCAACAGATGTCTTCATCTGGTACACTGAGAGGAAAGTAAACTGCAAATGGAAGGTTCAGCACATTCTCTGACCACCTAATCTTACTACAAATGAGATTACTGGCCCTCCTGGTTTCATGAACCAGCCTGGTTTCACAGTGACAGTAAATTGACTGCTCCCACACCTGATCTGAAAGCTTTAATCCAACAAATCATCATAAAAGGACCTACTTTACAAATCCTGAAAGTCCATCTGCTGGGCACAAGACCATTTTGGATACACAGATGGAGAACTACGAACACTTAAAAATTAAAAACTAACAGTTGGACTTGATGGCCTTAAAAGTATTTTCCAGTCTAAATGATTCTACAAGCAAGAAAAAGAATGCATAGTGAAACAGCCTGCACTTCATCAATATATCTGAAAACAGGGTGCCAGGAACACAGGCACATCCATCAGTGCTTGGACTCCTTATTTTGGATGGTACCATCATCTTACTTTGCTCTGACCACAAGTGTCCATGTTACCATTTTGGTCACATGAAATGGTACAACTATAGAACAGTCCAGGGTAGGGTAGGGAAATGCAGTGTGGTGTAAATTCAAAAATTCTTTGAAATAGGTTAAAAAAACAGGATTGCTTCTGAGTCTTTCTCAAGCTAATGTATTTGATTTTGGTTTGAAAGGGGTTATCTTTCCTGTCTTCAATCCCAGTTGACTTTTAAATTCAGGAGTGTTTTCTAACTGTCCTTTGTGGACACCAGGAAGGAAGGAAAGATATCACTGTATTTCCGTCTGGAGTTATTTATGATTTTTATCTGCAAATAACAAAACACTGCTTTAAAGTGAGGAAGATCTTGGTTTTCTCCATTCAGCTTTGCTTGCATCTTTTGGAGCAATCAATTATTAGTACAGAATGATGAGGGAGGGAAAGAAACGTGCTGATTACATCAATTTGACTGCTGATTCTGCATTTTTGGCAATTTTTTCCTCTAGTTTCGAATGCTTAGCAAGAGATTCTTACCATTCTTTGGTTTTGTTCATGTTTACTTTTCTAGGATATATGTAAAGATCAAGTCTTCGACACTTCACTTGATGGCTTAAATTCTACCTACAAGTTGAGTAACTCATCCTGGCATCCCCAATCCTGCTCTTCTGCCAATTCATAGTTTCACAGTGTTAGGAAGGACATCAATGAGAGAACTCCAGTTCTGCTATTTCTTAGGGGCCTTTTATTGAATTGCAAAGATCAGCTAGGATGAATGCTTCAACAACATCTTCATTTGCGATTTAGGGCATGAATATACAGTTTATTCAGCTTAGATTTCATTTTTCCCAGTATACTCTCTAAAATGTAAATTATATTTTCTTTTGACTAGACTTTAAAACATTGTTGGCATTAAAAAATCCAACCATCTAGAAACATAGTTGAGTCACAAACACGTCTGTAATGTCCATTTCCTTTTCAGAAACATAAGTGTCAAATACTATTACAACATAAAAAGCTATTCAACTACCATTATTTCAAGTTATTAGTCTTTATTATTCCTAAAATGCTATGTAATAATATGCATTAGGTAACACATGCATGCAGAGATAAATATTAAACCTGTTTTCTTTTTCTGAAGTAATTATTTGGTACTCTGTGGTCTAGCACTATTAGGTTGTTCATCACCATCCAAGCACAAACACTTAATCAACAGAAGAAGATGACACACTATTTCCAGACTCTCAGTATTTTGTCAGCAAGTATGCAGAGAACTGACCAACTCCACAGGCTACAATGACAAACCTTAAAACTGTAGTGAAAGAAACATTAAAAACAACTAGCAAACACTAGCCAGCATTTTTTGTCTTTCAACTACTGCCTTTCCCATGGACAAAAATAAATTTACAGCAAAGTCCAATCAAAAATACAATTAAATCCTATTTTTAAACTGCTCTTATAGGGAATACTTAGTAAAAGACAAAAGAAAAGCTAAAGTATTTCTCCTCTACAGTGAACTTGAAGCAAAATGCGTCAAAACTCTGCATGGCGTCTTACAAAAAATCAACTGCCCACTGTTATGAAACACAACATTTCTGACAACTTAATTTTACTGTTCTCCCTCATGGACATGTTGCTCCATGCTCCCCTACTGGGTAACAGCCAACAGTAAAATCAATCTCCTTAACACTCAAACCTCAAAATGCTGAGAATATTCAACTATGAGAAATCCAGGAAACTCCATTCTTTCTTTGTTGTTGTTGATGTTCTGGGGTCATTTGCTATTCTTCTGTTTCAGAAAAGGTAAAACAAGAGCAGTGGGAGTTATTAAAAATCACAAAATGCCTTCCATATGGGAAGCATCTGAACATACTGGAACTCTTCAGCCAGGAAAACAAGACAGCAGAGTGCTACAAAATCTTGCAAGATACAGAGAAGGCAAATAGGAAATGGCTGTCCACTGCTTCATCTCACAATTGAGCCAAATTGACAGAAAAGTTAAAAAAAAAAAAAATTACTCATGCAATACTAAAAACTAAAGTGAACTTTTCTCCGTCCAATATCATGGATAAGAGAAGCTAGTTAAGTCCAAATAGGGCTCAAAAAAACTCCTGGAAGAAAAGCTGACTGATGGCTAACCCATGACTGCCTTTGGCTTGTGATGCCCAGCAGCCTGGGACCATTGGATGTGGAACAGTATTTTCAGCACACTGGGGCACAGCCCTGCACTCCTCCCCAGGCAACTGCTCCTGGCCAGAAGGAATGTAGGTGCACCTTGGGTCTGTCCTCATGCACTCACTCCATCTTCAGACATTCCTTCTTTTTCCTCAACAAATGAAAGACTTCCATTACTAAAAACCAAAACAGATTTCAGGCCTCTTTATCCTCATAGACAAAAAGAAAATGTTTTCATTATGAAGTAATGGGTAAGAATGTCTTGCAGACAAGACTGCTAGAGAAGACTCCCTCCGTAAAACCTGTCCCCGTGGTGAACAGGCGTACAACAGCAGGAATCCCTCTCTGTGAACACTGTACTGCACTCATGGTGACTACTTTTAGGTAAATAAAGCTTTACCTCAAAAGTAGCTAAAACCTGCACCCAATTCTCCTACCTTTAGGAAAGCATAATTTCAGAAGGAAAACAGATTGTATCAAATTAAAAAAAAAAATTGGGAGACAGAAATTTGTCAGATTAAACTAAGAACTATCTCAATCTGAGGGGAAAACAAAACTCCCCTTAAGATATTCAGATGAACATAACCAAAGACATTTTCTGCTAACAGAAAATGCAATTAAAATTAGGTTAAATGACTTCTTCATATATCTAATAAAATATAGAATAAACTATATTCTAACAACGTTGTGAATCTTCTGCCATGTCCACAGAGGTTCTATAGCAAATTTCAATTTGAAGTGGTAAAAAAGAGGAAACAAGGGGGAGGATGAGCATAAGAAGAATTACGCTGTAAGCCTCCTAAAAGATGGGAGCGTTACAAAATCTACTAGTGAGTGTGGGTCCATCTGGAAGGAGCTCCAGCTATGCTCCTCCCCAGCTTCTGAAGGCAAAAGCTTTTATGCTCCTGGGCAAGGCTCTCAAGGTTCTAGAGAATTCAAAGTCTGAAATCTCTATACACGAATTTCTTACAGCTGTTATTAATCACTAAAAGACTCAGCTATTTGGACCTCTTTCTTGTTTGTTCGAATGGTGTCTGCTTTACGAGCTGAATTCTTGCCTGCTCTTTTTTCTCAAATGCAAATTGAGCTTAATTAGACAGGTGCCTTCTAACACTGAGCTCTTTGAACTGGAGGCAGCCTTAAATGGAGGCTTTCTAAATAAATTCACACACATAAAACAACAAAAAATGTAAGAAAGATCAAAATAACTCTAAAGGAACAAAATTATGATCCATGTTTCAAGTCAGATTTTGAGTGGATTAAAACCATAGAGTATTTTAAAATTTTAATAGTTAGAATAAATTATTTGTAATTTAATCATTTTTAATTCTACCAGAGTTCATCTAACTGTTTTCAGAATCAAAGTCGACAAATCCAGAAAGAAACAGGGCATAAAGAGATGTGTTTTTAACTAACTCCAAGAAATTTTTGATGTGAACTTCTGGGGACAGCTTTGCTATACATGAAAAGCACTATTTGTGTTCTTACTGTGGTATGAAACTGTACTATAATCTCCAATTCTAGAAAATTTATGCATTAAAAGAGAGAGTGCTGGTATGTCACAAACACGATGCAGTTTCTACATCTGGTCATTATCAAACAAAATTATAATTCCTCCTGGAACTGTTAACATTCCTTCCAAAGATACCATCCTACCATCAAACATTAATAGAAGTACCAGTAAAAATCCCTCCCAGAAGGGAACAGGGTGAGACACAGTAGCTTTTGTAACCTCAAATAGCAACACAGAATGAATTTTTCATTCCCATCTTGCTTACTAGTCTTTTGGAGGCCACCTTAGGCTTGAATGCACAAAGTCCAAATGAAATGCCAAGGAACACTGCCTTCTTCTGTTCAAAACAACAGCTACTATAAATAAATGCCATTTCACGCAGCAAGTACTGCAGTTTTACCACACCACCGCCCCAGCCCAGCATCACAGGAAGAACACAATGCCACGGGCAGAGCTGAGGGGACCCAGTAGCAGCCTACCATTACATCAAATCACATCTAGGATGAAGCAGTTAAGTCTGCAAAGTTTAGGAGTTAGCTCTTACGGTGTTTCTCTGACATAGTTACACCAAGTTCCCAGAGGTAAGTGGTTCCAAGCTCTGAAAGTCAGTCCCAAATGAAATTTTGTTCTCAAACAAATGCGATTCTGTTACAATGTTCTTAAGACATGTTCTTAAGATGTTCTTAAGAGTAAATCAGAAGACAATACTATCCAGAAAGCCTCAAGCTTAACTGGACTTGCAAAAATAACATGTTTTCTTCCTCAAATACTTTTGTTCTTCACAGAGTTGTATTTTCCAGACAAGTCATCTTTTACAGACTTGCAAAGGGAAAAAAGTCAAGTTAATTAAAAAATACAGACCCACCTGTCAGCACAAAAAGAAAATATATAAATAGATACTCAGCAGCTTGCACCTCATCTGTATTTCTAGTCACCAGCAAAGTGTTGTAAAAGCTGAGCATGATAAAATCATAGAATACCTTGAGTTGGAAGGGACCAACCAGCACCATCAAATCCATCTCCTGGCCCTTCAGAGGACAGCCCCAGGAATCACATCATGTGCCTGAATGTTTTGTCCAAATGTTTCTTAACTGTGTCAAGCTCGGTGCTATGACCATTTCCATGGGGTTCCACTGCCCAGCCACTGTCTGGGTGAAGAACCTTTTCCCAATATGGAACCTAAACTTCCCTTGACTCACTTCATGCCACTTCCACAAGTCCTGTCACTGATCACGTGAGTGAAGAGATCTGTAACACACCTTCTGCAGAAGAGGTGACTGTCAGATCCAGCTTCACAGAGAGACATCAGGCACTGGGCAACCCGAGACCCAAAGAGCTACACCTACCATCAGGTGTGTCTGCGTGGAGGTCCTTGTCACAGCTGATGCAGTGACTCCAGCACTACCAGGGAATGAGTTCTGAGGCAGGACCAGACCAACCCCGAGCAAGTGTTCACTACTGAGACTGGGGATCAGGGTGCCTCTTTCCAACCTCCTGCACCAACTACTGACTCTGTCCATTGCCTCTGTTAGCAGCTCCCAGACATCACGGTCTGGTGCCTGGCTCCTGGGTTGCACGTACCTGATTTTTCCACTCTGCCAGTGGAATGGCCTCTGTGGAGAGGAACCTTTCCTCATGCCCTATTTGCCTGCTGTGGTTGCTTGCACTCCCTAGGGGCTGTATTTCATAGGCATGGGGATGGTTAACACTGTGTTTTAATCTCCCACCGTGACTCTGGCAACACCCTAATCAAGAGGTCCCACAAGAGCTTTTGTCTAAAAAAATTTAAGAAATTCCAAAGAGCCAAAGTGGAGAAACAGAGCTGTCATAAATACATGTATTATGTACAGATCAATGGAGAATACAGCTTCTTATATATACATCCTAACATGTCAAAATAAAACCTCCACCTGAAGTACATCAGATATGGAATACCAGTCCAATGCAATGACAAAAAACTTGTTAAAAAATAAGCTAGTCTCATAAACCACACATGAAGCTTTAACTTCTTCAAAGTTCAAGAATCAAGAATTCTTTTCAAGAATCCCTTCTCATGCTGTAAAGCTGCTTCTTCTTTGTGCAGCAACCTTCACTTCTAACCAGTAAGATGACTTGACAAAAAACACTAGCAGAAGGTGACAGAAATGGGCACTACTTTGACTTCTTTTTTCCTCTCACCATGGCCACATGATGGATTACTTTTAACAGAATGAATCACAAGTGTATAAATGGAAATTAATTTTTGACTTTCTCTCTGGCATGTATGTTGTAGTATTTAATTTCTGCCTTTCTCTCTGGCATGTTAAATTATAGTGTCTCTAGTCTTTCTATTAATAAGATATATTCACAAAACATGCTGTTGTTCCTTCAGTATCCTACAGTTGCCACTAGCAACAAATTTACACGTTTTGAAGGAGGGGGGAAGAATCACCCCCTGCTCACCAACAGCCCTAACTGACCCTGGAGAAGTTAGCAGATTTAACTTGGTTTGGCACTAAAACTACTTAAAGTGACTGACCTTTTGAGGTCAAATATGGACTGAAATATGAGTTTGTCACTAAATTACAAAATACAGGATTTAGTCTTTATCACAAGACAGTAACTCCTTCAAGGAAGTATATATTCCATTTATATCTTAGAAACCATATGAAGACAAATGAAGCAAAATGAAGCAAAATGAGCATGAGTAAACCAACAAATGCAGTGTTTCATTCCCCTTTTTACCTATTTAACAGCCTAGTAGAAAAGATTTAATAGGAATAGTGAAATTGTAACCCTCCACTTAGTATCAATTGCAGTCAAACAGCAGAGTACCTCTTGCCTTTGGTTGGTTGTTTTTTTTCTGACCCATAAAGCACCCTGGTAAAACGTAATCCTGGCTTCATGTGATCATCTCAGTGCAAAAATGCATTTTTCATGTCCACATTTACTTAATGTTTAGAAGACCCATTCATCCCACTAAATGCGAATGCATCATGCTCTGGATTATGTCTGGGAACTCAATTCTTCAGGCTATGAGAAAAGGGTAAGCAGACAGGCATTTTGCATTGGACAAACACTGGGGGACATAACTGCCAGGTGGAAAAAACAGAGCCTGAAAGGAACAAAGTTGCATGACTAAGCCAGCAATTAGAAGAACCTCTCTGTCTGCAGCAAATACAAACATTCACTGCAGTGATAAATTCTGAATGCTTCAGTTGGAATTCTATTGATATCAGACTTCTTCTTCCTTTCATGAAGCCAAAACAAGCATTTTGCTAGAACTCTTTACGTTAACGTAACTCCTTTTCACTACCAGATTTTCTTTCAAAATAAAGAATTGAACTCCATCCTTCAAAAAACACTCAACTCCTCTCCCAAATTTCCAAGTCCCAGCGGCATTTCCTCTATAAAACAAGAGTTTTAATAAATCTCTTCACAATTCCAACTAGCAGCTATTGAAGTACCCAGCTTCCATTGCAGTATCATTAAAAATTATAAAAGCAAGCTAAACAAGCAACTCAACACATTTTAACTATTAGTCCCAAGTTGCAAAGATGCCTATCATGCAAAAACTTTTTGCTAGTGTTCAGTAGCCAGTTATATTCTTCCATTTTGGATATACATGGTCATAAGCACACTATATGAAATGTCTGCTTTGAGTTTCTGCATATTGCTCAGTCCTGTTAATTTAAGCACTGATTTTCCTAACAAAAATAAGTAAAAGCAGCAAGAAGATTGCCGAGTCCAGCTGCAGTCGAAAGCAAGCAAATGGAAAAATCACAGATGTTTTTCACAAAAACTCATTTTCACCCAAATAAAGATAAATAACAAGCAGCTGGTTTTAGCTTCACAACCATTTACTTAATCTTTTTGTCTTCTTGCCTTCCTAGAGCCAGTAGCAATTATTACTCTTCAAACACATGAAAACACTTTTTGTTTGGGTAACTTTCATAAACTCAACTTTAAGAAAGCAGTTACTTAAGTTCCTTGGCTTAAAAAGTATCTTTTTTTAAAGTGTCTAGATCTCTGATTCTTTTTTTAAGTTTACTTTTTATACTTCTTAATGCAAAACTGAAGTTGATCTCTTGCCCAACAACCTCATAGAACATGGCATATTTTATTTTATGCAGATGTTTCCAAAAGCCATGACACTCAGCACGCTCTCCTGTCACATTCCCTCAATGAAGAGGTCTTCATTCTCAGTCTGTAGGACTCCTCCATGTGCCTTTTGTCTTTCCAGATGTTTCCAGGAAAATGCCTTTCCATCCCTTATCCACATCAACCATTTATCTTGGGGGCTGTAGAGGCAATTTTGGAGCTTTCCACTATTTTTAAAGCTTGCAAGTGAAGGACTTTTGTCACAACAGGACACAAAATAAAGATGCTTGACTCCAGTTCAGCAGGCAGAGGAGAATCAGAAGGCTCTATTGTCTAAATCTTGACACCTTTTATAAGGTGTTCCAATACAGACTAACAGGATTGGTTAACAGGAATGACACCTCCCCAATTCCCAACTAAAGAAATGGCAAAATACCACCTGCAGAAGGTTGTTTTGAGAAACTGCTGGTTGTTTGCTGCATTTGTTTTGAGAGAGGTTTTTTGCTGACAGCTTTTCCCTTGGGAAAAATCAGCAACTGCCCAGCAGGCAAAAGTCTCTTAGAAAATCATAGCCACAACATTTCATTTGACTGGATCTTCAATAAGCAAGCAGCCATTTCAGTAGAGCTAGGAAAGTCACCCCAGTATTACAGAGCATTGTCCAGCTGGCTTGAACGAGGCAGTTTTGTATACTAAATACTGTGACAATTCCTGTTGAGATTTTCAGAATCTATTTTGTGTCAGCAAGTCTGAGAATAAGGGTTATCAGACCATCTGACTCATCCCAGCCTTGGCATGCTTTACCTCACAGCATGGATGCTGGATGACTCACTTATTGGAATATTCCTATTTCCAACAGCAAGACAGAGTCTCATCCATGGTGGAAAAGCATTCAAGGAATCCCAGCTGTCATGATATCCCAGATGAACTGTCTCTCTTGTAGACAAGACGCAACTCAAGAGGCACCTGCCTACGAGAGTAAGATCTTTCCATACCCTGTGTCTTGCTACCAGAACGCTGTGATTTAAGATTCCTCTACGAGGGTAGTAAACTCCACAGCTCAGGAAAGGAAGCTCCCCTTGCAAAGGTAAATTCTGGACCCAGTTTACCACAAGAAGTGGACAGCAACTATTATTTCCAGGAGTCTACAGCCTCTAGTTCACATATTTTCCAGGGGTAACCTTATCTCAGGGTTTGCCATGGAAGACACACAACGGTGTCTGCTGCACCTGATCCTACACAGAGCTCTGACAAACTGAACAACTTTCCTGTTCCAGGTTTCAAAAGTCAAATGACCAGGACAACTGGCATGACACAATAAAGATCAGAAGCACTGTGGTGCTGAGTTCTAACGGCAGTAAAGGACAGTGATGGTGTGACTTCAAACCCCTAACATTTTACAAGCAGAAACTGAGGTCCAAGGAACATGGCAAGCTTACTGCTGCTGAAAATGTAAATGTTAAGGTGTTATTGTGGTGACAAAGCTTCTGATCTTACTGGTGCTAAAACAATGACACACTACGTATGTTTGTGATGTGCCAATGCCATGACTTTCACTGAGATTGTGTCAAAGGCAGCTAAAGTCTTCTCTGCCATTAGCTCATTAACAAGCACCAGAGAAGTCTTCAAGCTATGTAGACTCTCAGTAATAATGAATGGTAAAGAGCTAAAGAAAACTCTGAGTTGAACCACTATGTTTCAGGAGATTAGGCTAAGAAGAACTAGAAGCACAGAAGGATCATCACCCCTTATGTACCTACAGTTACTGCAGAGGCTAAGTTGGTTTTCTCCTCCTGAATGCAGATCTGTGTACACAGCGCAGCTGTGCATGCAGACTATCACTGAGAGTTTTGATTTTCTAAACCTCTGAAAATGTGATAGCTGAAGCACAGGCTGATTGCAGGATGGGATGGAGATATTCCACTATAAAATGAGACATCCTTAAATCATCAGCATGACGAGGCAGCCAAGCCTTGGACAGCTGTAAAATGCCTTTGAGCTTAATCCTGACTGATACTGTGGGTGCCAGACATAGGAAAAGGCTAATATTCCTCCATGAACATTTTATCTACTTGGATTTCTACAAGAGTCCCAGCTAGGGTAAATCAGTTCCCTTTAGACATTTGATGAATTGTTGCTAGGCAACATCAGACACAGACTAACTGTATAGTGCCAGGATTGGGAAAGAAAGATGATGATTCATAGGGATGAACAGAGCCCTTCACACTTCTGAAGAATACTGCTTCCAGTTCAGTTAATCTTCTCAGAAGGTTTGACTTCTCAGAACATCCCACTTCACTGAGGTGGAGCAAGTACTTTGCGTGTAGGAGGAATACGGAAATGCAAAGAGATCGCAGAACCATTCGGGTCAGAAAACACCTTTAAGGTCATCAAGTCCAACCATTAACCCAGCGCTGTCAAGTCCACCACTAATTCCTGTCCCTAAGCACCGCATCTACACATCTTTTAACACCTCCAGGGTTAGTGACTCAACCACCCACTCAACAGTCAAGATGAACAAAGCTTCACTTTAGTCACATCAAAACTGCAGCATTAAGCAACCCCTCCCCTAAATGACTCCCAGTACTGAGTACCACTGAAGGGTAACAGAGGGTTGAAAAAACAAACAAGCAAGGATTATCTTTTGCAAATCCAGAACCAGAGCAAAAGGACTGCCATTAAAAAAAGCGTTTTCTTAAAGTCTTTGTGACTTTATAATTTCTTTGTGAAAATCATTTGAAAGGAGTTCAGAAGGTGAAAACTAGAATGAAAATGCTACAAGACTACACCTCAGTCTATTTTGTCCCTGTTTTGCCTCAGGAGAAAACTTCTTTTGTCCTCAGTACGTAAGTCTCCTTGCTATTTCCATGCAAATATAGCAGTTAAAACTGTGTATACATTTAACATTAGCTTTCTGTAATGTTAAATATAACTAAAAGTTATTTTTCTATTGCAAACAGCAAACAACAGGTTTCAATTTCTACTGTTAGACATATCTACTTATCCAACAAATTTATAAAAATTGCTAAATGTTTTTGTGCCTTGAAATACATTTCCTGTCTAAAAATGTAGGTCTGCATCTCTTCCCTTGCATAAAAATACCAACGACAGCACAGCATCAGCCTTTCTCCCAGTGCCACCACGTTGCCATGGAAACTGGACCCGATTTCTACTGCTAACATAGGTTCCATGTAAGCAGGAAATGAGCTTAAGTAATATTTATATAATATGCACCACAGAACATATATACAACATTTAGATTGCACTGGAGGCCTCCAGACTGGCTGAAGCAGCTTTAAGGATTCTCAGACTGTTTCTATCAGACATTCAAAGTATATTTTTATTACCAGCCTCAAAAGCATAGCATAGGAAATGCACATATATGTGGAATTTAGTATATTCCTTTCTCCTTGTTTTCACTCAAAAAGCCAGACAAGCTCCATACTTCATAAGTAAATAAAATCATGTGTTTTTCAATTGTCCTGTGAAGAAACTAGAAGTTAATTTATTCCTTTAAGAGCCTTACTCTCAAAAAGACAGGACAGGAGACTATGAAGGCTATTTTTTGTAACACAATCTGAAACAAAGGAAAGCCAACCTAACATTCAGCATTCCCCTTCTTTTAATAGCATGGCATGTCTTTCTTCTCTTTCCCCCTCACTCTCTTTAAAAAAATTTCCTATAAAAATACTGCCCCACAATTCTAGTGGGGGTTTGGTGTTGGTTTTTTTCCTCTGAATACAAGCTGTGTACGCCTATAATCATAGAAGGGACCTCTGGAGATCATCTGGTCCAACATCCTTGCTGCTCCAGCTAAACCACCTAGAGTCAGCTGTCCAGAACCATCTCCAGATGGCTTACTTGGAATATCTCCAAGGATGGAGATTCTACCACATCTCCCATGGGCAAGCAACCCATGCTGGTGCTCAGCTTTCAGCACCAGGCATGAGATCAGGAGACATATTCAAACTTCTAAAGAGAACAACCCACTGAATGATAATATAATAAAAAACATTTTCAATACCAAAACAGCTTTGTTAGGCAGCTTACCATAAAATGACATAACACAAAATACCTTTCAAGCATACTTAAAGGTGTGGCAAATGATGCAGAGACTTTCACATAGAAGAAAAAAACTAAGTCTAATTTCCCTCACCTCTCCCAGACTCTCTCAAAACACTTTTTCAAAGGTAACATGTTTTGAAAAGAACTACTGGTCTTAAACAATTTTTTTTTTTTGTCTGGAAGAATTTCTTACTAGAAATATGAGAGTGGGAGATAGAGGCTACACAAATTCTCTATATGCAAACAACATGAGGAAGACTCAAAATCTGATTTAAATCCTTGATCTGCACAATCAGAAACATAATTTTTACTTCAAGTAGCTAGTTATTTTCTATATCATAAAGCCAATACCCAAAATCTATTACTTTAGAGTCAAGTCTTACTCTCTTTCTCAGCTATACAGTCTTGGTTCCCAACAAAAGGCTTTAAAGTTGAAAACACTACTGGCATGAATTATCTTGAGGGCAGAAATCCCATAAAAAGGAGCAGACGCAGGAACTTGAGCACAATGATATTAGAAAGGCTATTTTAGGTCAGTTCAGTGATCCACACAGACCAATAATCTATATTTAGAAAAACAGCTACATGCAGATGTCAGAGGAAAAGCATAAGAACAAACTAAGCACACAGGGATCCTTCCTCCTGTAAGCAATTCCGTAGTTTCCAGAAAACGGCAGCTCAGAGGCCACCAGATGGGATTCCTGTGTATTTAGTAACTCCCACCTGATGTTTACTCCATAAATCTATCCAGTTCCCCTCTGAGCAAATGGAAACTTCTAACATCCATCTCATATGGCATGGCATGAAATTCCAGAGCATGCTTACACCTTTTCCAAAAGACCATCACCTTGTGTTCTGTATCTGCCATCTCGTAGCTTCAACTGATACCCTCTGATTCTTGTCCTGAAAGCCTGCAAATGTTCATTCTGCAGTCACCTTCCTCCTGGCACTCAATTTTAGAGACATCTACTGTACACCCTCTGCCATCTGTTTGTCAGCCTAGAAGATTCCTACTCAATTTTGTCTTTCCTTACAGGAAAGCTGCTCTAGGATTCAGGATCCTACCTTTCACTCTTCCCTGAACCCTGTCACGCTGTTCTCTCCGTACACAATATTCCATAGCAATGTGTGGAGGGTGTGTATTTTAGTATAATGACATTTTCTACCATGTTGTCTCCTCTGTTTCTAATCATGTATTTGCCTCTTTTTATCACTACTGAACACAAAGCTGATGCTTTTATGAAGCACCTATATAAACAGTAGTTCCCTAAATAATGATTATCCATTCAGAACCCTTTATTTTATATGAAAAGTTAAGATTATTTCTCAGTATGCATTGCTTCAACATTTATTAGGCTGAATTTCATTTGCCATTTTGACATCCAGAATGCTGGTATTGAGTATGGTGAACTGGGCCTGATGTAGCTTTTTTGACCAAGATCCACCAACATAAAATAGAAGAGAAGAAATACATATACTTTCATCACGTAATATAATCAAAATAAGTTTATTTGTATGTTTGGAAAAACAAAGATTTGATTGGGTTTTTGTCTGTTTCTAACATCCTAGGTCTATGACTAGCTCATGTAACTCCCCAAAACTGTCTATTTATTTCTTATTGAGAGTGTGATTACAGTATGAGTTATTAGATCTTTAAATAGAAAGAGATTAATCAGCAGCTCTAACAGGAAATGACATTTCCTTTTAAAATATTATTTTACATCAAAATAATTATGTATCTCATGAATTTTAAATAAATAAGATTCTAGAACTGTAAAGAGACCTGAAATTAAAAATATTTAGCAAAGTCATAGACAGAGACTCCTGCTCTGCTTTAGTTAACACTAGACAGCCCCACAAAACATATGCTTTGCAAAAGAATGCAGAGAAGACATTCTCTAAAGTAATTTTATCTTTGACTCAAATATACTACTCAGGTATCTTCTCTCTTGAAAAGAACACATGCAATTTATAACATAACCTGGGACTTCAAAATAGTTACCTCTGAACTCGATTTTCTATGGATGTGATGACACAGTTGCCATTGACAGGAAGAAAGTATCAACATTAAATACTAGGTAGCACAGACTAAATTAGAAAAGAATAGTGTTCATAATTGCAACTCTGAAGCCATATGCCAGGAAGATAAAATGTACCTACCTAATTTGGAAAAGTGAGGAGACTAGAAACTAGAACTCAGAAACCTAGTTGACTTCAACTGTCTAAAACAATGGCAGAAAAAAAGGGCAATTTACACATTAGATGACTAGTAAAAATAGGTAATTTTAAATGAGTCAGTGCTACATCAATAAATGAATAAATGTTATTAAAAATAATCTTCCTTTTTATGAGGAGATGATAACAACTGAGAGATAGGGTTGCTTAAATTCCAGTGATAAATTCCTTTTTATGGGGAGATGATAACAGCTGAGAGATAGGGTTGCTTAAATTCCAGTGGTAACTGTTTACACTTCCAGGATATGAAAAAAATGAACCAAACATGTCACAAAATTAAGTCTTGATCAGAAAAACTATACTTCTCTGAAAATAGCTGCACTAAAAATATCCTAGTGACAATGGGTAAAGATAATCGAGAACAATTTTAACATCAATTGCTTGGGCTTCATTTGTTAGCTGTTTGCAGAAGCCAAAAATCAGTGTAGGCCAGATAGCTCCAAGCTCACAGCATACTTTGGCTTAGCAGTCTAGAGAAGATAATAGTTTCTTCAAGCAATTTATAAATCAGTAGAAGTCTTCCCTGTGTTTATAGCAAGGTAATATATTGAAAATTTTACTAAGTTTTGCAGTATAGTATGTTTTAATTTCACTTCATTATTACGGCTGCAAAGAAACCTGAACTTTATAATGCTACTTATTATTCTTTAGGTGATCGGAATATGTCCAAATAAAGATCCTACAAAATTGTAGCAAGCTGCAACTTAATCCAATAACATAAAAAAGTAATTTTCCCTTCAGCTATTTCTGTACAAACTTCTGTTCTCAGAGATGCCTGTTATTTACCTGTGTCTACCATTAAATAAAAAGTAAAAAATCTTTATGAATCATTAAGATCTATAAAAATGAATAATGAACCAATTCTAGTTTGAAAGCAGCTGCTTCTGCCTGCAAATGAGAACTCCAGTACCAGATTGATTTTTGTACACAGAGTCTGAACATTCAGCAGCATTCTCAGCTGTACCTTCCACCAAAGGTGTGCTTTCCACATGAACAATATACACATTTGTCAGTACTGTGAGGAATTTTAAGATCAACTGGGCAAAAGGGTAAGATGACTGTAATAAATACAACTAAAGGAATAGGAATGAATCCTTAAATGAAAACTGCTTTTAAAATATAAAATACTACTCTGCACTTTAAATTCATGGCAAACCTCAAGTTTGCTCTTTCTTAAAATTTTTTTTTCTGTCAGATCCCACTGGAAAAAGTACCACACTACCTTTAGTGCTAACACACAATTACACGTATTTGAAATGGTTTCAAAAGGTATTGCCCAACAATCAATGACCAGAAGCAAAACTGTTATAATAAAGTGGGTTTTAAGACCCGTGGATATTTGGTGTTTGGGTTGGTTTTTCTTTAATCTGTAGAATAAGATACCAATCTAAGCTAGGACAAAGACAGGTGAAGACAATGCTTCCCTGCTGATCTTCAAGGCTTTGCTCACTGCAGCCTCTCCACACAAAGCCTTCAGCTGACCCAGCCCAGCAAGGGCAGAAAAGAGTCATAAGACAGAAACAGGAAGACACATTCACTTATTTCCTGTAAATTTTCTGACTCTGTTAAATGTTTAGACCAATTAAAGGAAAACAGACGTCAGAAATGTGACTTAGTTTGTGTTTTCTTACCTGGTTTTGAACTGTGACTGGAACTGCAGGTACCATGGCCACCACTAGAAAAAGGCTTTTGGTTCAAGAGTGGAGATGACAGCAAAAGGAGTGTGTAGGTACAAAGATTTTACTTCAATTGTGTGGCAAAAAAATGCTACATTGTATTGCCCCTTCAGCCTCTGCTCCTTCTTTTTTGCCATTTATTTCAGGCATTTATCTCTGGTAAATATATTTAATATTCAGTTAAGTGATACACTATCCCCATGAAAGTAAACCACAATCTTCCTAACAACACATCAGGAGTAGACAAAAATTAAATGGACTTTTGCAAAGTATAAGCTGGTTAAGGGCCTATGAAAAACTAATTTGCAAAAGAGGGTCCCTAGAACCTGCAACCCTGATATGTAAAGGAAGGACGAGAATGCAGTATCACTCTGGGTACTGCAATGAAATGAAAATATCAAGAATACACATATACACAAGCAAAAGAACGTGCACACACAACACCAACACAGATGCCTCAAAAGATAGGCAATTTTGAGAGTTTTTTTACCTTTAAAAAAACCAGATTTGATACACAGCCACTACTCTATTTCCAAGCTCCAGACATGTTTTAGCACAGCTCTGTTAGATGTAACAAAAGCAAAAGATAATCATACTGATCCTCTGGATGACAAAATTTTGCAACAAAATTTTGTTCAGGTTGAGGGAATTCTGAACCAGAAACAATGTGAGCAAAACTGCTGTTACAGTTTTTAAAAAGGCAGTAATTTGCATTGCAATCAATGTGTAGTGCAAAACATATGTAGACTCCACAGTGAAATAAACAGTATTATTTGCTCCTCACAAAACAAATCTAGGATTTCAGGGTCACACAAATACTGGGGCTGAGGACCTTAGGAATAAGCGTGAGACTATTCCAGACACAAGACTAAGAAACACAGAAAATTATCTGAAAACAGGTTTGAGGGAAATGCAAGCTTTCAAATTTTCTTTACATTACCTGTCAATTGTATACTTACATCTGGCTTAGGAAGGATTTTCTTTTAAAACTCAAATGCAGCGTTTAGGCTGCATGTTTGTACAGGAACGGCTCTTTAGGAAAAAGCAGAAATATTGGAAAATATAACTTCTTTACTGTAGTTACTTCCCAAGCTCTACTTACTATTTCATTCTTTTAGATGTGGGGTTTTTTTAATTCTTTAGAGAAAATGAGAATCAGGATGCATTTAATCTTAGTGCTACATGTAACCTCAGAGAGCACAAACTGCAGCATTCTCCTACTCATATATGCACTGTAAACTGAGTTTATCACCTGAAAGGCACCTGCAGACTGCCCTGTCTCCATTCCCAGTGGTGGAGGAGCCAAGACAGAAATAAGTGAAGGGGTAGGGCCTACAAAGACCGAAATTTTTTTTAGTATAGAAGA
This sequence comes from Brachypodius melanocephalos, assembly GCA_013398615.1. Taxonomy (NCBI): domain Eukaryota; kingdom Metazoa; phylum Chordata; class Aves; order Passeriformes; family Pycnonotidae; genus Brachypodius; species Brachypodius melanocephalos. The sequence goes on along the minus strand of VZSR01001299.1, from coordinate 6,090,156 downwards.
GAATATTGAAGTGACAACGTAAGTGAAATGAATTGCTACATTTTGTTTTCCTAGGCTTCTGACAGTTCTGCAAGGCTAAATAACTGAGCATATGATTCCATGACTAAAAAAGGTTTATGGATATAGATTTAAGAGAAATCCCTACAATTCCGGCAATTCACTGACATTTTGTTTTTTTAACTTAAATTAACATTGCTCTTTGAAAGACACTGGAAGAAATTCACCAGGGAGAAGTAATTTTCTACTGCAAAAGATCAATTCTAAAAATGAACAGAGTGCCTAAACTGCTACAACTCTTGTTAAAATCTCCAGATTTACCTGAATATCTACCTGAAAAGGTATTTGAAACAGGGTAGTTTTATTTAGCCTATGGCCAAAAATAAAGTCACAGTTCTGCCTGCTTCCTTCTTCTACATGAGATCAAATAACAATTAGGAACTATGCCCAGATGATCCACAATAATCTGCTCAACTTATAACTTCACAGAATTTTTAATTGTAAAATTGCATGAGCTTAAATAAAACTAGTAAATTAATCTTCTACAAACTAAAAATTACTGTAAATCAAATTAAAATTACATGTAATGATTGCATCATTAAGTATGGTGCTGCACTAGTGACTACAAAGACTGGACAAACTTCTCTGCAAGAAGTTAAATGCTTAAGGTCAAAATGAGAATGTGGCTATGAACAATATTTTCCTCTAAATCAAAATAATGAAAAACAAAATAAAAAACCCCAAGTAACTTAAAAAAGGTATTTTCTTAGAACTACACTTTTCCAGGTCCCATTTTTACAGCTCAATAACCAGTTCAAATCAAAGGAGGTCATGTTTTGCAGAACCAGCCACCTAAAATAAACATGCAAAAAGGACAGGAAAGTTCAGAAATTACTGCTGCAAGAGTGTATGAATAGAACAGCAAGTGACAGTTTTGGAAGTCTGCTTTCCAAACAGCAGAATCTGCCCTCAATTCTCCCAGGATAGGGCTAGTAGTTAAATCAAATCATGTCTAAATACAGGGTCTAATCCACATTGAAAGCTTATAAATGTGGGCACACTCTTCTGCCATACCTCAAAAGGACCTAAATTTAACTCGTGACACGAACAGCTCTTAAACTTTCATCTCTTTTACTCCTCACACCTAATCTACAATAATTTGGAAACACTGCAAATAATTATATTATTTTAAAAGGAAAAGTTATCCTGAATGGTAGGATAAAGAAACATTTCAAGAAAGCTTTAAAAAGACAGTCAAACATCAGAATGCAAAATAAAGTCACTCAGCATTTTTTATTGGACTCAGCCTTCATCTTCAAGTGCACCACAGTGGTGTTAAAAATGTAAAGGCCTAAAGGTAAGAACTGCAATAATCCTTTCATAAACAGTTCTAGATAATGGGAATGAAAATCAGGCTAGTATTCAGACTCAGAGTTGTTCAACCACACTGACAGTGAGTTGCTTCTTGTTCAAGCTGAGGAAAAAGCTCTAAGTCCAAAGATATGTTCACTTTTCCTCAGTAATTTAATCTCATCAAAGCACAAGGTATTGTGTAATTTTAACAGTTTACATTGCAAAGTTATTTCAAGAAACCACTCCCTCACCTGTATCCATCCAGGTGATGGACAAATCAATTATGTGTAGTTGTAACAATGATCCTTCTGCCCAGAGACAACACAGAAATCTTCAGATAAAGGCTCACGGTTCTGACTTCATTTCTCCAGGAGATGCCTTTCAGCACTTCCTCGGTGTCAGCTGCTCCAGAACACCTCCGTGCTCACCACAGGAAGACCTCTCCAGCAGGCTGGCTGCCAGGCCCTCGGGCTCAGCTCCATGTCCTGCTGCCCAGCACACCCACTGGCTTTCCACAGGGTGAGATCTCCACATTTGGTCCCAGGAACTTGGGAAGAGCACGGCAAGTGTGGGAAGTGCCTGGGCAGGTCCACACTGAAGAGCAGAGCCAGCTGCAGGCACCGCTACCCAGGCACAGCCTGCCTGGGCTGCACTCTGAAGGCACAGTAAGGGACGCTCGGCTCACGGCTCTCCAGAGCCCCCATGAATCTTGTCATTTCACCTCTACCCACACAGTAAGGTTAGATCATTAGAGATAATGGCAGCCTTATCAGCACAACCAGGGAGCTGTAGCAGAAAAGTGGAGATGCCACCTTTAAATATAAAAAGCTGAGTGCTTTTGAAAGACCTACTGCTCATATTATGGATTCTTTGCCCTCTTAAATTACAGTATGAGGGGAAAGAAATGCTGTAGTAGAGAAATATAACATTAAGGCATCCAATTCCGACTCCCTTTTTATACTTAGGATTACAAAATGTTCTCCTAAGAAAAAGGATCATTGCATTTCCTGGAGATGGGTACAAGTATTGAAGGTACACTTATATCAAAACAAAGCCTGGAAAATATTGGCGAAAATATTACACTGTCTCCAAAATCAAAGGAGTTCTTTCTAAGTAAAACTGAGCATCACTGGCAGGGCCTGACAGTCAATGGGCTGATTAAGAAAGGAAGTTCTTTGTAACAACACTGTAGAACAGTCTGTGTAAAGAACAGGCTAAAGATAACCTTGGATATTGTGAGAAAAAGTCTACCAAAACAGAACAAATTAACTGTGTTTTTATGAGGATTTTTTTCTCCCTTCTTTCAGAAGTAAAAAACTGCAAACCAGAGTCACACAACTTACACAATACCCTAAATCCAAAGTCACGCCACTTGCCTTCAAAGTTGCAAATCAGTCTGGCTGAGTACAATCAGCACTGCTCATGAACTGTCATTCAGATTTAAAAAAAAAATTAAAAATATGGACAAGTGGGTGTAATATTCAGGCAGCAAGTGCTACACGTACACAGTGGTGAAAGGGAACTCAGCTGTTGATAAGACACTATTAATATCTATAAAAAACTTTACAACCAAGCTCATAAAAATGCCTTTTCCTATTGCTACAAAAAAAGCAGTGGTATAACTTTTTTATACAAAGGTGATTTTCAGCATTTTAAAGCATTGCTAAAGCTCTGGACAAACATTGCATCACTGCAAATAGCTTGTAGCTTTCAGTAAATAAATTAGTGTGTGGGTGCAACCAAAAACTGTACGGCAGCACTATGGCAAACAGAGGCTCAAGTTACTTGCAAGTCTGTAGTCACATTTCTGCAAGAGAGATTGAAACTAAGCTGAGAAATCAAAACAGAGATCTGAAACACACAAGTGACAAGACAAATGTGATGTCAGCTACCATATGGAAGAATCAGAGAATGCAATTTGTACGCTAGTTAGCAAAACAGGAAAGCAATAGTTGAAACCAGCTAGATTTAAAATGGACCCCATTCATCTGCAGGAACAGGCTATAGGGTAGCTTGAAACTGTAACAGAAGCAAAAGCTTGAATTAAAACTAGAAGATAACTAATTTTTTTTTTAAATTTTTAAGCCAACTCAAAATCAGGATTGCAACCTAAATCCATTAAGCCTTGAGGTTAATTCAGTAAATTAGAAAGACAACAGAACAGAATTTTTCCAAGAATTAGTACTCATCTCACAACAGAACAATTCCGGCTTTGGTTCTCTTAAAGGAGAACTCCAAAACACTGTCATGACTTCGCTAATTCTGCATGTACTCCCAGCCCTTCTATTTCTATAAAATACATATAAACCATGTCTATACCATGCATATACAAAGCAACCTCAAAACCAGATAAGTAGTGAAAGAGGTTTTCCAATTTTGTGCAAACCCCATGACCTGCCATTTATCTCACATATACTGTAGTTACAACACTATTGTCTTCAAAAATTATGTTGCACCCACTTAGCAGTTTTTTACTTAAACACACACATGCCTCCTAAAATAGAACTATTTCAGAATACGGAAAGATGCAAGATCACATACTCTCCTTTTGCAAACTCCTTATGAAGCTTGAAAATCTGTACATTTTCCTTTAAGAATTCGAATATTTTCCTTGCTTGTTCTTACTTTCAACATAAAACTACCATGTATGTTAGAAAATTCTGTAGGTGGTTAAAAGAATTATGTGATTATGTCTTTAGAGATGATGAACCTAAGATTTAAGATGAGATGTGAGGTTCTATCCTGTTTTGTCCTTTCCACTTCAGTCTGCCTTGATAAGGATTCAACAACACTGCCACTTTAATTAAAACAGTGAGAACTACTAATGCACATCTGACTCATGCAAAACAGAGAATATACCAGACTAGAAATTTTATTTTAAAAATGTAAAGAGCTGGATGAGTATCAAAAACATTTCTGAGAGTAGGAAGGGAACATTTCAGAACACCTTCATAACTTCTGTATACATTTCAAAAATAAGGTACAAGTTTATTTCTTCTTTATTCTGTATATGCCATGTCCAAGTGAATAATCATTAAAGAGAGAACAGTTATGGCGTTTAACATAGCATCTGAAATGGCTTCAGCAACTTACTGCTCACCATTTCAAAGCAGTCTTCACAACAAAAGACTAATACAGAAATATTTTCTAGAAAAAGAACACAAAGTTTGTGGGTTTTACTATATATTACCAAACAGTTCTAAATCCACACATATCAACTTCTGCTTATCTACAGACAGGAGACTTTAATCAGGGATCTACACTGACCAAGGTCTTTAAAAACATAACAATTTGCAACTCTCAACACTTTGTGTATTGAGTATATCAATCACTCAGTATATGTGATTTAACCTATCTTCTACAGTTTTAATATAAAACAGTATAACTGTTATTCTACACGTAGAAGTATAATAATGAACAGTTGCAAATTTTTACCTTCAAAAATATTTTTTCTTACTTGAAGAGTTCAAACATTATCAGTGTCAAGTGTGGTCCATTAATGTTCAGTAAGAAAAAGTCTAGATTTACTCAGGTCATTTACAGATTATAACTTCATTTCCTCCAAAACAAAACTTATCTTGACAATTCATGTAGCTACTTTGAGTTCTGCTAGCAGAAGAGTTATACTCAGTCACATCAAAGTTGCATCTACTTCATCCCTTATTCTATTCCTGACAGTGGCTGAAAGTGGATACCTTGGGAAAGGGTCCAGGAATGATCAAACAACAGCCAAACACTGGCCCAGTTTGCAACAATTTGCTATAGGGGCCACAGATAAAATCTTTATCAGTCTTCAGTGAAGTATTTTTCTACAAACTTGATCAGTCACTCCTTGAACTGATAAAAGTTAACAATAACATCCTGTGGCATGAACTTCTACACACTTTATTGCCCACATCTGAAGAATAATCTCCTTTTTGCTTGTTCAAAAATTGCATGCAAGCTTCCTCTGTGGGGAGAAATAGAAAAAAATTTTTTTTTGCTTATTTCATTTCACTCACCATTTTATATTTTCCATGTAATTTCTCTCCAGCATTTTATTCTTTCTGAGGTGAAAACCATATTTAAGGCACGAGGTAGTGCTTATTCACTACTTCCTTTCCTGACAGTTTCTAACATCATCTTTACAGTCTTTTTACAGCACTCAGTTGTGACTTCTTACAGCATTACTTGAACACTGATAATAATTGCACTAGATCCCATCAACCTATGTCAAAGGTTTTCCCCCCTGTAGTGGTTTCACATTTGCCACACGTGAAACCCTCGTGATCTTCATTTCACATTTCTTACGCTTTTATGCACATTATTTCCCTCTTGTAGCACTTTTTCCTGATTTTTTCGGCAATCCCTCAATTTTACTATCCAGACCATACCAGTACAACTAGTACTAACACTGCCCTGCCCTCTGCACCAGCTCTAACACTCCTTTATTTTTGTCTTTTGGAAGTTGTTCTAACAAGCTGAAACCTAACAGGCCAATGGTAAAGTGCAAATGAAGGCATAACCTGATGCGGACAATACTGCACAGAGGATGGGTAAGTTATTTCAACGGTAATGAGCTCTTGGATTTGCTGTTATTCAGTGTACCTTTTGAGTGATATTTATTAGAATTATCACCTTAGAATCTGTATAATTCACTTGCATCCAGCTCAGTTCTTCCAGTGGAAAGGACTTCTGCATCTTTCCAGGCACCTCCTCTGCCTGTGTTTGTGTTCACATCACTAAGCCAATGTAGCTCCCTATCCAGATGAAAACCTGCTCCCATCCTCTGTCGCAATTTTCAGGCTCATCAAACCTTCATCCAACTGATTACATCAAAAGCACCAGCTCCAGCATTCAAGATAAACAGAAGAAGCAAGTGCTGGGTATAAAGCAAGACTTTAATCACAAGCTTAAGCGAACTGTGAAACTGTGGCCTTGTGTTTTTTCAATATGAACTATCTTCTCTGTGAAATTTTACACAGAATCTTAAGAACTATGCAGTAATACATACAGTGCAAATGGCTTAAAGGGTAAATACACATAGTTCATTATGAACTCATGAAGAACAAAACTCCGGTGAGCTGGGTGATTCACCCCAATATTTCTCCTGCCAGTGATAATGAAATAAATACATACACACACACACACATATCTTCTCATACTCCTGATCCATGCAGTATGACCTTGTATTGACAATCATTACCACTTTTTGTAGACTTCAGCATCATCTTAACTAAGTCTTAGTTACGATTGCTGTGGAAGAATTTAACATTCTGTATTGTAAATTATGATAAAGAAACACAGCATTTTTGAACAGATACTGCTTTGAACAATGTTGAGAGTATATACACAAGCAAATATTTTATAATGACAGGTATTGTACGTGTTTGAGCCAAAACATTTACTAGAGGTAGAAAGCTCTCACATTTTACTGTATTAACAAGGTTCCTTTGCCAAGAGTTGCCTTTCTTCTCAGAATGAAACCAAATCATGCAATATTTTTAGTCATTGGTATTTGAAGGTCTCTCCTGTTAAACTGCTTCAGAGAGAGTGAATGCCATCACCCTAAGTCACCTTGTCAAAAGTTCAGTGACTTGCACATATTCTTCCTCTACCTCCATAAAGAGCTACCAAAAAAGCAGCCCTGTCTCCTGGGATTACTAAAACTTAGATCAAATGTCCTTTCATACTAGCATGATCTTCCTATGTATTGTTCTAACTTTAAAGCTTAAACACCTTTCCTGCAACAAAAATGTAACACTTTGGACACAGTGAACTTGAAACCATTATTATGGTCTATAACAGTTACTTTCATGTTTCGAATGAGCCTTTCACAGCTTTCAGATCTCCAGCTTCTAGCTGACATACCAAAGGTGGAGTTTTCTCTTACAATTCAGATTTTTTTTCTTGGAAGTGTTACTTTTGGACTAGAGTTAAAATTTGAAAAAAATTTCATCTGAAGACTGGTCTAAAAAAGCCGTAATATTGATTACAGATCAGAACACCTTTTCTCATTCTACAAATAACTATTTGTTGTCATGATACACTCAGGGGGATGTTACACTGAACACACCATTTCTTCACACTGATTCTAACAGGACTGCCAGTGCCTTGCTTTAGCAATATTCTCCATTTCAGGAATACAGAGGTGATGCATCACATGTGCCGGATGTGTAATCTTTGCAGGTCAAAATGTTACACATCTCTTTTCTAAATATCAACAACTACATTGTCAAAACTTTATCAAACAGAAACAGAATGCCTTAAAACAGTTCCACTGCTGCCAGTAAGAACTGCTGAGACGAGAAATTAAATTACTTATACCACACTGATTGATTGTTGCTGTGGATCTGTCAATTAGAAGATGCAGGATTAATTAATGCTAAAAAGAAATGGTAAAAATAGAAACCACCAAAATGCAAGGATAGCAGCTATCCTGGACACTTCTGGAGAGAAGTAATAAAATGTCATGCTCATGATGTTCCTATCAGACAACTAGGATCCAGAAGAAAAACCGCATGAAAGTCTCAACTTTTGGAAGGAAATTGGGTGATAAGGCTCTACAAGACCAAATGAGCCCGTGTTTTGTAGGTGAGATCTTCTTCTACATCAGCCTTCAAGGAGCGGCTGACTTTAAAATTCCTGACTATATACCCAAGAATACTTCATAGTTTTTCTTACTGCAGTTTCATTTTAATGTACCTTAAACCATAAATACCCACGCAGTATGCTAAGGTGAAGATCGCACTATCTAATAATTAACATGAAAGAAATGTCTGCCTACATAGCAAGTAGACATTGAAGGATTACTAAATAACTCTGCTATGTGGAACTATGCATGAACTTTATTAGACACTTGATTATTCAATATGCTGAAAGACATTCCATATTCTTAATACAAATGAGCTTTCATCTAGATCATCATGTTCTTTTACGCCAGAATTTCTTTTAAATCCTAAAATTTCAATTGCAACATTTTAACTAATGCTATAATGTTTGCCAACTGAGCTATAATGGCAAGGACTACAATAAAAATGTACACAAAATAATGGTGAATTATAACAGTACTTGTAACAGTAACAAGAGAATCCCAGGTGAAGTTTTAAAACCTAAACATTCCAGGCTCTAGCACTTACCTGATGCCCCAGTGAACTAACTCGGCTCATTGTGGTAGAAAACTTTCTAGGGCAAACGGGACATCAGGGAGGCTGGTGCTAGTGAAGAACACTGGACCACGCATTTGGGCTGCAAAACACTTAGGCTGCAGTGAGCCCTTCTCACAGAACCAAACACAAGATGTATTAATCCCTTGTAGTTCAGTGGGAAGCATAAGGAATCTGGGTAAGCCTGTCATGTCACCAGCACCAAAATCCTGTTACAGGATTTGCCAACTGGAAATCCAGCAACTATCCACCTCAAAGACAGCTGGGACAGTGTAAGATATCATCAGCATTTGTTTCTGTGCCAGAAATCAGCCTTTTTGTAGGAAAGAAAAAAGAAGAGGGAACTAATACTATACCTGTAATTCATTAATCCCAGTACTACCAGATACTAATTCCCTAATAAGCCTACACAGATCCAAGGAGGGCAGCAGCATTGCCACACCAACTGAGCAATCCTCCCATTCACAAGCATGGCTCGGTTCAGGAGTGCACACACAGAGCGAGCATCTGCCAAAAGCTACAAAGAAACTGTTTCCTGCTGTAACACCAAAAAATTCCAAGAAAGTACAAGCTTCATAAAAAGCTAAATCAAAGTATGTTAAATCCAGTAAAGAATTATCACAACCCTGCCTTAGTTCCTCACTGATCCATAACTGCACAACACAACATGGAGAAATAAAAATGACAGTAAAAATGGTCACAAGAATGATCAAAATGGCTTAGAAGTTAAAGCAGCACAAATACAACAGCATTTGATAACAAAACACAGGCCTTGTGCTTTGACTGTCACAGGCTGGCATCATTTTAGCCACAGCACAATCAGATCCTGAGGGACAGTAATGACTTTCGGTGCTCTGCTTAAAACCCTAAGGACTATCCAAATAAATAGAGTTATTGATGAGTCCTGGAGGGACATAGATCAAGCTTTCCTCAGGCAAGGATGTTCTAATCATCAGCCGGGTAAAAGTAAGCTAGAAACAAGGGTATTAGATGGAGACAGATACTTTCAATCAATGTGGGCATAAATTAATGCTGCTCATTGAAACCAGAGTTCGGCGATGCTCAGTCAGTATCTGTTTCTTTTAGCTAATGCTTTAATGTTTGCAAACTGCAAGTGTAACATTAGTAGAAACAAGATAGAGTCACCAAAACAATGGCTGAGGCAATTACAATTGACTTAAACACATGCAAGAGAAGACCAGGTGATTTTTTAAAAATTTTGTTTAAAAAGAAACAAAAGATACTAAACTATGCTAAACGCGTAACAAAAATTTAAAGGCATATTTCATTTACACGTGCCTTTATATTTACATTTCAAACAACTTCTCAAAATGGAAATGCCATTCTTTCTTTAAAAAAAAAAAAAATTGAGGGAAAAAAATCCATCCCTTCAGCCAATACACCTACCATATTTGCTTGGAAGAAAAACACATATGCAACTTTCACACTAAGAATGCCAGTCTTTAAGAAAAATTAAATCACTTGAAAGAAAAGTTCTAAATAGACAAACCACAGTCATACAATTAAAGACAGAAAGCAATCTCCTGTGAAAAAAACACTCAGTGTTTATATTGTTAATGAACCTAATTACACTGCAACACCACCATCATGTTAATTATGTTTATGGATTCCAGCTCAACAAGAGCCTGGATTGTCCTGAAGTATGCAGATACAACCACTTGCAGTTGACTAAAACTTCAAAAAAAAAAAGAAGCCTTAAGCAGTGCGCAATATGACCTATGCAAAACACAGTATATTCAACAGAAAAAATAAACTAGTCATATCAGCAACACTGGAACAGTAATTAGGAATATCTAGACATATTTGCCAAATTTAACTGGCAGGAAGCTCACAAAACTAAGAAAACTATTCTGCCAGATGAAGTATTTATTGCAATAGTACGATGACTCAAAGCGTTTGACACTGTCTCACACAATATCCTTGTCTTTAAACTAGAGGGACATGAATTTGACACATTAACCACTTGTGGATAAGAACTGGCTGGCTGGATGCACTCAAAGGGTTGTGATCAGCAGCTCAACATCCAAGAGGAGAGCAGGGAGGGCTGGGGTTCCTCAGGGGTCAGTACTGGGGTCGGTGCTGTTTGACACCTTTGTCAGTGACAGGGATCGAGCGCAGCCTCGGCACACTGGCCAACGCCACCGAGCTGTGTGATGCTGTCACACTGGAGGAATCCACAGGGACCCTGACAGGCTTGAGAGATGGTCTGTGAGAACCTCATGAAGTTCAACACAGCTGAGTGCAAGGTGCTGCACCCGTGAAGCACAATCTCAAAGCATTGTGAAGCACAAATATGGCTGGGTTGAGAGGAGCCCTGAAGAGAAAGATTTGGGGGTGCTGGTGAATGAGAAGCTTGACACAAGTCAGCAATGGTGTGCCTGCAGCTCAGAAAGCCTATTGTGTCCTGGGCTGCATCCAATGCAGCACAGCCAGCAAGCTGAGGTGATTCTCCCCCATTTACTCCACTATTCTACTCCCACCTGGAGTACTGCGTCCACGTCTAGGGTCCCCAACATAAGAAGGATATAGATCTGCTGGAAGGAGTTCAGAGTAGGCCACCAGGATGATCAGAGGGCTGAAAGAGCCCCTCTGCTACAAAGACAGGCTGAGAGAGTTGTCGTTCAGCCTCGAGAAGAGAAGGCTCTGGCAACACTCTAGAGCACCTTCCAGCAGCTAAAGAGAGCTAAAGGAAAGCTGGAGAGGAACTTTTTACAAGGAGATGTAGTGACAGGACAAAGGGAAATGGCTTCAAACTGATAGAGGGCAGGTTTAGATTACTGTGATTATGCTGAAGCACTGGAACACGTTGCCCAGGGAAGCTGAACCCCAAACCTGGAGGTGTTCTAGGCCAGGTTGGATGGGGCTTTGAGCAACCTGATCTCAAATGGAAGGTGTCCTTGCCCATGTCAGAGAGGTTGGAACTAGATGGTCTTGAAGGTCCCTCCTACCCAAAAGCATTTCATGATTCCACGAAGCATTACGTGCCCTTATATTTCGTTTTTCTTCTTTGTAAAATAAATTGTGCATTTCATGGTTCCTAGTAATTTGCATTCTGAAGTCAAATCAACATACAAAATAAGATGACTTCCAAACTCTCAGCTTTACATCTTCCTCTCTAGTTAGTGATTCAATCCAAACAAATCACCTCCACTGACATTTTGTTGACATCACCCACAATGTTACAAAACAGCAATTTAAATCCTCCAATCTGGCACAAGGAAACCAATTTGTATTTCACCAAAGTTCTACCCATTTCTATTACATTCCATGAAATAACTTTTTAATTAAAAGCAGACTTTTGCATTGGTATGGAATTATGAGATTGAATGCTAGCAGCAGCAACAAACGTGCCAAAATATAATTAGAAAGAAACTTGAAAAAACTCCCATCTTCTCTTATGTTTTAAATTACAAAACTCTGGTTTTCAGCTCTGGAGGACTTGATTTAAAAAGCATTAAATTACTTGGGAACAAAAGATAAAATTAGACGTATCATGCTCCTGTCTTTGGGACAAAAGGTTAACTATGCTCTTAACCAATTCCACCTGTAAAATACTGTGTAAATAAATAGTAGCTGCCTGTAATGCCTTTTATTTGCTACACTTCAGAGAATCATAGAATCACAGAATTGTTTGGGTTGGAAGGGACGTTAAAGCTCATCCAGTTTAACTCCCCTGCCATGGGTGGGGACACCTCTGACTGGGGGGGATTGCTCTGTGCCCAGCCCAGCTGGGCCTTGAATACCTCCAAAGAAGAGCCATGAGGATGGTGAAGGGTCTGGAGAGGAAGCCACACAAGGAGAGATTGAGGTCACTTAGTTTGGTCACCCTGGAGGAGACTGAGGGGAGAACTCATTACAGTCTTCAACATCCTCATGAGAGAAAACAGAGGGGCAGGTACTCATCTCTTCACTCCTGTGACCACTGACAGGACTAGAGGAAATGGCCTGAAGTTGTGTCAGGGGAGGTTTAGTCTGGCCATTAGGAAAAGGTTTTTCACCCAGAGGGTGGTCAGGCACTAGAACAGGCTCCCCAGAGAAGCAGTTACAGCCCCAGCCTGCCAAGAGTTCTAGAAGTGTTTGGACAATGCTCTCAGGCACAGGGTGTGATCCTTGGGGTGTCCTGGACGCCACCATCCTGATGGGTCCCTTCCAACTCAGCATTTTCTAAGATTCTATGATAATACATTCCTCCTCCAATCAATTAAACTACTCACAAGAAACCATTTACACATAGCAGTATGCACAATATAAATCACCAACGTTTACATTTCAATAAAAATAGCTGTAGCCCACTAATTATTATAATGTGCCTATCCTAACAAAACCGCAGTGCTATGTATTTTACAAGTAAACCCTTGTGCACCAGTATCCAAAGCATCTCTAAGCATGGAAAGGAAAAGAAGGTTATCAGGAGGAGACAACATAGATTCAACAAGAGGAAAACATGTGTGACCAATCTGACAACCTCCTACAATGGCATGCCTGGCTTGGGTTGATGAGGACAGAGAAGTGGATGCTGTCTACCTTGACTTCCGCAAGGCTTTTGACACTGAATCCTGTAACATCCTCATAGGAAAGCTCAGAAAGTGTGGATTAGATAAGGGGACAGTGAGATGGACTGAGAACTGGCTGAATGGCAGAGAGTTGTGACAGGGGCACAGAGTATATACTTTGACCATTTTTTGCTATACCACAACACATTCTATTATGTCTCTTGTGAACTCTAGCCATTACAAGCTGATAACTGAGTTATCAAACTTTATATATATACACAAAATCAAAGGCATGAGGTAATGAAACAAACTGATGACAGAGGACTGTGACCAGATGGCAACTCAACAAAAGGAGTGACAAGAAGAATGAAGACTGGAGTGGGAGTTAAAGGCAAAGCACTAGGACAAATCTCCCACTGTATTATTTCCATATAGAACCCCATTGCAATTCAATCTTGGATTACTTTTTGCAGTCAAGAGTACACACATGAACTGTCTGTGAACAAAACAACAAGGTCTTAAAAGTAGTTTAGAGAACCTAGAAGTTGTTAGTCTCAGAAGCTTTCAGGAGTTAAGGAATATAGGTTTTTTCCAGCTCCAGCTGACTCATACAGGTTTAGACAAACCGAGAAGGGTGATGAAGCACCAATATGAAAACCTAGTGAAGCTTTCCAGAGAAGAAAAGCAACATTTAGAAAGGGGAACAACAGCTACAAGCAAAATCCAAGGTTTAGGTCTTAACCTAAACACTCTTGCCCCAAAGAAATCAAGTGGAAACCTGGCACAAGCCTTTAAAGATAGATCTCAAGGCAGCTCACACCTGTCCATGGGAAAGATCTGACAAGAACTATTTGCAGTAATGGGCAAGAGTCCTCAGATGTCTCACAGCACGACCTGGGAACAAACTGCACTGTCCAGAAAGTTAATAAAGATACTATAGTACACAAAAAGATTTTTTTAAAAAAGTTGTATTTCTGGTATAGCATTTTTGTCCTACAAATTTCATGTCTGAGACTGAGCTACTCTCTAAGCATTCAGTATTTGGCTGCAGTCAAGGCTGAGAGTTGAGCTGAATACCCTTCTTTCAGTCTTAGTGAAAAAGGAACATTAGGTCTTTGACATAACAGCTGAAAAAGCAGAAAAAAAAAGGCAAAAAAATGCTGTGCCTGTGATTCCAGGAGAGAGTTGCATGGGGGTTTTTGGATGTTGTTTTTCGAATTTTAAGGGGTTGTTTTTTTTAGTACAGTACTTGCTAGATAGGCAGACTTAAAACAGCAGCAAAATAGCTGCCTGTTGCACTTTGTTTCTACACTGCTCAAGCAAACGAGCTCTGTTTACATGTTTTGGGTAAATAAACAGCACTGCACATATACACACAAACTCACAACCTTCAAATCATGTATTTCTCCTCCTGAGAGGAACAACTTGGCTAAGTCTCAAGAATTAGCTATCTCCTGTTCTCCAACAGTAGAAATAATACATGCCAGGGTTACTGAACACTAATGTCACACAGCCAGATATTGACTTACACACATTGTGGCTCTGTGTCTTCGGCCTGCTCAGCCACCTTGCAATGGAATTAAGCAGTATCTCGATGTCTGCAGCTCAGATTAACTGGCCTTCCAGTCTACCTCTGAGACATAGCCTTGTTTAGAATGAGAGTAGTATGATTCCTTTTGCCTTTTTTAAACTGGCACTTTTTGACCACTATTACCAGACATCTCTTTTCTGGACCAGGCCACAGAGAAGTGGGATGCAAGACAGTTTATGCTCCAGAGGTGTTTACTATTATTAGGCATCTGTGTGCTACCTCAAATGGATTTTGCAACAAGCATAGATACCAGTCCAGCAGAGTAAGTAGCACTGCTTGGTTTTGGTCATGCCTGAACTTTGCCTTCATTAGATGTATGAGCTTGACACATCCAGCAGTGTAAGTCTGAAACACAGAATATGTATCTAACACATGGTAAGAATATACATCACTCTTCCTTTCCAAAAACATAGGTCTAAAAACCAAATAGGAGTTACCTAGTAGACAAAACTCAGTAATATCAAACTTCCAGGAGACTGAAAAGTAGTAGCAAAGCATTTGTGCATTTCGTATCCTCAGCTCATTTCAGTCTTTTGGATGTCCATATCAGATGGCCAAAAATCCCAAGAGACCTAGATCCAGTTTTGACAGGTGCTACTAGGCCCCTGGGAGACCCGTGTTAGGTAATCTGATTAAAAGCCAACCATAACAGAAACAGATCCAACAAGGATCAGAAGCAAAACAACAGGCCAACCTGAACAACCTCAGCAGCAAAAATGGAGCATGTGAATCAGCTACTCCTACAACCACCAATTAGACCATATTCCCCCAGTGTGAAACCTACCAAGATGAGTCAAAACTTCTGCCAAAAAACACCTTGAAAATTGAAGGTCTGAAGGGGTATGGGACTTATTATGGGATGCAGGGAAAAATAACATTTTGGGATTGTGTAAAACGTACCACAGTACTGTGAGAATAAGCAAGATGCTATGAAATGTTCAGAGAAAGGCATTAGGTGGAGGAAGACTGGTGTAAGAGTGGGGAAGGGAGAAATAAGGGAAAATGGCAAGGAAAAAGGATAAATGGGGCAGGAACAGTACAAATGAGGGTCTGGTCCGTGCACTCGTCTGACTAAGCCCTGCCCTTGATCATAACAGTCCATCCTGTATTGCCATTAAACCCTACCAGTCTTCTTTGTGGATGGGCTTTCTATTTTGAGTGAGTACATGTAAACTCAAGCCTATTTCAGGTCAGACTGGCCAGCAAGTAAATAAGGTCCAAGTGCCAGCAGCTGGAGTGAGAATATCAATCTTGAGGGCTCATGCATTTACGGGCTAGAAATTACTCAGAGCATTTAAAATTGGCTGGGGGAGCACACAGAGCTTTGTGTGTGAAGTTCTACAAAAATCCCACCAGTGGACTTCCACTGTGAGGAGTTGGAAAGGAGGAAAAGGATGGGGCTGTCCATGCAGTTCTTGCCTCAATGCTCTGTGTGTGTGTTTATGTGGGTGCCAACAAAAGCCCTGGTTTAGTCTCTGCTGCCCTGCACGGCCAGCTGTGTAGGCATCTTCTGTATGTGAGCATACGCACACACGCACATCTATGGGGAATCCTCACTGGCTGGCCCTGGGGACACAGCAGCCCTGCACTTACCTATTTAGCTGTGACAGGAGGCATTGCCCCCGGGACACAGAGCCCTCCATGCTTGGCTACCTCTAACAACTGGCATGGCTAAAAGGACACATACCTTTAGCAAGTTTCTTATCAAAGCTATCAGTAACACCCTGAAGGTGAAGTGTCTGTATCTGCCTTAGATTTGAGTTTGGGGTAGTCTTTAAGACTTTTAGTTGCAGACTTTTTAAGCTGTCCTGGCATCTGTTGGAACACACTCCATGCAGTTTTGCTAAGGCATTTTTAGAGCGCTGCGTATTTAAATGATAGCAAAAAAAAAATGTACTGGCATTCTCAGACACTGTCCTGCTTCAACTGGATGACTTCTGGTTCTTTTAATAGCCCTTGAAATTCCTATCTGCTAAACACATTTGAAAAGAATCTTGACCAGTTCTTTCCAAGCCAGGACTCATTTAACAGAAAAGTAACATAAATAAAGCAGACATACAGGTGAAACAAAATACATATAGATTTAACTACAGGAACATATTCAGTAAGATTGCCTTGGAGAAACTCCTGAAGAGATTTCCATAAAGAAAACCACCACTTTTAAATATTAATGGTCTACACTTAAAAAACCCATGTATTCACTGACAGCATACTGCAGTTGGGATGCCCAAGGAATAAGGTCTAAGCTAATTCATAGTCAGTAATCCACTCACAAATATCAAGAGTTCTTGAGAGAAGGAGTTTTTACTTGATCACCAATAATTTCTTTGTAAGTTCATTTTTTTACTTCGGTTGTGAAACATAAGTATTCTGAGGATGGCTGTATCTCTCTTTATTTGGCTTTCTAGACTAATACTCTGAAACATTAATTACCTGGAAAGGAGCCAAGTGAGATTTCCAACTAAGTCCATGAAGACTGTTTGTACTCTTATTTATAACAGAATGAAAGGTTTTAATTGATAAAAATGTACTTCAGAATCACTATGGTTGATCTTTTTCATACCTTAGGGAAGTCTTGGTCCAAAGCTGTATTAGTCTTCTTGGAAGCTGGCACTTCTCATAGCTAAGACACCAAGCAGCAGTGGAAATTCCTGATTCTTGTCACATATGCAACAGGAGCTGTCAGAAAGGCTTTACACTGTCACACTGGGGATGACAAAGCACCACTCACAGGAAACCACCACACGTGGTCTCATAAGGGTAAGGTAATCCTTTTATAGAAGGATTCATAAGGAGCAGAGCTAACTCCTAACATCTTCCATTCTAGTTCATGGCATGAAATAAACAGAGGTGGATAGTGTCTGGTATGTGGGCATGGCAGGAACTAAATGCTTCTGTGGACAATGGCTGCAGCAGCTGAAGACATCAATGAGAATCCATAGGTCTTGATGCTGGGCACAGAGTAACAGAAGAACTGTCCACTGAAACCCACAGAAATTTCAAACCACCTTTCCATCTCCACCAAAAAGGAAAAAAAAAGAAAAAAAAATCATTGCTGGATATTCTGATACAGCAGTTTTAAGAGAAAATAATGCTGTCTCTTTATAGTCGCATTAATGACAAAAATAATACTCCCAGTTTCTGCCAGAACTAGTAAAAGTTAAGCTCTGACAACTCAGGACAGAAATGTACTTTAGTAGGAGTTTCTGCTGCAATAATACGATGTCCTTTGCCCCCAGAAGAGACACACACGATCACCATGCACAGGAGTACTGGGCAACAGAAGAAAGGCTGTGACCATCCCAGCAGGTTTGGGGCATAGGAAGTTGCTTCATGAAAACAAGGCACTGAATTCTTAAAAGGTTTCATGTTACTCAAATGACATTTCACCAAACAAGTAGTAGGCTCAAGAAATTCTCCCTTCCATGGAATTAGACTGCTCCAAGTTTGGGGAAAAGAAGTCTTCAAGATTAAGCAGCCCAACACTACAAATGTTTCACAATTTTCTTCTCAAGAGAAGAAAATACAGTTTTTTAGTAAACTCGGGTATCACCAATTTATGACCATTTGTTATATTAGCAGGTATCAAGACAAAATTAGGACATTTTTATTAATATAGAGAGGTCATTTAAAGTGCCTTTATTAAACACAATGGCCAAATTTTCATACAAAGAGAACATCTACATGAGATGTGGTTCTGGTTTTGAACGTTGTCCGGTCTGGAAAGAGAAGCAATCAACCAGCCTGACTGACCTAAAGCAATAATCAGACAAGAAAAGCTGTAGAGATAAATTTGGTGAAGAACATAGGCAGAGCTTGGAGCTGCACACATTTCTTTGGTAACTGAAGCTTTAAAGACTAAAAAGAGAGAAAGAGAACGAAGCAGAAAAAAACGAAATCGCAGTTCACTATCCATCTAGTCACAATTATCAGCATGAGTTTGGCAGGCATCCTAGATGAGATGAATTTCAGATCTGTTTTTAAGGTAACGGTGACTGTTTTGATTTTGTCAGCAATCACCCAAGACTAAACGTGAGTTTTGAAGAAAATACAGAAGCACCTAAGGCAAATACTGGTTCAGGAATGCAAAATTTCTGAAGACAGAACTAGTAAAAGCCCTTCTGGTCACAACACCCTTTGGACAGAAAAGGTATCTGTCAGTCCACTGGAAAGTTTAGATGTCCTCCAAACTGTATGGCAGGATTCACATAAAGTAAAAAGTTGAGAGATGGCACAATTTCCTGATAATATGCTTATAACACAAGATATGCAACAAAATGGAATGCTTAAATTTGCATGCATTTGCTTAATATCTTCGTAGCATCCCTCA
The DNA here is from genome assembly GCA_013398615.1 of Brachypodius melanocephalos. NCBI lineage: Eukaryota > Metazoa > Chordata > Aves > Passeriformes > Pycnonotidae > Brachypodius > Brachypodius melanocephalos. The sequence goes on along the minus strand of VZSR01001299.1, from coordinate 6,071,226 downwards.
GTAACCACATCAATTCCAGATCAATGAAAACACATGTATCACAACACAGCAAATTCACTGAATTACATGAATGTCTAAATATTTTATTATTGATTTGTAAGTACATAATATGAATATGCATATAATATAAAGACACAGAAAACCACAAATTAGTTTATCCTGTAATACACCACAGCAACAACAGAAATACAAACTTTGGACATAGATACACATCATTTTATGCATTCTATCAGGTAACATTTCTTTACCATTCACCTAGGGGCTGGAGTAGACATTTTAGTGAAGGCATAATCAAGACAGTGATTAGGCAAAATGTTTCAAGTCATGAAACAGACTAAATCTGTAATACAAAAGGCTTTGCTTAAAATGATCCATTACTTTTTCTCCAACATTTTACCCTGGGACAGAACTGCAATATCTCAGAAAGTATATTGTGCAAGTCATAGTTTTCAAATTTTTTACATACTTTTTTTTAGCCATTAAATAATTGTGTGGAAACCACCACTTGACAGTTCTCATACAGGAAAACCTCATACAACACCCCAGAACTTTCCATCTCTGCCTTCCACAAAATTCTGGCATTTCAGTTCCAACAGGAACTGACAAAATCTGTGATTTTAGTTTTCAGAAGGTATATTAGAAATTTCCCTGTAATAAATATCTCACAAATACCTGCAAGATGAAAAGCTGTTAATCATTAAAAAATTGAAGAAAAAAATTAAGTTTTGCACAGGCCTATTATTAATTAAATAACAAAGTACATTTCTTTTTTACCCATAGCAGAAATTCCAGACAGACACAGAAATAATCTGAGTCTATCCCTGAAAACCAAAATACACCTAAAATTCTCAATCTTTTCAAAGCCTACTGATAAACTGATAGAGGCACTACCATCTCTAAAAAAAAAAAAAAAAGTACAGTGTCCCCTAAAAATACCACCTCAAGTGAAAAACACGCTCCACAAGTGCCTGCTTCTATATAAGCTATTTCCATTTTTTCCTACACAAGGACAATGGCATGTTGCAGCATTCCTTGCCTCCACATCCCTTTCATATTTCACTTAAAAGCCTTACATGCTAAAACAAGTGAGACTCTGAAACCTTTAATATGAAAACCACACAAAATATAAGATTTATTTTGGTCCCAAACTGGTAATCTAAAATTAAGCACTTAGTCTCAGAGTGCTATACCAATACACTGTCACCCAACAGAGTTGGTGGTGGAATAAAGTGCCTCCCTGGACAAACAGCTTAGAGCCCACATTAAGATAGGATGATTTTCTTTCTACTTCTGAGATAAAAGACAACAAATAGAATGAGCTTGTAGTTTTGGGAAAAAAGGAAGGTGAGGGGCAAATATATATATCCATTACTGTTACCATATATTAAGCAAAATAGAGAAGTTACAGTTGTATGACCACTAAAAATAGATTTGAACTGTCCTGAAATGGAAGATGTGCAATATTTCTTTTATCCTATAAAAAATAACCAGTAAAGCAGAAAGAGAGCTAAAGAAAATACTGTATTTTTAAAATCTATTTAAAAGTTACTGGAACTGATGAAATAGTTGCATTATTCTGACAACTATTTTTTTCAGTGTTAGTTACATAAATAATGGAATAATTACCTTATAATGCCTTATTATTTAACAATTATTCCAAACCATTGATCTGACACACAGCAATATCTTGTAAACATTATTTCTATATTTATTACAAGTTACACTTCTACTTTAGAAGCAGTGCATCCACAACTACATTAAAAAAATACACACACACACACACAAAAGCAGAATAAAAAAATCTCCTGATGCTCCGAAACCTAAAGGAATCTTTCAACATTATAACTTGTTTCACAATGCCTCCTCTAACAACCTATATTAGAAAAGGAAGCAGACAGTACTCAGCCTCCATCTTTTTCCTTCCTTCTGATTTTTCCAGATTTCTTCCTCCCTTACTTTATCCCTTAATGCCTCCTTGGCATGATCTGATGAAAAAACTATATAAAAGCAGTGAGAAATACATTAACTTGCTCTGCAAAGATAAATTATTAAGACAGAGGGGTATACATACCCCAAGGCTCAAAGAAAAACCCCAACAAAAAGCCAAACCAAAACCACCATTATTCCTTAAAACGTGCCTTCACCACCTGACACCAAATACCTCTAAACACTGATTAACACAAATTTATCATATGAAAGTATCTTCCCTTTACTGCTATTTATGTAACCCCTCAAAACCATGAAAATTGAATTATGTACACGCCACCCATCTACTTTAAGTCTGTTCATGAATGGCTGCTATTACTTTTTTTAAAAAAACACTGAAACAGAAAGTCATTTCAAAGAAATATACATATGCAGCCCTTGTAGAAAGAGGAAAAGCGGGCAGGTAAAACCCCTCAGACTGATACTTGCTAATAACCTTTATCAGAAAAGGCCCCATGGTCAAACTGCATTGCTGACACAAATTTAGAATCCAAAATCAGGGCTGAAGAAATAACAAGTTCTTTGTCCTAAAATGTGAAAAAGAAAACTACTACATACATTAGGTTTGAAGTTTTAAGAGTATCAAGTCATCCAGGTGAAAGAATTAACTTTTCACAAAAAGAAACAGAAAACTGCCAAGAGTTCCACACAGCCCCTAAAAAAAAAAAAAAAAAAAAAAAAAAAATCTGTGCAGGTCAAAGCATTCACTGTACTGTAGATGAGAAGAGTACATAATTCATACACCAGAAATGGAAGTATTTTTACTTTCCTGAAGGACTTCTGAAAGACCATCCCTCCTTCATCTGGGTGCCGCTACTTGCTTCCTCAGGACATTTGCAAGACTTGGACCAGTAACCTCACACAGCCCCCAGGGAAACACGAAAAAAAGAGGGTACACGGTAGTTTAATTACTCCTTATTAGATAACAAAAGCAGGTGAGTGCCACATCGTAAGCACATTGTAGGAAAACATATCCATGGTCTCGTTAAGGCTCAGACATCCAAACAAATCAATTCAGTAACAGCAGCTGCAGTGGGTTACCTGATCCAGCACCCAGCCCACGTGCACACACATCCCCAGTTATCTGGGCTACCTTATCAACAAGGAACCAGGACTTTGGCCCACGGCAGCACTAACCACTTGGAAATTCAGGACACAGAGATGCTGTCTGATTGTGTCTGCTAATGAAATATCCCATAGCATGCCAAAACACAGGTATCTTAATCTCATCACCTCAATTCTGCAACTTCAGTTTTTCCAGGGAGAAGGCAAAGGGAAAGGAAGGATAAATCTGTGAAAAATGTCTCAGGTTTGTATTAATTTATTTTTCAACGCTGCCAATGTCTTTAAACATCTCAGAGGTGCCTCAACAAAAAGGTTCAAGTTTCTTACTAATGTCTCCTGAAAAGTTTTTAAAATCATAACAACTATCCTAAGAAAACACTGCAAGATTTCTAAAATGCTGAGCCTCCATAGCAGCCAAGCCATCCATTATATCCCAGCTTTCTTCTCATCAGTAAGATGTTGAACTTGCCAAATGAGCAGGAAAACCTACAAACACTAAGCTGTCTTGTAAAAACAAAGACCAACCAAAGAAGGAGGCAAGTAAATGGGCTTCTCTCTCATTTCTTCTCTATTCCCATTTCATCAGTCTCTGTACATGCACAGAGCACCTCCTCTCCCCTCCCCTCTGGCTATGCAAGCACTGTCTAGCAGCCTCTGCTAGCATGGAAAACAAGAAACAAGCCATGGACTCCTTCAGATCTTCCACACAACATGCCCACACGGAGAACTCAAGCTTCACAAGAAGTTCAACCACTAGGAGCAAGGATGAAAACCAGCAATAAATAAATAAATATGCAATAATTAATTCCCTTTCTGTGTTTTTGAAGAACATGCATATTCTCATCTATGTATGGCATAAACACACATTGCAATTTTTCTACAGAGCAGATCAGGCCAGTTTAACAGTTCAGACACTCAATATTATAATTATTTCTTTTTAAAAAATCTTACATATTAATTTTCAAAGAGCCTTGAAAGGAACTGACAGCTAATAGGATAGACAGCACTGTTTCATAACAGCTTGCAAAAAATTCAGTCTATTTTTAGACAGGTGAAAAAAATGTGGTTATTGAAAAAAAAACCTCCTATAAAATAGATGTTTTCATTTATAACCGATCATGCAGCTGGTATGTCAAACCAATATCCAGGCGAAGAGTACCATACATTTAAATCCTCAAAAGAAATCTGTGTGCATATACAACAGCCACATTTTAATCTTTATTGCATGATAAAACAAAATGCTGTTAAAAGAAATCCTACTTTTTAATGAATGACATTCAAATGAATCTGAGACAAATGCATCTTTTTCTAATTGTGTGTTATGATCCTTTAAAAGGACGTCTTCATCTAGGACTACCATTAGTTCATCCATAAGCATGTTCTGCCCAAAGCCAGACTGATCAGATGTCAGGTGCTGCATAACATTCATTATGATAAATATCTATATTATATACCAAATTCCCACACAGCAATGCCAACAGAAGTCTTTCCAAAACCTGAATTAACACCTGTTTCCTTTACTATTTTCACTCCATCATCCTCCCTGTTACCACCACCATTTTATGAGTCTTGTTTTTAAAAATTTTAGGCATAAGAGTGGGATAAAGGTTAACAAATAAACATTTGCATTTTCTCTCCTCATTCTTAACTTTGAATACATAAATACTAAAATTTCTCTCAAAGCTCTTCTTATATTTCTCCATTTTGGAAAGGTGACTGAACATCCCATTCCCCCCCCACCATTTTCTGTATCTCTCATTGCTGGTATTTTGTTATAACTACAGCTGGTGAAAGGCAATTCAGTTTGCTTCTACATATCATACACTTATAAATCAAATTAAATTACTCATTTTGGTTTTTCAAACCACCCATGCCACACAGCAGTCGTTAATTTTGGAAGATGTCTTTTAGCCTGTTTCCTTAAGATAGCATTCAGTGCCTTATCATGTCTCTCTATGCTGAGCCATTCAATAAAATAAACTTTGGATCATCATTTCAGCCTAACAGTTTGAGAGCTTAAAATTATTAGCTGGTTTGGTGGTTTTTTTGCCAACGTCCAACATTAAAATGGTGAAATAGAACATTCAGAGGGTCTTTTGCTCACAGCCAGAATGTTTGTTGTATAAATAATGGGGTGGGGGAATGGTACTATGCTTTTCTAGACTGAAGCAGTTTCAAAAATAAAAAATGCCCTAAAATGCAGTTGCAAGAGAAACAGAAGTGAGCAGGGCTGGTTTATTTAAAATCAACAAAATAATCACCAGGAGGCTATTTCACGTCAGAAGACTTAAATGTACATTTAGTACCTTTAAGTATTTCTCTAAAAATGAAACAGCTACTTGAAATAACACTAATCTGACTGACAGATAAAATAATTGCTTTAAAAACACTTCTGAGTCATTTTGTCCTTACCTGCAGGCATGAACCATTACTGCATGCAGCGACTGCTCCATTTCCTAGCACAGACTTGAACAGGGATCACATCTATCTTACAGAATGTGACTAATAGGGGGATTTGCGATTCCTGAGCTACTTTCCAAGGGACACTCCCTTTTCCACATAACAGGGCACGAAACGCTTCTCCAAGTTCTATTTGCTAGCCGTGTGAAGGGGCATGAGCGCGGGGAGCGCGGCACATCGGCGGGGTCTGCGCGACGCCGCTCGCGTGACAGGCGCGGGGTCTGCACCAGCCAGCCCAGCCCGCCCCGCCGCGATTCGCATGCTGCAGCCCGCCGGGCTCCGGGGCACGGGCTGGCACCCGCCACCCTCGGCAAAAACGCACAAAGCTCGACCAGAAGGACAGGCTGGGTGGGCACGGTGCGAGATCCAGCATGCAGCACGCGGACAATGCCAGCAGCCCCGCGGAGGCAGAGGGAGAAGCCCCGCGTTCATGCGGACGGGGATGCGGCCGTACCTTTCTGGAGAGGACGACTTCTCAGAGTTAACTGACATCAGCAGCTCAGTCTTCTGCTTGATTTCTGGAAAAATCAGAAAACGTTCACCACCGACACCGCCTGCCCTCGCCTTCCGGAGGTCTCGCTTCCCTGCGCCCTTTTGTCCGCCGGAGGCCCGGGACGCGGCGCTGTGCGAGGCCGCCCAGCCGCGCTCGGAGGGCCGGGCCCGCGCACATGACCGCGCACGGCGGGCGGAACCATCGCCGAGCGGGGGGCGCCGCTCCGCGCCCGAGCCCGCGCGGGCCCCGCGGGGGCCACGCCACGGCTGCCGCCGGCGAGGGGACGCGGTGGGGTGCCTGCGAAGGGGAAAAAGACCGAAACAAAGGATTCCGGGCAGGGATCGTTTTACCGGGTACTTTGCTAAGAGGTGCTGCACACCCGCGAAAGCCTCCAGATCAAAAGCCCTGAAAAATATGGCTCTTTGAATCATTTTTGTCACAAAAAGCGAGGTATTAAATCACGACTTTCACACACGGGTGAGAAACCAGACGTGGAAAACGCTAGGCACACGTAGATTTTGGGTTTTAGTGGTCTGCCTCTAATGTCCCCCAAATACACTTTGAAAAGTAATGTTTCAGTTTCCTTTTTTTTTTTTTTTTTAAATACCTAATAATGCACCCAGGGGGTGTTTGGGCACTGGAAGAGGCTCCCCAGGGAAGCAGTCACAGCACCGGCCTGACAGAGTTCAAGGAGACAATGCTCCTGGGCAAATGGTGTGACTCTTGAGAATGGTGCCGTGCATGGCCATTGGTCTCAATGATCCTGGTGGGTTCCTTCCAAATCAACACATTCTCTGAGTCCGAGATCACCAATCCAGCACTTGTAAGGCCTGGGCTGGTACCTCGTTACCAAAACGCCGGCAGCACACCCTGGCACAAACACCCACAAGATTCTGTTGAAGCAGAACAGAGACTGCTGAAAAGTGGATTCACCAGCTCTAGAGTCGAGATATTTGTGACCCAAAAATACCAAGAGAACAATGTAAGGGATGTGAGCATCATTTTAAGGTCATATCCTTGCCGGAGACTGTAAAGCCACCTATGGCAATACTGGTAAGACCTGAACAACACTATGGCCACTTGTTAACAGCCACAGTAAACCTGAACTGTTTGGGATTAACCATTCCACAATGGAAGACCTTCAACCTGACTTTTCTTCCTCTCTTCACATATATCTCAGGTACAAACCCACAGTTATTTCTGAAAACAGAAGAGAAGCTGGGTAACTAGATTGATTAATATCTTTTTCAGCCAAAGTTACAAAAATATTACTACCTGAATGAGTTTATCACTCTCATGTTCTGGTGGAAGGCTTGCAAGCTAGCAAGTGATCATCACCTTTTTAAGCATGTGCCACTTGCTCTTCCCAAAACATACTGATCAGAGGAACCTCCAAGAAGTATCTCAGTTCTCACATCCAAAGTAGATGCTTCTCAGATCTTTGAAAACATGTCTGTGAAATGTCAGTATGTTCATAACTGGCTCCACTGCATGACTGCAAGTACCACAAAAAGCTTCTTTTACCATTGTCCATCCCAGGCAGCAAGTGGTCCTGCAGTCACAGCTACTGGGATACTTCTCTGCACGCCCAGACTCACATCCCCATGCAGGGATGAACTAAGGTTCATTTCCCTACCACAGATCCTTGACACCAACTGACTATAAATATGGTCCTCAACCGAAAAGTCCAACAAATTTTTAATTCCTTCCGAAGATGCTTAAAAACATAAACAGATATTAACAAGGGAGGATTTTATAGCAAAACAAAATCCACAGAGTATGGAACAAAATGATCAAATTATTTATTCCATAACTAAGCCTCCACATGGGCTTTGCAATGGATGTCTAGAGATTAGTATACTAAGACTTCATTGCTAACAGTACAAGATGTTAAAAATAAATCCAAGATATAAGGTACTTCACCACAAATTTTGAGTCCCTGAATTCTCTATGAGATGCACAGACATTTCTCCATGATAGTATTATAGCATATAATTTAATTTTACTTTTAGTAACCAAGTGACAACAAGGACTTATTTAATCTAGCTGCAAGAAGAATTTAAATAAAATGAGACCTCATAGGAAAAAAAATTCTAGTGTCTTAATGAGCATTCTACTCCACAGTTAGATAAAACTTTCATCACAAGGTTTTGGAGTTTTTCTCTTCTCTGTTTCTCTTCTGTCAATTTGAAATATCTTCTTATTTGGGATTTACCAATCTTCTGTCTCTACTACCTGAGATTTTTGCAAGTGGACCCCTTTTGTTCATTTTTAAAAGCAAATCTGTACCTTTACACATCCATACTGCACCAGCAAACTCAGGCTGATACCATCGCTATCACTCCTCATACAAAACTGATTGTGGGAATACTACCACTAAAATAAGACATATGAGTTTTACACTAAGTGCCTTTAGGCCATAAGAGAATGGCTGAAGAAATAGCAATGTTCTCATTTGTTTAATTATTTATAAATTACAAATCCAGAATTCTGGGATCATTTACGGAATTTATTTGAACTTAAAAACTGCATCCCAAGTCCAACTCAACAGAAAAAGCCCTTCAAACTGCAGTCATCATAGCACCTCTCTACCAGCCTTTGTGTCCAGAAGAATGCAAATTACAGCAGTATTTGTTAAACTCAAAGTAACAGAAAAAGAAAAGAGTAAAAAGGAAAGTTTTATAATTGAACAGCTCTTCCTGGAGGTTTCTTGGTTCAAGACCCTCAAACATAACATAGAACTAACATTCTCAGTTTACCTCAAGTACAATGCCACAAAGGCAAATGCTGGGCTGTTCAGGACCTACACCTCTTACAGATTCAAAGAACCACACCTTTAGTGGGTTTCATGAGTGGATTCAGTAACTGCACTGATGAGCACCCAGAGGTACAGTGAACCTCTGCTTAGTGAGTAAGCATTTACATCCTCAGTGAAGAGCTTTGGGTTGTCCTAATTTCTGAAGCCAGAAAAAAAGGACAGCAGTCTACATAGAACCACATCCAGAACTGATCATAACACTGACTGAATAAAAGTTGAAGATGAATGAAAATTAAGGCTTGCACATCTCAAAGCAGCAGTTACTGCAGTAAATTTTTTTCAGCTACAAAATAATAATAAATTCAGGTATGGGGTAGTGTGGTTGTCACCAACTCCTCAGTCATTTCATGCACTTCATCAGCCCACTCTGAGTGATTTTGCACTGTGTACAGATCAAGTGGCAGACAACTGGCTCTCAGCCAATGCCTGAGAGAAGCAGATACACTAAGTCTCTAAAGCCATACTATTCAAGCTGTGATTGAATGAAAACAAAAACCAGAAAGGCTGTACACTGCCCAAAATGGCTTCCTAATCATCATGATTTGGGGTTTTTTTTCAAACCAAAGCAAACCAGAAACTAACCATAATTTTATTATTTTTTTTAGCCTAGATGTTTGCCTCTTCTCATACGTTCAAGTGGAAATTGTGCGTTAGTCCAGAGAAAATGGCATCAGATGAAGATAAAGCAGGAAGGCATTTGCTATGCCAAAAAATAAAAAGACCAGAGGCTTGGAAAAATGGAGAGCAAAGTCCTAGAAAGAGATGCTGACAGTTTCTAAACTCACAGAGGATTTGTCAGAGAGCATCATGCCAAAAGCTTCAAGCACCCTGAAATTTCCACATCAAATCTAGAACAAACCACCTCAGAAATTATAAGGGAAGAAAGTCTCCACACAAGATGAGTAAGAGAAATTCCATTATTTCAGCAATGTGAAAGAAGAACAAAACAATTGATGTGGGAACTAGGGATCTCTGAGGGATATATACATAATGTGGAAAAAAGAACAGAGGAGCAGAATTAGCCTGACGTTTTGTTTATTTGTTTTATCAATTAAAAAAAAACACACAAGAACTCTCCATAGTAAAAGAAAATAAAAAAAACCTAGCTGCTGTTTAAGCACAGATGGAAAAGTACGGACAAGGTATATGGCACTGCACAAACTGTTCCCTGTGACATATGGGTAGATATCAGAGTCACCACCATTTCAAAGTCAACTGACAGAAGTCACTGTTTCACTAAAAATTTAATCATGTCTACCACAAACAGATTATCTCAATCTACAACATGTTCATCAGTCAAGATTAAAATATCTTACTGACAGTGCATGTATTAAATTTATCCAGGGCAAAGATCCACCGCTGCAGAACTCAACTAATACAGCTTCTTCCTCCCGCCACCCCTGTGCCTTTTGGGAGCAAAGGAAGAGACAAAGCAGCATCTAAACATAAGTGCCTTCAATTTTTTGCAATGTAAACCCTGCCATACAAGTTTCCATAACCCTTTTAAAAATAAATATTTTACTGAACAGATGCAAGAAAAATATACTTCATTTTTAATTAATAGGTAGGCTCATCCACATATTTTAGTAGTCTAATCTGATCGTAAACTAGCAGGTTTAGTGCTTTTCTTCCATTTTCTGTGTAGTGTATGTGTTGGGACACAAGCTTGAGGTGCTTTTAGCCTTTCTTCTACAGTATCTTTAAACATGTACTTCCTTATCAATACCCATCCTAGTCTATTCTACACTGAATTTTCCATCCTTACATCACAGCTACAGCTGCTTGGATCTTGCAATTTGCCTATAAACCCTCATCCTGCTGCAAGTTGACTACTTCCAGTGTTACTGTTAAAAGAAACAGTCCTGCTTCCCAAATGAATCTATGAAGACAGATCTGAAACTTTTAAACAAATCAAATTAATCAAACTGACCATTCTAAGTAATTTTTCAGCCTTGAAGTCATGAAGTGCATTAGGAGCTTTGGTATCAGCACTTTGATTTTATGTGGACAGATCAATGTTTTGAGCTTTGGATAATTGTTGTACAAGTGACGTGTTAAACAGCACAAAAAGCAATAAATTTACCTTCTCCTGATTAGGCACTGGACCCCAGACAAAATTAAGCAGCTTCGCACACAGCTTGAGAGGTTCACCACTTTTTATGTTTTAGATCATACTTTTAAAATAAATAGTTCTAAAAGACTGCTAGAATCATAGGCTGTGTGATTAAAACAGGGGTTTCAAAATGGCACAAACACAGAGCAAGCCTAAATTTGATAAGCATATGAATACTAAATGGAGTAATATGGAAGCATAAAGAGTATAACTGCCCTAAAATAAAATTATCTTCCAGATGTTACTAAGTTTTTGAAGTGACAAAAAATAATAGAAGCTTTATGGATTTCTTCGTGTCTCTCATGCATAACATTCACATCAATACTGACACACAAGCCAGCAACTGCCTCACTGAAAAATAAGTGACAGAAAAACTAGCTGTTTACAATCTCCCCTTGAGGAGATTACATTAATATTCTTAGTATTATTCTTCTTCCATATGTTAAATAATATTTCTGCTCGCAGCATGAGGAAATTACAATAGAACTTTTAAGGTTATGCTGTACTCAAAATATTAAAATCACCATTTTAAGAAATTGTTTACTTCCAAATGATAAAGCAAACTCTCTCCTTTCCTAAAGACATGTATTAGAAAAAGTCAGTAATATTGAAATGCACTTTAAATTTCAAACATTTTTGTAAAAGTCATGTTTTAGTTACTGCTCTGAATGTAAAGCATGTTTTGAAAAAACACTTCCTTATCCCACACACAAGTTCTAGGGACCAGATAACAGATACAAAGGGAAGCTTTTTCCTGTACACTGCATAAATTCAACTACAGCTAGGTCCTGCTCATGCTCAGCTCAGCAGACAGCATCTAGGAGTCAATACCTAATGATGGGAAAAAAATTATAGAATTTTTTTTTCAAGTCTTTCATTCTCCCTTGCATAAAAGGGAAGATGGATTTACTCAGTATCTACAAGTACATTCAATGGACTCAGTGTTAATAGTACTGACTCTTTTGAGGTTTTCAAGAAACTGTATGTTGTATCTGATCTTCTAGTGATCTCAGCACTACTGCTTTTTTACACTTCTGATATACTTAAAACCACTGGAACCATATCCTCAGGTACTTTTAAAGAACATATTCATAGTAATATCACTGTTGTCCTTCTAAACAGTTTTCCATACATGAGCTGTGGTTGAAAAATAATACTTTCACAAAATACTTCTAGGGAAAACCTGTCTTCCTTCAAAATGGCTGCTAGTCCAAGTTAGTACCCAAGAGTTAAGTCTACCCTAATTCTTAAAGACAGACATCCTTCATACGCAGGTGACATTGCCAGTTGCTTAGCACTGTTCTCCTCAACAAGAAATAGAGGCCAAAGCTGATCTGAACAACAGTACATACCTTAAATGGTGGTTGTTGCCTTGTTTTTGCAGAAGAAAATGGAAGACCATTTATTGAAAACTTACAGAACAATGGTATTTCATTCAAGAAAAATAGCAACACCAGTACCGTCACTTTACAACTTTATTTCACTGAATCTTCACCATGAGGAGAACACTGAAAAACACGGGATACAGAAAGGAGTGAAATGTGGTAGGAAGGAAGCACACACTGCAGATCACAAGAGTGAAAACAAGCTTGAGAACATCCACCATACAGTCAAGCTTGTTTCTGCTTCTCCAAAAGGTAAAAAAGAACATCAAATGCACAGATGAGTTTGCCTTTTACTTGCTTAAATAATTAATCACCAAATATACAAATATACATAATTCACATAAGTTACACCTCTGAAGAATTTTTAATACAGTCAGATTATATATTAGTAATTTTGAAGGAAGTTTGTAGATAAATTTGAGGAAGCATTAGATATTTAAGAAGAAAATCATTACTGTATGCTACAATTATTCAATAAATGGTCCATTATGAACACAGGAAAGCAGAATTCCCTATGTTTAACTAGCTAAATGTAACTCTTAATTTGAATTTCTTTTCATCATCCACAGAACTTAACTAAGCCTTGTTGACATAATCTGGCATTTGATCTATTGCCAGACTAATACTCCTTAATAAAGTGCTTACTGAAACACAAAGGTGACAATAAGAGGAATTCTTCATTCTCTAAGTTCTGCTGGGTCTGGCAGCATTTGCTGTACCAGATGTATGCCCAGCACCACGTTACGTCGCTTTTCCCTCCCTCCTCACATCTCAGGCCAATATACAACTCTGACCAAAGTTTCTTTGAAAATATGTGGTTTTCAGATTTCCAGAAAAGCCATTCTGCAAAGAAAAAAAGATTCTTCATTTTGCATAACTACTTGTCAGATTAAATACCAGTAAGCACACCAAAGCAAGAACTATTAACCCCAAATATACCTGTGCTTGTTATTTCCTAATTATTGATGTACTGAACTTTATTATTTGTAAGTATTTAAGGTATATGAGAATGATTTTGTTTGGAGGGGACAGAGAAACAGTTGAGAACATTTCCTGGAGCTGCCAGAAAACACAAAGCTTGTTCCTACAAGTTTATTCATTTTAGGAAAAGAAACAAACAACCCAACCCAAAATATTCTAAGTATGTTAAAACATATACCCTGTCCTTCAAAACTCAGGTGCCAATGGCTATCTATTACTAGGCAAAACCCCATATTTCCATATGGAAATAGTTGGACACAAGGTAGCTAGAAACAGAGTGAATTAAGAACTTATTATTCTGTTAGATGAAACACAGTAAGTCATTTGCTGTATTTTCCAGACATTGTCTAGAGGCAAGTGGTTTGTCGAGTGTACACAGACAGCTTTTCTGCTAAAGCTGAAAATATTCAACTTCCAGCAAAATAATGAATGTTAAACACCCTCAAACTACGTAGCTTAGCTATCCTTACTACCTTAACTCAATGGATGGAGTGAATGATTTCCGATTTCTAATCCAAAATATTTCTAATTTATTCCTTTTATATTCTAGTGTACAATTATTACTATGTTAGGATCCTTCTGATAATAGTATTTTCTTTTGGGTCTATAATTTGCCTAAATGTCTTAAGTGCTGTTCAAATTTTCAACTACTATTATTTTTCCATCATTTGTTATTGTGTGCTTTTATTTTTTTTTCAAAATCCAAGAAGAAAAATAAATTGCTCTAATGTAGCAGAATGACAATTCCAGTTTTAAAGAAAAAACAGGTTTCTATTCATCCAAACTGAGTCAACCACATGTTACCTTATAAAGACTAAAGCAGTGACTCATAAAATCTTGCACACACTGATTCCTCCCTCTCCTAGGAGATGAAGTTACATGATTTACCCAAAAGGATTAAATGAGGTCACAGTTATTGAATGCATGTTATAACCTCAAACTTTAGGTTAGAATTTCTTCTTACTCTTGTTTTTCAGAATCATTCACTGTTCTAAAAAGATTTATATTTTTACTTTTCCTTACAGAAATTACAGATAGAAATCCTTATGGTAGAAATATTTTTAAATTGAGATATTTAGACAGCATATTTGCCATATGCTTTTCAATAAATTTTAATATTATGATTATTATTATCACAGCATCTACACACAACTGATTTTTCCAAATATTCTTGCAAGGTTTCTGACATTTCTTATCCAGCAGATCATCAGGCTCTTATACTCCCTGAATTTTCAGATGCAAAGACATTCTCAGCCCTGTTCCTCTAGAACATGAGAAGGACTTGTTTCACCTTTTCCGGGCTCTTAAGAGTACAGGCAGTTCTCAGAAAAAGCTCCATCAAAAAAGCACATCATCCCAAGCATAAAGCAAGCCAAAAATCTTTCCACTTTACCAGTGACTTGTGCCCCACTGGGACATGGGCCCATATGGTGATCAGCTTGAGGAACATTGGACAGGTTACAGAGTTGTCTCTATCAAACTTCATATAAAATCTTCCATATTGATTATAATAGAGACAAGGGGCAGAACAGGGAAACAAAAAGTGTTTTTACATGAAGGAATAAGAGCAAGAGGAGCACCCTCAGCAGCCATTGAAAGTGCCAGACCCAAGATATTGATGCCAGCTGTATCATGCCACACTCACCAAATAACATCATATACTCCTGGCTTTACCCCTAGTTCCTACATTTGTATATGGTACAACTCCTTTGTTAATAAATGTGACCATGTCCACTCAGCAGTACAGGCTCTGGAACCAGTCACCATTGAATGAAAAAGGATGGATTTGTCTCACAGCAACCTTCCCAACATTAAATAAACCTCGAAATTCTGTATCTGAGCAGCCAGCCATCTTTCAAGTATGGTCTTTGCAGCTTGTTTCTTGCTGAAAGGACAACTGAAGGGCCAATGCAAGCTCTGAAATCCTGCTCGAGCCTGTCAGACCAACATCAATTACAGCAAGGAAAGGCTTTGGACCTGTGGCACCTGCACACACCTTTGCTATCTCTAAGGTAAAGCACATAACTGGCAGAAGTGTGAAGTGTGAAAGCACCAGCACTCTCCAGTCACTGAAAATGCACATGTGCTGACAGCAACCATCCCTGCCTCTCGCACATGGACGTGCCTTCCTGCTGCCATCACCACCACCGACAGCAAAAAACCCCTGAGACACTACACAGAGGGAAATCGCTGTCTACTGTAACACACACCCCCAGGAACCACAATAAAGCTGTCATGATCACACCTGAGAACAAATAGTATTCTATGTTAATACAGCATCATTTTATTACCTTAGCTTTTTACTTAAATAAATCAATCTATCTATTCTTAAATTACACCTTGATCAAGTTTAATCTTTTGGAAACAGTATCATCAGTAAAGCTGCAACACAAAAAAATTAAATTTCAGAATTATTACTGGAGATAAAATTGTAACGATGACAAATTTTAAATACGCATGCAGTGCCCACGAAAGGAGGAACCATCTAATTATATTTCAAATGTTTTTCTCACATATACCATTTTCACTCTTTAATTGCCAGTGCTCTAGGTTTACATAGCAACATGAAAATACTGTGGATTTTTTTACTGGGCTTCTCCCAGTGCAATGGACATAGCAGTAACACAGGAAAATATTTCTTTAAACTGATACAAATGTTAAAAAACCCAACACTGATAACTTGGAACTCAGCCAGCCAACACTTCCCATTTTGTAAGGAACGGAAATACCTTTAATTCTTCAGATGCCTCTGTGAAGCCTGAATGTAATTACCACATGAAACATACATGTACTGAATACCTATAATTGGAAAGAGTAAAAAGGACATACTATGTTCACAAAAATAGAAAGAGAAAATATGAGGTATTTCCAGGTAAGGGAATGCTATGAAAGCCTTGTAGTCCTGAAGGACTTCTATTAGGAAAATCCTTAATTGCATAGATATACAACATGCATCCAAATACATGTCAAAATATCCCCTTGCTTTGTTTTTGCTCTGTTCTTCAAAGAAATAGGATAATTTTTTTAAAAAAATTATACATATGCAATAACAATAAATGACTGAAAAGGAATCTGGAGAAATATCTATAAATTTTTGCTGCAAGATACAAAAAAAGGAAGAAGAAATTTTTTAAAATCTTAAGATCAGAAGAAAATTCTGGCTACTAAGGACAACATTTTTTTAGTAGGAAAGAACAGAGTTGAAAGCAACCCCAATAAGGCAGGTATTTACATAAAGCAGAGGCTTGTCTAGACTGATGAGATCTGATCCTGCAATTGGTAAAGCTATTTAGATATATGCTGCTTGCTTTTTTTTTTTCTGGTTTTCATTAATATCTCATCTACATTGTATCATAATGAGCCATTGCTGATGTAAAATTACAAGTGTTCGTGGCTGGCCTGTAAACCTACCTCTTAAACATTAAGAGGTAGGTTTACATCAAGGTTGGGTTTTTTTAGCTCTACTTTTTTTCTTTTCACACCCTCTCCTCTTCTCCATCTGACTTCCCCATCACTTATTCAGCGATCATATGAGAAACCTGCTATTGTCTTGCCTAAAAGCTGGCTACAAATAGTTTCTTCTGTAGTGAAGACACAGCGATGTAGGTGGCGAGAAATCACCCTCCACGCTGTGAGTGTGTGCTGATGTCACGGCCCTCTGGTACCTCCCATCTTCTCCTGGATTGCATGATGCAGATTTTATTGAGCCATGCTGCTGGAGGTGCAGGACATTACCCAGCCTGTCACCCAGCCTCCTCCTCCCCCACACTCCCTACTTCACTCCTTGTCCCAGTGCTGGTGGCTGCAGTGACTGACCCAGCACATGGCACCGCTGCCACGTGCCCAAACACAGCTGATGGCATCTTCAAACCAGGAACTCGGGGCTTCTGCGCATGCTGTCTTTCCCTGCATACGAGGCAGAGACTTCACTGTTGGCAAAACAGGTTTTCAACGACACAATCCAAAGTTTGGCAGTTGTTAGAGCGACATTTAAACAACATACAATGCTGAACAGGCTGCCAACAGTGTCAGTTACCTCTTTCATAAAAATAAAACCCTACAGAACTAAAAGAAACTGTTCTAGAAACTGACCAATGCAGATAATCACAAAGACATCAAAAGGAAAAAAAAACATGGGAAGACAGATTGGCAAGTAACACTCTACCTATTTTAGGTTTTGCTCAGGACTCCGAGCAAGGGTGCATCCTTAGAGCATTTCCCTTTATATATACACAGGAGAACAAACTGAAAACCTTGTTGAATAAAATAAAAATTCTGATGAAAGAGCATGGAAAGTTGTACTATCTGAATTCTCTTCCAGTTTCACTGTCCTATTCACCATTCCCTGAAGTATCTAAGTTTACAGTCACAGAAGATACATGCTTGAAAATCAGATTATTCAAGTTTCAACAGGACTGGCAAGTCTAGCCCAGACAAACCTCACTGATGATCATCCTGGTTCCCATACAAGGAAGGAAACACACTTCAAAGATTATATATTTTTAAATGCCACTGCTACTTCACCCTACTTTTGGGAAACATTGAATGTGACTACATTTATATTATATTTATTTGCTCCTGATATTTAACATCCATAATGAGAAACTATGAATAAGCATCATAAGAAGAGACCATATAACAAATTGATTCTAAATAATGTAATTTTCCTAAGTTATGAGAATCACCAATGTAGCTTCAAATGTTAATTAGTAACTACATGATGGAAAAGAAATTAAAAATAGTACAGTTGGAAACATATGGAGTAAAATAAAATGGGCAGAAATCATCGAAGGCAGAGAAAAATGAAGCAATAAAAAAATACAGCAAAATTTCTAGAAGTAGGAGAAGGAACACTGACAGAGAAAAGGTAGGTTGCCAAGGCAAAAATAGACAACTGAAGACAGTAGACAAAGAAGGATGAGAAAGCTCAGGAGAGTGTAGGAAGAAAACCAAACTAAAAAAGATGAGGACTAAAACTTGCAAGGGAAAACACTAAATGCAGCAAATATGTTCAAGTGAGCGGATATGATGTTATTAAGAAGCAGGACAACAAGGGCATTTTGACTATTTTAAGGAAGACTGATGTATACTTCTCTCTGTAGTGTCTACAGGATACCCCAGAATATGCACTGGAAAATAACACTTGCTTTCCACCCAAAAGGACATGACAGTAAGGACATTACTACTCTCCCTCAATGCCTGCACTGCTGCTTCTACTCAAGCAACTAAGCAATGACAAGAGCAGCAGAGGAAACAGCAGATCAGCAAGCTGCACTCATTGCCTTACATTTAAAACCATGTTTTGGAGATTTCTATACACTGGAAAATATGGTATCTTGAGTACAATTTAACTTGACATTGAGAGTGCAAAATGTATTTAGAGAACCTGCAGCATCTATTTTTTTTACATTAGAAATTCAGCTTTTGCTCGTTGTGACTAAGGCAGTACAATAACATCATGGAACCAAGAAGTAAAACAAACACTTAAAAATTTGGTCTTCTTCAGAGTTTTGATTAGTTATTCTTCATGCTTATTATATAAAAGACTAGGAAAAAGAGCTTGCTTCTTTATCTTTTAAATATGCAACACCCCCAAATTGCTATGTTAAAGTTGGAAAAACTTCCAATCAAAATGAGTCAGCAAACATTCTTCCAACAAGAATAAAAAAGGGCAAGACTTAACATTGCCCTGGTTTATTTTTGCATAGAAATATCATTAGGAAAATTGATTGAAAGTTATAAAATATTCAGACTTTATCCCTCTAGGATAATTATTACAATTATTTCATTCCTCTGTTAATATGCTTGAGAAAGCACATAAGAGAACTAGATAAAGAAAAGGCCACATCCAGAAGAAGTGTAAATTAAATTATTTTATGTTATGCTTGTCTACGTTCAAAGCTCCTCTTAAAAATCTAGCTGGAACAGTTGTAAAAGCTACTAAATGCAGCATTTGTAGGTGTATAAGTCCCTATCAAGATCACTGAGGATATCAGCATTATTTTTAAGAGAGAAAAAATGGCCTTCCTAAATTCTACTTGTTCCACTGAATGAACAGCCACAATGATAATTCTCAACCACTAACTTTTAGACAGATTAAATTAATTCTGACTATTAGTGTCTTCATCTGAGTTACCAAGCTCCTTTTACCATAGGTAGGAAAACTGCTTATGTTGAGAGTTCAACTCATTACTTGGTTAATCTGATCCCAAACAGGCTCAATCTCCCCAGATGCCAGCATCTCCCCACCAACAACAAAGAAGTCTGTGTAGCCAGATAGAATGTGGATGTCTACACATAGATAGCCATGTGAGATCAAGTGAATCCCACTTTTGCTGTACAGATTCAAGTAGTTGTAGCAATTCAGATAATCTTCACCCATTTAGTTACTAACTTCTGTTGTCATTTAAAGTGGGATTAAAATATCACTTAACATCACCTGTCTTTGTGTATTAATGACACCAATTCACTTTCCTTCTGTAAGGTATATAAAGGGAAAGAAAGCTACGGCTTGGATGGTTTTTTAGTTTGTTAAACTGTGGAGTCCCTCAGCTGTTCAGTTTTTAAAATTGCTGTTATTCACTGCAATCCACACATGATCAAGATTAGAACAAGTACTAATATACCTTCAGTACCACATGCATCCCCTTACACAGACACAAGTCATCAATCACATTAACATTTCATCTTCCTTGAAAAAGGAAATAACATGGATATGACAAAGTTTGAAAACAGGAAACACACAACTAACCAGGAAGAGTATCAGTGGAGAAAAAGTGGAGTGCTTATAAAAGTTCAAAGGAAATTTTAAGAAGAGTGCATAGGCATGTTGGCTGAGAAAAGTAATTTTTAAAAAGTAGACAGGGAAAACCAAATTTCTCTTGTATTTCCTTCTTATCATCTCTCTTATATTTATGCAAAGTAACAAAAGGGCTAATTTTTTTTTTTAAGTACTATGACAAGATAGTCAAAGAAGTACACAACAGCACAGGGAAATTTAAATACTGATGGAAATGTACTCAGAGTGATAAAGTTAAATGGGATAAATCTAAGCAGATATATTTGTGGATTAAGAGACACACACAGGACTGTAAGAACATTTTCAGATCGATAATGCCCCTAATCCCTATTCATATGAAACTCCTGGTTACCAAGCCAAATTTTTAAAACCTGTGACGGGTAAAGGCCACTGTAGAATCATTACTTTTATCTACTGTCCTAGAAAATTTAAAATTTCAAGGGTGATAAATATATTGCTATTGTTGGCAGCACAACAGAATTATCAATGTAGCCATTGTGTTGTTTCCAGAGCTCCAGAACAGATATGGCCCCAGTCTGTCTTCTGCAGCCAGGGCCAGGCTCTGAAAAATTCTGGATACTGCCACAGTTACAGCAACCATTATGGATGGACCCTTTTCAACTCAGTTGTGCATTTCTTTTTTTTTTTTTTTCTTTTTTCAACAATGAAGCTAATACCACACTAGCTGTTCACATATGAGCATGTGAATTCCTGACAGAAGATAAGGTTTTAGACACACAGCAAGTTTAAGAAACAGAATCCTCATCAGAAAGACTGAAGCATCTTATAACAGGGCAAATTTTAGCAAACATCAGTTTGAAAAGTGGCTGAACAGAACAGTCAAACAATAGAAGACTTAATCCTGTATTCATGCAATGAACTAAGGTTTTAACAAATATTCTAACAGGCAGCTGAATGACAGAATAAAATTGAATCTTCCACAGTCCAAGTAACAGGCATAAGAGAAATAGGTCAATCAACAAAGATGTCACCTTTTGCTGTGTAGCAAAATCTATCCCAGAATGCTGACATGTAGGGGTTTTTGTTCTGACCTACCACTTTTATAATAAATGTTTATATTAAAATAAATAATGCAACATTAAAATATATACAGTTAGAATTCAAACCAAGAGTGTGATCATTAAAGTGAAAATATTACCTAAATTGTAGTTAGCTTTTATTATTAAACATGCCACAAAGTATAAATGATTTTATTCTGCCAACTAACCTGCAGTGTCAGACCACTGAAATATCCTTAAAGAAGCTAATGAGAGGCTGTCTAGTGATGGCACAGGTTGGCTTATGGATACTGCCATGCATACAGATTGGCACCACAGCAGCTTAAATTACCTCGCCATTACACTCCTGATGATAGCATGCACATACTGAGTGTCCAAGCGAGAATAATTGCATGAGATAATCAGAGTTTAAAAACAAACACAAAATACAACCATACCGTAACTGCTGTCTGTGCATTTCTGGCATGGCACCCACAAAAACTAGTCAACTGGAGGATAACTGGATGAGTTTCCCTCTACATATTTTCCCTTTTCTGTTTTTTGGTTGGTTGTTTTTGTTAGGTTTTTTTAACTTCTCCTCTGAGATAGGGACACCAGTGTTTTGCAAAACAGCCTGAAAGAGCAGAGGGTTCACACAGGTGTGGGATTTTTAGTCATTGCAAGTCATTCAAGTCACTACAAAATTCCAGAAATGCCTGACTTGACCATTTGGCCCTACTTGGAGAGGGCTGGTGTATGTGTAACTGGGGCAGAGCCCATTTTTGACTCCTCCCTCTTGCCCTTCGATAGCCACAACAATCAAATATTCAAGACTGCTGCTAATTTCACAAATTTTGCTTAAGTCTTGCAAAGTTTAGAGCCAAGATTCATCCCTCTTTGTCAGTCAAGGTTTTGGCACTGCTACAACAGGCACAAGTATGAGACTGAAATGTAACCACACTTAGGGGGTTACTAGCAGAGATAAAATCCTGCGGATCATTAGCTGCTAACACATACCAAAAGGAAACCTGAGATCTGCATGTATTTACTCACATGTGGTGCCATTAATCACAATCCCAGTTTAAGCCCTGTGGCAGGCTTTTACTTGTCTTTCCTTACTTCATTGAGAGAACATGGTCTTGAATCCTGTCAAGGATTTCCTTTTGTTTGCCTTATCCTTAAGATTATTTTTGTATACCAAATAGATTATCTATATATTTTAAGATGTGTGTTAACCTATTAAGATCTGCCCAGAGAGAATGTTTAAACTACTAGTCTCCTTTATATTGTTCATTTTCTCAAATAGCTTTGTTACATAGTGGCATTGTGACTGGCTCAAAAAGCAGTAACTTTCTACTAAATATGAAAAGAATAAGTAAATTGTTATGTATGAATGAGGAAAACAAACACAGTGAATAGCTGTGTTTTCCATTTTTAAACACAAAGCTTGTATCCCACAGCTATCTGAAAATATTGCTCCTGATTAAGTAATCACTTAAGTTCACTCATTTCAGTTCACCTGACTCTGTTGGTCAGTCCAGTGTTTTCCGTGTTTGAAGAGCTCACAGCAGGTTTCACCACATGTTTCCAATGCTGAGACAAGAATCATTTCAGTCTTGCTATATCCACAGAGCTAGACTGGCCCTCTAGAAGAGGAGGACATGTTCATCACTGACCTGAGTTCTGCCATGTACAACTCATTCTGACAAAGTACAATGAAAACATTCATTAGTGTGGCAGAGGGGAAAAGGATTGAAATCAATATTTTATTACAGTCTGTGTTTTAAATCCCTCTAGTAATCCCTCTTCCTTTGCAGTTTTGCTTTACTGTTTAAAAAAAATCATTAGTCATCTTTTTCCTGCGGCATTCCTCAGGGCAGACTGATTATAATACTGCCTTCTCTCTCTTTGTAAGCAAAACGCTGTAGAGGACACTTGGCACTGATGATGCTCTTGAAGCACTGCTTTCCTCTCATCTCAGAGACAGCTGCACTGCACACAGTTCCTCAAAAAACCACAGTCATGACCAATAAGTACCAGCATACATTTGTGATTTATTTACACAGCACTGTAACATAAGTTCATTCAGAATTCAAAATGGACATTTTTCCAGTGACTGTGGAGAGTGTCAACTGTCAGGAATATCCCAGACATGTTTCCCTTTTGAGGACTATTGTACTGCCTTTCAACTAAAATCCCTTTTTCTTTGCACATCAGTAAGTACTTCCTGTACCTTCACAATGAAATGCTAGGATAAGCATGCTCCAAATACATATCTACATTATAGTGTTAAAGCCTTTTTAAGATACATGTTCATGCCACATCCTTATTTTTATCTCCTTCAGCATTAAAGCCATGGAGCATTTGTGACAGACTTCAAAGCCTACTAAGACTCTACTTTTTCATATTCTAGCTCCAACACTGCCATCAGACACAATTCACAGCAAACACTGAGGATCCCCTCCACACCAGCCAAAACATCTTACATAATTATAGAGAGTTTATAGTACATTACCCTCAGTTAGGGTTAGAACATATTGTTCCATATAAAAACATAGAGACAAGACTGCTTTCCTGCATGGAGAGCTTATGGGCTAAGAATACAAGGAGTATACCATTGGGGAAGAGAAGGCAAGCATGGCAAGATAAAAGCATCTACACAAGGAACATTTATCATTAGAGTAATGCAATTGGCAACCAAATCCATCATCTTCTCAACTCCTTATGGCTATGATGGCAGAAATGGCTAAGGAGGCTGAAAAAGATGAGTGCAGCAGCTACAAATGTTGGTGATGAAGGGTATTTATAGGACAGGAACTCCATGGGAAGAAGAATGGAGCATTTACAGGAGATAAGGAATGAGTGGGCCAGGTTATAATGCTGACAGATATGAAGAGATAGATGATGCAATCAGATTTGCACATGAAGGAGGAACACAGTGGGCAAGTGCAGATAATAGGGAAAAAATAATCTGGCTCAGTTTAGAGCAAATGTTGATGAAGAAACTACTTCTCAGTCAAAATGAGAAGTAGAATTCATTGTGTATGCTTCTTGGAAGGACTCAAAGGGACGATCCTGCAGTGATCAAGTTGCTAGATAACGTATACACATTTCCTTTCCTGCGTCAATTCTTCTACCGTCTTGAGAAGCTGCCTTTTAGCATATAAATATATTTTACTGCTCCCAGCTTCAATTAAGATGCTCTTCTACATTTTGTATCTTAAGTCACAGCACAGTATCACGCATTCCAGGGTTTTTTTGGGGGGGTTTTCTTAATTCTTTTAAGAGCCTTCATGATTCCTACTAACTTTATATGGAATGAACTGGCAGTCTAACAGAACTTCATCTGCAATATGGTATCTTTAGCAGCACAGTCTTTAACATATGGAATTAATGTTATGCAAAATTTGAAGAAGAAGGGATTGGTAATAATCTTGCTGCAATGCCTCTGAGAGCAGGAATAGGAAAATACTATGAATTAAATGACTCTCTCTTCTAGAACCATGTACTTTAAAATACCTTCCTGTTATTGGTTTTATGACTTCACTAGATGACAAAACTATATTGATTTCTTAAATAAATACGCATTTCTTGAAATCTCTACTGAATTCTGTATTCACTTAACTATATGCCCGAATGGTAGGATATCTCAGTATAATTTAACCTTTAAAACAACAGTGCATATATTTAACACTATGGATATCTGCTCTTTGCCTCTAAGTATGCAGCAATATGGAGAAACTGCTACCATTCATTTATATTCTAATGCTTCTCTTGAATCACACATTTCTGAATCATGAAGTGGGCAACTGCAGAGTGTCACTGACTGCTAGTAATTATCAACAATGTCACATGACCAGTCAACATTTCCTTTCTGCAGCTGAACCCAAAACACAAGAGATGCTGAATTACTCAACTAGGTCTCTAAAAGATGATGACAGGTCTCTTTCCGAGATTCTTCAATAACTACAGAGATCAAAGTAGTCTTCACCCACTCCAACCTTCATTCTGAATCTAAGCACCATTTGAAGGACAAATTTGGCATGCAGAATTTCTAACTGTATGTGGCTTGTCCAATCATGCAGGAGAAAGGTTACACATTATCTATATCTAAGACAAAGCCCAAAAAATCAAAGGTCATACACCTAATGATTTTCTAGAAAGAAATACCAGCTAATAAATGAAGATCAAAACGTTTATTGTCTATTGATTGTTTCTCAAGCAGAAAGTTCTGTTTTAAGTCAAATTATGCTGATTAAATGTAATGATCTCATAGCATTGTCACTGTCAAAAGCACTACCTGCTCACTGACAAGAGCCCCCAAAGTCTTCAAATTGTAATAGTCATCAACACATGGATGAGTGTGTCATCATCAGGACAAACCAGTTCAAGGTTTTCTACCAGTCCTTGCTTTTCTACCATCAAGACAATTGATTAAAACAGGTTCAATGAGAACAGATCTAGAAGTGAGAAAAATAACAGAGAATGGAAGTCTTCACTGCAGCTCTCGGAGTTATCAAAGTCTTATGGACATCTGCAACATTTATGTCAAAAAGTTGATGTAGACTGTAATGGCTTTATGCTTGCATGTAGTCTGCATACAACTCTGAATCTCAGAAGTTCCCACCTCTTCAATGAGGTCTTAATTGACCAGATCATTTAATCTATATCCCATTAAAAATAAAGAAGGTAAGTAAAAAGGCAGAAACATAACTTCTGCAACCTAGTGGGACACGGTTTCACAGGATAACACTTTAATATTTGTAGATCATCAACCAGAACATAGAATGCCACACTTAAGGGAATTAGTTTTCAAAGAGTACTTCCTGTAATTACCTAAAAATAGATTGACTATTGTATATTTAATCATTACAGTAAAATAATACAGTAATGTAGAAGAATTGTCATTCTCTTTGAATTAAATATCACAAGCAATCCCCAGACTTGGGTTTGTGCTTGAGGTATTTTTTCCTATGGGAAGAGCACATCTCAAAATTCAGAACTGCTGATACTGATGAGAGAGTTCATGAGTTACCCTGAGTGAGAAATGTCCAACAGGGCTTCAAGAGCCCTCAGCCCATAATTTCTTTCAAGAAGGCAGCAAATGAAAGAATATAAAACCTACTAAGAAGGCAATTTCAGAGAATGCAAAGTAGTTTTCTCTGTTGGAGAGCTGGCATATGGTGAGCTATCACAATGTTCAGTATTATTTACAGAAAACAATTACAGAGCTTAACATTATCTGTAAGTTAAGTTACTACATCAGGTTTAGACTTCTACAAAATAAAATACAGGTATAGGAAAAAATGAAAAAAAAAATCCATCATTCTCAATGTTAGAACAAAAATCATAAATACAATATGATATTTTAATGTGTCTCTGCAACCCTGTGCATTGTGCTCTAGCATGACCCTGCTTGGCAGCTCCTGTACATGTGCCTCTTCCTTATACCAGTGGCCTGTGTTCTGAAAGCTGACATCAATGCCAGCAGGGAAATCCTTCAGATAAAAACTTTGCAGTAATGAGGTTCAAACCAAATTTTTTCCTGTGCAAGGCAGACTAAGAATCAAATACTGCTCCAAATTTAAACGCCTTGAAAACATTTTACAGGGATTTATCTTTTCCCTTTACTTACAGGCTATTATTAGTTATTTTCTCACCACAGCACTGGAAAAGCTTGCTTTCACCTATGATGGATTAGGGCTTCAGGTTTATAACTACACAGTTCAAGAAAAAAATACTGCTATATAGAAGAACTATCATCTTCAGTCATCTCTAACAAGAGTAGGCAAAATGAGCAAATAATTTCTAAAACACATATAGTAAAAAATAAAAGCATTTCAATCCACATGAGTCTGACAAACAATTCCACTTTGGAAATTCTGTAGTACACAGATCTATCACTTGAAGGCACAAAAAATAAATAACATTTGTTCTGTTTAAAACATCACAAGTGTTAAATCCATCCTCTTATTTTTGATCTGCTTTAGATCTGACAAATAATTCCTACTTTGATGGAGAATCTGACTGTACAAATACTCTGAGTGCCTAAGACAGTATTTAACTTTCATTTGGTAATTTAATAACTGTAAATGAGATGCACATAAACAAAGAATTTGTTTGGAGAGCTCCATCAGCTGATGTCTGAGATGGGAATGAAAGGTCCCCTTTGTCTACCTAAAAGATGTTTTTCCAAGTGACCTCTGGCATGTCACTTAAATTGAAAGGAGGGGCCTGAAGCTTTCATGAATCTGAGGTTATATTCCTAAGTGACCTGTGCTAAAGACTCTGAATTTAGCTAGCCTCAGTTATTACAAAAAACACCAGTTTGTTACATTTGGAATATCAAATGTGCTACAAGTAACATCAAAAATGAACATGTACAGACCAAAACAAAATTAAAATTAGGTCTCATGCAAAACAAAACTGTCTGGCATACTGATGTCTTTCAAGTAATCATTCAAGAACACTTGATTCGGATACATGCACTGCTGCAAGTAGCTAAAAATCAGTACAAGACTGAGATTATAAACCTAATCATATTCATCTCCTTATATGGATTTATTAAATTACCAAAGGTCTTGATTTCAGTTCATAAGCAGCAGCAGCACAATCAAATAATGAAGCAAATTCAGACTGGCTCATGCTGGAATAATCCACATTGACTTAGCAGTTTAATTACTCATGTTTCAGCCTGCTATAAGCTACTGTAAGGTTTTCTTTACAAGTCAGGGGCTTTTTCTCCCATCAGTGTCTAAATAAGTAGCTAAGTATTCCTAGTTGCTTTGGGTTTTTATTTCCATATGAGCCTCTACAAATATGAATAAATGCCCTAACGCCTGGCTTAAAAACTTCATTCCCCAAATCTGACCCAGAAAAACTTAATATGCCAATTTCTATGAATAATTCTTTTTAAATAATTCCCAAGCAGCTGCCTTAGTGATCTAATTTATTTAAAGTAAAATTAGCTTTCTCTCCCTGTTCTTCTGGTATTAAAATTAAGCTGTGTCCCATTGCAATTTTTGGTATTTTAACTTGATATAGGTAAGACCAACTAGCACTTTGCTCTTCTCACACAACTGAATACAACCCCTTCCTTCCAACCACTTCTGCCCACTCTATACTTTTCACCTCAGCAAGTGCAAAATGCCACATCTAAAGGCAGTTACATTACCCTAATGGTATTCAAAAAACTAAGTTACATAATATTAGCTTCACTCACACTAGCCATTTCTTTACACAGTTAAATTATACCACTCAAGCTCAAGAACAGCATAAAATTCATAACTATGGCTCTCTGAAATTATAACACTGGTGCACCATAACATACATATTGCAGTCCTGAAACACTACATCTTCAAAGCCATATCCAAACTCCTGGTCACTGTATTAAGATATGCAGATAGATCTGTAGTCTAAAGCCAAAAACAAAGCAGCATAGGAATACCTAATTCTTGCTTAAAGTTCCAGTCTTAAAACCACAGTGTTGAGATTTCCGTAAGATCTGCTTTCTACAGCCATTCCACCATAGCCTGGCAGTGAGTCACAAATGCAGTCACAAGTCACAAATCCCTGTTAGACACAAGTTCCAGGCTTGCAGAATACAAAAGCCATTTTCCAAAGCAGCACAGTACAGCAGCACAGCTCCCTCTCCAGCACAAGGTAAATCCACAGCAGGACATGGAATAACAAGGTTATCCAGGAGTGTTTTTTCTTAATGACAATTCTGATTTGTATTTATGGTGATTTTAGGAAAAACTGAACCAACTACACAACTTAAATAGAACAGAAGTACCCTTTTCACCTTCCTTCCCACACTAATTTTCACACTTAGTAATATTTATTAAGATATATTCGGATTATATTTTTTAATTGTTAAAATATTGAGATTTTGGGTATGTTAACTAAATAAATTCAAAAGGGTGGGTAGAAATACTTGCAAAAATAACTCATCACAAGAACACTGTCATAAATTACATATTTAACAGAACCTGATTGCTCATGATTTTAACTTTTTTCCCCATCACACTCTTACTCCAGTTACTGCAAGCTTCTCCAACACCCTTCAAATATGCCTTCCTGACACAGGACAGCAAAACTCTGACACCTGCCCAAACCAGAGCACTCCTTGCCCAGCAGGCAATTCAAGTGCATTTTCATGGTTTGTCTTTGAGATTCAGGTCTCCTCATTTGGTTTTAACACTAGTCTAAAAAAAGTTGTTGTTTGCAAAGCCTGTTAGGTCCCTCAAAGATTTTGAAACTCTCAACTTCTCTGGAATACTACCTGTACTTAGAAGTTACAAAAATAGGTATTCTTGTATTCACTATTATTTTCAGCCTAGGACTGATTTATATGCACATCATAGCCCCTCAAGATGCTAACATGGAGATTAGTTACATTAGCTGGTGCAGTTTAAAGCAAATTAAAATAGTATTTTAAAGCTACCACAGCATGAAGAAGCGAGACCCCTTTTACTTCACATATTAGTTTAGACAAAAGCATAAGCCAGTGCCCTCTGGGCTCTTAAATCCACCATAGCAAAATGTAATTACTGCACTGAAGAATAAAAAAAAAGTTTTGTTCAAAAAAACCTCATTGTAGAAGAGGACAGCACTCACAGAAAATCTGAACAGGACAATAGGTGGGACCTTTCACCTGTCTCAGAGTAGCACACTTCCTGAGTTGCTCATTCTTCAACTGAAAAAAATCAGGCTGTGTAGTATATCATGGTACAGCTACAAGGACAGTGGCATTTTTATTGTATAGTCCCATGCTCCTAGTAACAAACTACAAAATGCATAATTCTGTGAAACAGTCTGAATAGTACATTTCTGACTGATTTTATCAATCATGCAATACAAACAAAAGTAGGAAAGAGGTGAACCCAAGCACGCAGCTGACTGATGGCCAGTATTCTGCTTGCTACACTAAACTGCCAAACCTTTGTGAGAGGATTAAGAAAAAAAAATAGAAATAAAAATAAAAATGCACTAAAGGGTACTCAAAGATGCAGCCTTTTTTTTTTCCTTTGGTTGTGGAACTGACTTCCCTTTATATTTGCATTTGTGTTTATGTTCAGATTGTTCATACGCACACAGACAACCAGCTGGTTAGCCAGCTAAAATTTCAATTGTACATCATGTAAACATGACTTATAAAGAGCTGTGTAAATGATATCTCAAACTTCATTCATACTTGACAGAACAGTCACCTTTTATTGCAGAAATGAAGTAAAAGTCAACATGTACCTTGTAAACAAATAATTACTTGGACACAAATGGAAACAAAGCTTAATATAATTGGAACACAATAGATTCTGTAGCATATAAGTTTGTTATCTTTCAAGACAAGATCTTGAGCCTAGGCTACCTGGATCATATGCCTGAGACAACAAAAACCTACAGGAGAAAACTCAATACAATAGAAACACTATTTTAGTCTGTATTCAGGATATAACTAAATGAACCCTGTAGTCAAAATGCATTGCATTTGGTCTTCTTTTACAAAGTAAAAAAGCAAGTAAGGAAAATAATTCTACTACACACAAGTGTTTTTGTACTGCAGCTATCAAAAACAGATCCATACTTTGCTGAATAGGAATGAAAATCCACACAGGGAGCAAATAGATTGAGATAATTTTGGAGCAAAGACCACTGCCATCCTCCAAAATTTCTCAGATCACCACCAAAACTCATTGTCAACTTGGTATTTATTGTAGTTCTGCAGAGTCACAGCAATAATTTTTCCCTGCCTGTCATGTCACAATTAAGGAGCCACTGGAACACAGATGAACCAGAAACACTTTTTATTTCAGAGTCTACATACACACACATACTGGTAGCAGGTACTGCTTGGCTGGATCACTGGGAGACATAAACCAAGGGCACACCTACAGAATTTAAGCTGTCTTCAAGAAGCAGAAGGGAAAATAACAAAACTGTTATTTGCATAGGGAAAAAAAAATTAAAAGCATGTGCAATCTATAAACTTTAAACTTGAAAGAACCGCAAAAAATAAGTTAAAATTGCCTTAAATGAAAGGAATTAAAGCTAGCATTTGCAGCATGTGAGGCAGACAAACAGACATCCCACAAAGCATCCCACTTTCTTGATGTGCCTTAGACAAAAGCACAGGGCTGTCTACAGAGCACCAGTCCTGACAGGATACTTGCTGAGGCAGGTAGTTCCAGCAGTCCATCTGTTGGCTTTTGCTATGTTTTTGGGTTTTTTAACTTATTCAAGGATTTTTATTTCCAGAGGGAAAAAAGCTCTCCCAGACATAAACGTGATCAGGGACCTGCTTAGTGATTAACCCAGCTGAAATCATTAAAAGATGACCCAGCTTTTACAAGAACAAAGGCATTCAGTACTCACTCTTAATAGGATTCCTCAGTAGGAAAAAAAATTCAAATGAAGTACAATTCAAGTATCAGAAAAAGAAATTCCCAACAAGGAAAGCATGATGGCACTGAAGTACAAGGAATGCTCAGGTTATGTCATGGCTGTCCTTGTCCCTACAGAAGCAGGAGCTGCCTGAAGAGGCAAGGGAGCAACACTAAGGTAGAAAACCACAGAAAAGTATTAGAAAACTGTTAAAAGAGACCCTTTTGAAAAGACTTAGTTTTGGTAAACCTGTGGTAACACAGACACCAGACCATCACAGAAAGCAAAGCACTCAGAACTAGAAGGCCAGGAGGGCATGGACACATTGTGCAAAGCACATGCCACACCTGGAAGAAAAACTGTTAAGCTGCAATGATACACCATTATTTTTGGATACAATACACTCTGAGAAAAAAAGACAGCTAGGAGAATTGTAAGTATTTCTTCATAGTAGAAGAAATGCCACCAGGATTTAAAATTGACATAATCACAGAAAATACACTCTAATGTGTAACACAGGCAAGTTTCTGCCTTACATTAACACAGGCCACCTCAGACGAAACCAGGATACTTCACCTACAGCAGAAACATGTAACAATTAATACCAGTAAGGGGAAAAACAGCAAGAAAGTCAGCTGTTTTTTACACTCTGGATCAGAGTCTAAAAACCTTTAACAGCATTTGCCAACTCATTTTGCCTGCTAAGTGAATTTTAGCATTTACATTCCCTGGTCAGTTATCACAGATAAAATATCAATGTGGCTTTACTGATCCCTATACCTAAGACAGCCCATAACCATGAAGCACTTTCTACACAGCCTCTAACAGTGTGGTGCATAAATTATA
The DNA here is from genome assembly GCA_013398615.1 of Brachypodius melanocephalos. Lineage (NCBI taxonomy): Eukaryota > Metazoa > Chordata > Aves > Passeriformes > Pycnonotidae > Brachypodius > Brachypodius melanocephalos. Next base: position 6,038,899 of record VZSR01001299.1, on the reverse strand, counting down.
AATTACTAAACTTGATAAAACCTTAATAGCAGCAGACTCTACAGGCATAGGTCTTACCACAATATAAAGTTTTGGAAATACTTTCCTTTTATCCCAGTAGTGTATAAGTGTCTACTGTAATACAGTAAGATTAAACTACCTACAGAGGCAGTGCATGCAGAGAACCACGTTAGAGTGACAATACCACCATGTACGATGTAATAACTTACCTTAAAAAGAAAACTGAAAAGAAACTGAAGTTAAACCTGCAAAAAAACTTAAACAAGCAAAAAAAAAAATTCCAATCCTTGGGCACAATCCTTCATTACCTAGACCTCATATACTAAACACAGCAACTTATAAGAACACTACCACTGACTTTAGGAAGCACCACTCACAACCTCTCTAACAAGCAGTCCTGTCTGCTTTATGACAGAGTTTACTGGGCACAAAGACCATCAAATCAAGAATTTTCAACAGCACTTAAAAAGCAGCACTTGAAGGGAATGCTTGTGCTGTCTCAACCACACCAGAAACAGATCAGGAGAAATTGGATGACATAAGGACTGAGAAGCATAGTCACTGCAAAACCCCAATACACAGCAGACAAACAGAACAAAGGCAAAATATAAATCACTAAGATAAGTTAGTTCCTCTAGCCACTGCCTGATAAAATGATTGTAAGTCCTAACAAAATAAAGACTAAATATTAAAGCAATAGACAGCACTGCCTCCTCAAAAATACTGCAGGGCCACAGCAGGGTTACTGACGGAGCAAGACATTGGAAACAAATCCCAAAAAGTTAAAAGCATCCAGAAAGAAAGCCTAACAAGAGCACAGCATACTACACAGATGTTTCGAAAATGCATGTGGAGTGGTACAGGCAGGATGGAGCTCCAGTAAAACCACACTGAAGCAGAAATGCCACTGTTATCACATGCCAGCAATTTCATTATATGTATTCCCAAAGTAATAACCCAACCAGCAGCTTGAACAGTTCCTTGAGCAGGAACAATAAATATGTCAAAAAAAGATATACATATCTAAATAAAAGGATGAGACACCTCTGATAAGACAAGCCCTGTGATATGGGAAATGGTTGTTGCACGTGCTTAGCTGTGCAAGTCACTTCAGTCTTCTCTCTCACATACAAACCCAGCCTGTGTGCTGTACAGTGGCACACACACCAAAGAAAATATAATCAGCACATCCATTAATAAGTGTCTACTTGAAACAGACAATTAAATATTTCATTATTTCACCCACAGCCATAAGTAAATTCATATTGATTTTAAATTAAGTGGTTTTAAATGTTTCATGTTCACACCAGTAAGGATTTGCTTCTCAAGTAACATTGATACAACCCAGCTGATTCTAACTGGTAGGTTAAAAGTTTCATCAAGAAGTAGTATGATAATAGTTAACCTTTGCAAATGTCTACCAAATACTGCAAAAATACAAAGCAGGGAAAACCACATTTCCTCTCTATTCAAGCAAATACAGCTGTCCTCAGTCACCAGTCACCCACACCGAGCGCTTTGGCAGAACATTTCCTCTCTACATCAAGAAAATCTTGCATAAAACAAGTTGTAATGTTTTCACTTTAATCAAACCTACTCCTTAGTGCCCCATTTTAGATGACAACTTGAATTGCATGTATTGGAAATGTTTTAATTGATATTGCCACCTAGCGGCTTGTTTCAACAATATTAAATAATCATTAAAGGCAGCAGGAGAACATCAACATCTACAATAATTTTCCCAAGACCTATCAGATATGGTTTTTCACCAGTATAGAAAAATATAATTCTGCTTCCCACCCAAAATAAAGGAAATCCCCAAGGATTACATATAGAACTAAGCCTAAGGTAGTATATATTCCTCAAATTAAAATTATTTCTATGGCTAAAATAAAACAGCATCATAAAATCATTTGGTTTATGTTATGTAATAATGCAATATTGAAAAACTCTCCAATAATTCCAAAGGAGAAGCACCACTACAAAAATCTATGTATAAAGCTTACTTTTTTCACTTTCTTGAATACAAAATATAGAAGAGGAACATATCTCCCATCTCTCTGGTCTTCAGTTTAATGTAGGTCTGCTACAATATGTTTCATATCAAGATGATCTGAATACCCTAAATACAGAAAATAAAATGGAGAACAAGTCCTAATAATAAGGGAAAACAACTTTCAAAACAATTCTGCTGGCAAGTGCATCTTAGTTATAAGAGAAAAAAAAAAAAAAAAACTAGACAAGAAGTCCTTAGTATTTATGCAGCTTTTCCATTGTTATCTCATAATAAAATTGTTTAGGTTGGAAAAGACCTTTAAGATCATCAACTGAAACCATTAACTTAGCATCACCATGTTTGCCACTAAACCATGTCCCTAAGTGCCACATACACATGCCCTTTGAACATCACACCAGTGATGGTGACTCCTTTGGCAATCTGACCACCCTTTCAGTGAAGAACTGTCTCCTAATACCCAATCTAAGCCTCCCCTGGTGCAACTTGAGGCCATTTCCTCTGGTGCCATCACCTGTTCCCTGGGACAAGAGGCCAACCCCCACCTGGCCACACCCTCCTCCCAGGCAGCTGCAGAGTGGTGAGGTCACAGCCCTGAGC
>VZSR01001299.1:6025161-6036185 GCA_013398615.1 Brachypodius melanocephalos | reverse complement strand
AGTGGAAAAGGACCTGGGGCTGCTGGTGGACAGTGGCTGAACATGAACCAGTGCATGCTCAGGTGGCCAAGAAGGCCAATGGTATTATTATAGCACAGCCCACAAATATATATATTTACGTACACATAGAGAGACTGGTTGTTACTCCACATTTTTTAATACATTTTATACAAAAATGATACTGATGTCATAATCTGGAAAGAAAAAAAAATATTTTCCTTAACCTTGAGGGGATACATAGACCAGGTCTTTTGCTTATAACATCATCCTCTAAAATACTCAAAAGATCTCTCTATTATTTCCTGCCATGTTTCTGATCTACTTTAGACCATTATTTCTATAATGAAAATAATACCTTGAAAATGCATTCAAGCCCTTTCAACTGCACTTAGCTAAAATGTTTATTCAATGTTTAGTCAATTCAATACCACACAGCTCTGTCCCCTTACATCTCAAAGCCATTAGATTTTCTTTCATGGCTGCAGGTACAAAAGTTCTATTATGAGAAGAAATAACAGCATTCTAATGAGGTGCTGAATAACTACATGTTAAATGCAAATAAAACCAAAAGCTACTCTGCAAACCACCAATATTTAAAGACAGTACTCCAACAAGATCCAACCTTCACAGGTCCAAAGCTCATTTGCAAATGAGAATTTTCCCACTACCCAGATTTTCCCACTAGCTACTACAACAGTTTCCAGCAAGGAAATAATTTAAGATAATAATAAAATAGTTTAAGACTATACAGACTTTGTGTAAACACAAAGCAGATTGTATTGGAACGTTAAAACTAATCCTCTTAACAATTTTTCAAATGCACAGGAAGAACCCCTTCCTTTGACAAAATTTCTGCTTGTACTTTCTACAAATATGTTCTCAGATGTGTTGATTTAAGTACCATCTTTTGAATTCCTACAACATCCATCTTCCTGGAAAAAGGCCCAGAATGCCTCTTCATTCAGCCATCACCTGTCCCTACAGGACACAAAATGAACAAGATACACTTGAGTCGATTTCAGAGACAAGAAGAAGGAAGTTTATTTTTCTACTTGGGGTTATATACATTTCTGACAATGACCAACGATTGGAGGACGAGGTTGCCACCTCTCCAACCACACTGGACAAACTGTAAGTCCATCATTTGTTTCCTCCTTAGAGAAAGGAATGATAACAAAAACGAACGGTTGCAAAAACATCACTCTGTTTACATGAAATCTGTGACAAACTCCACTAAAGAATGCAGAAACATCAGAAGGCTGTAAAGATCAAGGTAACAATCACCAGATCAACACTAATTTTATGCCTTGTGACTTCCTAACTGCCTCTTGCCAGCTCTGAAATCACCTGAGCAGCACCAAGTTCAGAACAGCACTTTTTTGTATTCAGCATATTTGCATCCAGGCTACCTGAAGAGAGAACGGTGATCACTGTTCACCACAGACCACGCCAAGCAAGACCATGGAGCCAGTAAAAATGCTGCTGCCATTGTCTGTAATGGGCCACAGGCTTTGTGCTAAGGTGAGACTTGGGACTTTAAACATTCTTCTGTCTGAAGATTTGGCCTGCCTGGAGATTTGGCACTGAACAGCAACAGCCCACTATCAAAGGACTATCACCTACTTTGTTTCAGCTACTGCTTCACCTTGAACAGTTGTGCAGAGCAGCACCCACTGATATACATATATCAGGAACGAATATAGCAATAATAATTGTTCTGTGTAAAAAACTATTTAAGATGCTGGAACAAAATGCAGCATAAAGGGTTCAAGATATGGAACCACTGCAGAGGACTAGAATGTGACAGGATGATAAAGAGACTTGGGGCTACAAACACCTCACCAGTGGCCAGCTGCTGGTTGCAGAACTGCAACCTGGGAGCTGGGCAAAACCACTCACAGAAGGAACAAAGAACAAGCATCAAAGTGATGTAAAATACATCATTATACAGTAAATCTGGATGGCTTGACATAGATTGTAAGATGGATTTACAAGGCAGTGCAGAAACAACCTGTAGAATCACATAACTATTCAAATGGATTTCAGAATAAGGAGTAAAAAGCTACCAAGATCAATCTCAGAGACCTCCCAGCAGGGCCAGGAGGCTGATGACTGGCACTATCCCTCCCTACTCCCAGATGAGTGCATCCATCCCAGAAGGGTAGGCAGAGCACTGGAGAAAGAGCAGGTACTACAAAGTTTGGGCATGTGTCATTTTGTCTGTAAGCAACTGGAAACAAACACTGGTATCACTGTAACTCAGCTATCAATCATTATTTGGTTGGACCTATAAGACTTTCTAGCAACCTCTCCCAAACCTGGGTGCAACAAAGCAGTGAGGAAAGACTCCAAGATTTGGAAGGGCAGATACAGATGGATCCATTAGTAGCTGTAGGGAAATACATGTCCAAGCTGCATTAACACAATACCTCAGCAGCTGGTGGGTGCGGATCATGCTGCAAACGTGGGAGACAAGCAGTGAAGAACTTCAGGCTGAGAAAGCACACAGCTGGAATAGTCATTAGATTCCCTCTTTCCCAGCCTCCATAAAGAAAAGAATAAGTTCAGAATTAATTTATCATCCTGTAAATAAGACAATGTGTACCTCAGAGGGGAAATAGCAAGCCATTTTATTTATACATACAAACAAACAGACAGACATGCTCTCTTCACCTCACTTGGTCCCCATTTCCAATTTTCACAGACTTATTAGAGCATTTTGGGTACTGCTCACATTAACTGGAGCGCATGCACATTGTTACCCCATCAGTGAAACCCTACATTGTACATCAGTCTTTCCATCTTCTGCTGAAGTAGCAGTCCCCTTACTCTGGCTCTGCCCTATCTTCTATTTCCTTTCTCCAAACACCTCCCCTTTATATTTATATGTATCTGCTAAGATAAGGCAGTGTCACTATAGGTTCACTGACCCTTCATTCTGATATTCTAGGTATATTCTATTTACTGGCAGCAAATATGGCCTTTACTGCTTTCCACTGCTGCTGATAAAAGCCAAAACTAAATTTTATCCTGTGAAATGGGGTGAATATGCATTTAGTTCTTGATTAGGCTTTATTTCCATGTGATCTATAATGATTCAGTTTGAAGGAAACCATATCATCTTAAAAATGGGGCAGCTTGCTCCTTTTTATTTCACTTGTTTACAATCACCGTACATTGATGAGAACACCACAAGAAGCAAACCCAAGAAGAAAGGTGACAATACGAGGCAAAGAAGTGAGAGGGGACCAATTTTTCTACTTTGTGGTTTTCAGCCTCTCCTGGAACACTAAGAGAATACACACTTCATCCCTGCTATGAGACTAAAGGGACTTTATCTACTGAGTTTAAATGACATTTAAAGACTCCCAAATTAAGCTTCTTATGTACAGGCAATATTTTATGTACATGCACATATATAACTATTACTTATTACCTACACCAATGCAAATCAACCATGAAATATGAAATATAACATATTTGCTCAAAAATAAAATATTGGCGGAATTGACACAAACTGCAGAGAAAAAAATCAATTAAGGATACAGGCACTGAAAAACAATAAAATCTTTTGCTTAGCTCTGCAGTATTATTTTAAAGCAACTCCTTTATTACCAATGTAAATTTCACAGCATCAACATTGAAATATCACTAGAGAACAAAATCTGAGAAACAGTTTGAAAAGCAAACTCTGAGAATTAAGTGTCTTCTTACTGGACATTGCTGCTTTGCAATGCCAGCATCTGGTGCACCACAGTTCAGAGTTTAACACAGTAATTTAAACTATGCACAGTTTCAATTCAACTTAATACCTCGGGCTGTGAACTGTAATTAGGAAGAAGCTGGCACATAGTTCCACTGCACTTGCGTATGAACATCACCATGTCTTAAAAACATTCTGAATAAACCAACAGGACAAGCACGTTCTCTGCACTTTGCCCATCAGGTCCTGATGCTAAGAAACAACTCACAGAGGTACCACGAGGTCTGGTTTGCTTTTTTAAGTTTTTGCTAACTCTTGTATTATTTTTATTATTTTTACTATAACTGAACACATATTATATAGATTTAAGAGAGACACATCAAAATATAGATAATGCCACTTTCTGATGTAAAATTTCAGTCAAATTCTTCTACTTAAATCCATGTCCTCCATAAAAGTTCCCACTTACTGAAGAAATCAGATAACGTGATTTTTAGCAATCTATGCATCTCACAAACAAACTGGAAAGATAATTATTTGCTGACACTTAACTTTCTGGTGTTAAAACCATCATAGAATGTCCTTCTTTCACAGTTTCATAGTTTTATTTTTAAAGTGGCTTTACTAGTTGACATACTTATCTAAAATGTTGATTACTTTAAAGTGCAAAAAGAGCATAACAATGCAAATATTTGTCTGATTCAGATTGCAACACAATTAGAAGAGTGAATTATTCCTTTTTGCATGTATAGCCCCCAAGTTATCGTGTTCCTTTTTCATCATTTGCAAAGGCAGAATATCAGACAAATCCATTTTAAAAGGCTGAGAATTTTTACTATAAAATGAATCCTCTCACCAGACACTGACACATACAGTGATCTCTCACACTGATGTATAGAAAAAACTATAATGAAAACAGCAAAACTTTGAAAATAAATCTATGGTTTTGCTTCAATATATGTATTCAGCTGTAGTTTATTTTAATGTTCCTTTTAGTTGCAGCTATTAAAAATTCTCTGTGTTCACTGGCATGGCAAAGCACAAGCCAAAGATTTAAGACAAGCAGCTCCTGCAAAGAAGGTACTAGTGGAAGAGAAGAGAGTCTGGTCTACTTAAACTTTATTTCAAGTTTTCATAACGCTACAATTAGGACAAGATATGGCACCCTGTGAGACACAAGCTACTGAGAGTCATTCTGGAAACAAAATTAGATCAAAATGATAATTTAAAATCAGTATCATCTTTATTCCCATTACACAAAACTGATTTTCTGGCTTCAGAAATAAACAGTAGTGAATACAAGTATACTACTTTTCAATTATAAGAACAGGATAAATAATCTCCGGCACCATGTTTCTTATACAATATGTTAAAAATTTGTCAAACTTTGTTGAAACATTTTTAGATAAACTAACCAATTCTCAATAACACTTGTTTTAGACAAATGTAGAAAAATAGGTATTGTCTATTGGAATAAATAGACAATTTAACCTTGTTTTTAAATGCTGGATTTACTAAACAACTTGGATTACCAGTGAGAATGCAACACTTAAAAGTAACTGATCCATACTAAGCACCAAAGTAGTTATGTAACGGGTATCTGGTGATCTAAAATATAGCGGTAGCATAGTTCTTTATCTCACATTTTAAGTCCACATGAGATTCACACATTGTGTTTTCACATCCAGCTTCTCCAAGAGCTGTGACTGGCTGGTGTGTCCAAATTATGTCTGCCCACAACAGCATTGCTGAGTTCATCACAAAGCTCCCAATTCCCAGCACTGCTCATTCCTGATTAAAGAGTGTCTCTATGAAATGCACAGTGTGGAAGCAACTACCAAAAATCACTGTGTGTCATCTTCTCAACGCTGTTGACACAATCCAACTTACAAGTTACTATATAGAAAACATTTCTAGGAAACAATAAAATAAACATTAAAATCTCTAATTAACTTTAAAAAGAGAAGCAATGCTCTAAGAGTATTTGAGTGGAACTTGATTAGATGTCTAGCGACCAGCATCACAGACTTGGACACCAACATGTGCTCAGAGACCGTCTTACTAATATACAAAACAGGTCACCCCAAGCAATAGACTACCTTTAAAAAAAAAAAGAATGCTTTTTCAGATACTATTATCCATGAAGATGATTTTTTTCTTTTGAGCCAGAACTCATAATAGTATCATGAAGCTCCTGTTTGTATCCAGGTTTCCCTGACACTTAACAATATTCACCTGGGAATAAATTCTAGCAAAAGGGATCTGTCATACTGTGGCTTCTGACACCAGGAAAGTGAACTTGAAAGAAAGCTTAAGCCTCTGATCTCCTCAGGGCTCCCTCTTTCATAAAAATGCTGAATTGTGACCGCTGCACTAAAAAGAAAAATCATTTAATGACCCATACAGCCTCATTCTAACCAAACCCCATGTGTGTTTTGTAACTCAGAGTTACCTGGCAGCAGCATGCTGATACCTGTGTATTAGTGAAACTCGATAGCAAGGCTTCCTTTTTAATCACTCACCTTCCAACTCGATCAGTCAGTTGCTCTTGATTATTCTGCAGAAAGGTTGTGAAGTTACTGGCCATCCCTTACACACCAACGCCTAGCACAGCCTATAATCTTATGATTGACACTTGCACATGGCAGGTTGAAATAAGAAGCTTGAAATTCCTCAGGCATCTCAACTCTTACAGGTGAGTAAACTACTGAGCTATCACATAAGCATGAGAACCGAAACTTGAAAATAAAGCTACTTGTCCATAGCAGCTGAGGAAATAATCTGAACTCTTAGATTCACAACTTGAAAGCTATCCCAGGCTTATTTTGGCATCAAACTCAGACCTGCAGATGGCATCAAAGCCTACAAGAAAGCAGCATTTCAAGCATGCTCATTCCTTCAGTATTTTTCATTCCCTGGAAAGCCTCCTCACCCTATCATCATAACCTTCCTGTTCTCAGGCATGAAAGCTCTTCTCAAACACAGCTCTTCTGATTCACTGTACACCCGGATTTAGGAGCTAACTCCAGTTTCATGGCTCCTTCCTGAGATAGGTACACAAGTGGCACACGTTAGACCACCCTGTTTGGGCACACAGATCCTGTCAGGCTTCTGAATACCATCAGATGCTGCAAGTGATCCACAGAGGTGGCCTTGAAAAGCTAAGGGCTGCCATAGTAATTTAGGTCAAACACATACCTAGGCCAGTATTATACCACTGGGTGCCAGAAACATATGCTTAGAGATGAGTATACAAGTGGATCACTCTGTATTAGGACAAATTTGCTTGACAGGTCTTCAGCAAACAGAGGCTTGGAAAATCACACTGCACTGACAACAGCATTCTTAAAAACTACTGATCGTTCTGGTTACCAGTCTTATCCTTCTTAAACTCAACTGTAACTTGGACTCTACAATATATTGCAAAGCCACATTCTGTCTCTTGCACTGTAGAAAAAGAAGTTGGGTTGGATTTTTTTTCACTGAAGTCATTCTTTGAATACCATTGTCTTGTAATGAATAAAGGCCAGTTATTTCTTCTTTGCTTTCTATACCTGTAATGATTTTGTAGGTATATCAAAATGCTCCTTATTCTCCTCTACATATCTAAAATGTACTAGTCATAAATTAAGCTGCCCAATATCCTCAATCACCTTTACTACCTCCTTCTTTGAAAAGTTTTTAATTCTACATAATCTTTTTTGAAACAGTACAATGTGAACTTTTTTTATGGTAATGACCATAAGCATAAACCACAATTCATAAAGAAGCACAATTTATTTTAAAACATTAGCTTTTAAATTGCCATTAATTAAAATTGCCATTAATAAAAGAAGTCAGATTTATTTATTGCATTTTTAGTCAAGTACCTTACTTAGCTTAAGTCTCAGCTGCACTTAACTGGCATTCTTTTAATTACTTTTTACTTGGATTTTAATGATTTTTGAAAAACATCTACATCCCAGTCTGTGATGAAGGAATAACATCACATACAGATGAGCACCAACAGGAGCATAACAAGCAGCAGACAAACACAGAGAAATTACTGGGCTGAAACATGAGACCAGAAAAAACAGAGCAATGCAAAGGGAAGAAATATGTCCCAAGAGAGCTTTCTTTGGAAACATGAATAGGAAATCAATACAATTTTAATACCATTTAAAAAGTAGCAAACAACTGATTTTAACATAGAAAGTTAAGGTACATATACTGTAGCTAGATTGCTCTGACCTTTATCACTGCAACAAGAACAGCAGAGATATAAATTTTTTTCCTCAGGGATAGGAAAATATAATTGACCTCTAACGATGGAATACTCCCATTTTAGAAAACTGCAAACTAAGCATTGATAATAGCTCAAGGCAACTGAAGCCCTTGATTCTTTTAAATCTCCTACATTCAAATTATCGACTTTTAATTGACTAACTTCTGTTGAGGAAAAACAGTGAGGGACCAATACTGTCAAGAAGCATTATTTCACCAGGGTCTATTCAGTAGTTTGCCTTTAACCAAGAAGCTCAAGACAAGACTCCTTTAGCATTAACACTCAAAGAGACTTCCTTAGCAGAACATTACTTCATTATGGAGGACATCGATATAAAAGTCAAAAGTCTGCCAGCTGCTTTGCTGGACAAAACCAGAATATTTGTTATTGAGACATACACACTATTTCAATCATAGGAGTCCCTCCCCAGTGTATAGCCTAAAATAAAAACAGTATACATGAAATGCAGAAAAAGCTAGTACCTTTACAGAGGTTCATTTTGAAATTTAGACACCTTTTTCTGCCAAAAACCTTGTTCAGAATACCTTCTTCTAAATACAAAAAGTTCTTCTATGGTTATCTTAGGCTCTGATGCAGATTGCTGCAATTCTGTTCTGTAACATGTGCTTTATTATATTAGGCTTATTTTTCCAGCCACTTCTCCACATACCTTCTGCACATTATCAGAGATCCGTCCAAATACAATAGTTTCCAAAAGCAGAGTTCATCCTAAAAGGTGTATTACTGGGGTAGACAGTGGACACAAGAAGTCTGCTGTCAAAGCTCTGCCAACTTCAAATAGAACCACCCCTCTTACACTTACCATATGCTGTAACTGTTAACAGACTAAAAGTGAAAAATGACAAAACAAGGATAAGTGTTGCAGAGAACAGAAGAAAAAAAAAAGTCTTGCTAGCAAAACCAGGAAGCAAGGGTTATCACTTCAAATATATGAAGGATGAGACAAACAGTAATTTAAATATACAAATACTGGGAACTGTAATGACAGGTAGTGAGACAATTTTTTGTTTCTTCAAATATTATTTTTTTTTTCTTTTTATACAACCGAGTAAAACAGTGCCCATTCCTGAAGTCCCCACAGGCAATTAGAACAGAATTAGTTATTGATTATTAAAGCATAGGTTGGATTGCAAAGATAAGAGTCTGGTAGAATCACAACAAAAGCAATTATTACTAAAACTGAAGAGATCAATTATGAATACAAGTGCTACATAGTTACATTTTCATTTTTATCAGTCCTGTCCCTTTCTTCTGTAGAGAACTGAGCTCACCTTATTCACTTTCATTAGATACTGGCATAACTGTGGGTTCTATCCTTCTGTATCTTTCCTAATCCTCCTCTTTAAAAGCTTTTAAAAATTTAACATTAGCTTCTCTGACATTCTTCAGTAAATCACCCCAAGGGAAAAAAAAAAGAAAAAACAGCCAACAGCTTCACAAACATTACACTTGAGGGGCAGATACAAGACCACTGCAGATTGTGTGAGTTTATGGTCACACTCATACAGAAAGGCCAAGAGCTACATCTGCAGCCTTTGGTCAGTGCCCAGAACACATTCAGTCAGTACTCACGGGAACGGGAACTACCTAATAGATGCTGCTTCTAGGAAAAAAAAAACTTACTGAAAGAGGCTGAAAAACACTGTGGTAGAGAAACACAAACAAAAGCAGCGCATGACTTTTACACATTTAAGATTCCATAATAATGTGATATATCCTAAACCTTGATAGCTGTGTAACACTTGTGGGTTCAACAAGTCAGACATCTGGAAGTGCAGAAAACAGTACAGAAATCTGGCACTTCCCACGTTAGCCAACACAGACATACTGTACCACTGCAAAGTAGTATCACATGGGCTACATCACCTGTTCTAAAGTACAGCTTAAAATCAAAACCAAAATCAGTCTTGGTACCTGGATTTATACATTTGTATCAAAATATGCAGCATGCATAATCTCCTGTCCATAGGTTCACACACCATCTGGATTTTTTTTACTTACAAAAGGCTTTCTTTAATTTTGAATAAAGATGTACAGTTGACATGCTAAAGAGGACAACTCTAACTAGGTATTCACTTGGTTTTTGTCATATTCACTTAGAAATAAAGTCAAGCAAAAAAATATATCCACGGTTGAAGCCAGTATACCCCAGTTGAAGCCAGTACTAGTCTGAACATAAAGAGCCTCCCTTTGCACTGAATGCAAAAGGTAGATGTACCTGAGGCCATCTGTTAGCACTAAGTGAAGGACAACAAACAGGCTTGTCTGCCTGTAAGCAAGTTTATCTCTGAACAGACTCAGGCATCTGTCAAAATCACTGTTTCACAGACCTCTCTCAATGCAGACCTCTACTTTAAGGAGAAATAAATCGCAGAGGACCCAAATTAACAATTTTGGTTACTTTTTTGTCCAGCTGAAAAAAAAATATGTAAGTAGTTTGCACACACTGCATACAAATTCATCTATTACAACAAAAGTCAAGTGCTAACTTATCATAACACAGTGAGATACTGTTTCAATAGACTGGATGTTTGATTTCAAAGCCATACCAAGTAAATTTTATTATTACATGCAACTATAGATATAGTCTTGATTCAAAACAAAGGGCTTCCTCTTCAAAATATGAGATGCTTAGCTTCTATTTTCTTTTTTTTCCCCTCACCCTATTGCAAAAGAGAACCAGATTCACCTCCACCAGTTCTCTTCATTGACTTAGGGGGTCAACACTGAGCAGCTACAGCACCAATCTTACAGCCTTTGGCAAATAAGGTCATAACAGACAAAAAGCTATTCTGGGTACTGCAATTTTTTCTTCTTGTGTCATCACCTTAGTACTCTTCAAAAAAAAGCCTGCAAGTAAGCTACAATAAAACTCCCCTAGCCAATTTTACAAGAGGAGTCCTGCAGTTCCCTTTGAAATACATTGTTAACAGCAACAATGGCAATTACTCCATAAAGCTTTGACCTGGCAGAGAAAAGTTGTCCTAAGAACCACAGTAAAGGGAGAAGGAAAAAAAAAAAAAAAACCAACAAAAA
>VZSR01001299.1:5974911-6025098 GCA_013398615.1 Brachypodius melanocephalos | reverse complement strand
AACGGAAAAAAACTCACCAAACACAAACCACCACCTGCTTTGCATTTAAAACTAAGTCACAATTTTGTTATGGTATAGAATTTCCACCCCTCAAATCAACATTTTCATTTGCAGATACTGTGCTTTTGATGTGCATCACAGATACGATAGGCCTGTAAAACACTAGTATATGCCATACCAGTTGAATTTAAAGTAAGGCTAGGAACAGGACAAAAGAGATACTGAAAATGTTTGATACTGGTTTTACTTTGGAGGACTCAACTATTTGCAAGGAGACGTAAAAACCTGAAAGGAGTTTTGCTTTCACATAGAAGCATAAAACAGAGTAGGTTGTCTCCAGAGCATAAAAGTGGTTTGAAGAGAAAACATCTCTCTCTTTGAAGAGAAAAGATGGCTCTTGTCAACAGCAGCAAAACCACTACTGGAGCATTGCATCTGGAAATGACAACTCAGTCAGGCAAAGGGCCAGCTCCTGACTGTGCACCCTGACTTAACAGTAGCCAGTTTCTTCAGCAAACACAAAGACTACCAGTTCTGTACTTATTAAGTTTCTGTGAAAGCAAACTTTTAACAAACTTATTCAGCAAAACATCCCACTTAGCTCCACTAAGAAGTGTATTAAATGCTCTATCATCTAAGAATAGAAGTTTATTAACAACCTTGTGATTAAGACTTAACTGAAAGCTTCAAAAATAACTTTGAACCTAGAGCTACAACAAAATTTAACCTATTTCCATTTTCAGACTGGTAAGAAACAAATCCATGTAACACTACAAACTGAAGGTTTTTGGAAACAAGGGAACCAATTACTGTGTATCTTGCACATAACATTTGTTTCCATTGCAGTAACTCCAAATTCAAACAACTGAAACCATAATACAGCTTTTACACAATGCTGGAGGAAACAGCACTAGTGGAACAGGATGTGAACAAAAGTTAGCTGTCAAAGTCTGATCACCACTACACCAGCACCTCATCTATGTTATTTTTACACATCCTAAAGGGGAAAAAGCACCCATTCATTGTAACTAGGAAAAAAAAAAAGACAAACCAAACACTTCATGGTCAGAGATATATTATTTCTTCCAATAGAAGTCAAGAAGAAAAAGACCTTGCCCCTTGAAATATCTGCCACGGCACATAGTAACATCTCTCCCCACCACATACATATCCATCCACCCATCCATCCACTATACACTGCTTCCCAGTTCTAAGACTAGCCAACTAGGAGGAGAGGGGAATGAGTGGCATCAGGACCTATTTCCCTGTCAGAACAAAGCAGACTGGATCCCCAAGTAAGGAAAACAAAGACAAGAGCCTATTGGCAACTTAATGAGTCACCAATAAAGTCACACTGAACAAAACACAGTGAAAGTTGGTGACAGAAGCATGTAATCCTTCAAGGACAAAAAAATTAAATAGTCCAAAGCCACACTGTCCTAGGAAAGAGTAAAGTATGAACACCATAGAGATGAAAGAATGTTCCTATGTGGTTCAGTGAACAAGTATCATGAGAAAAGATCAACTGGACAGTGACAAGAACATGAAGGGCTAGCACAAGACAAGAAGGGGAAAACGGACAACAACTTCTGTTTCATCTGTAAGATTAATAGAAACTTAAACCAAAGAGATACTGGTATCAGCATCGTTGGCAATTAGACACATCTGGGAAAGGGAAATAGCCTGATGGGACAGAGAAGGATGAGAAAAAGACTGCCTATAGATGGGACAATGATGCAGAAAGAAACTTCGGAACAGAAAGCACTGGGAAAGGTGACCACAAAGATGAGAGAACTGGAGGAAGGATCAAGAGGAACACGTGGGCAGATCCCCGACGAACCGGGAGTTTTCAGGGCCGGCGGCCGGAGTGCCTGGCGCGGGTTCCCACGGGGCACCTGGCGGCCCTGCTCGAAGGATGCTGAGCCCGGCGCCCCGGCTGAGGACGGTCCCCGAGGGGCCGTGGCGACATCCCCCGTGGGCGGGCCGGGCCCGGGCGGGTGCTGTGCCCGGTGGGTGCTGTGCCCTGCCAGGAGCCGCCGTGTGTCCCGCGAGCGGTGGGACCGGGCAGCCGAGAGGGCCCGCAGGAGGGTTACGGGGCGCCGGGAGCGACGCGCGGGGGACACACAGACAACGGAGGGGTCGCGGGGGGAGGCTCCGTCCCGGCAGGTCGGGGGTCCCCGTACTCACTTTTTGTGGGACGCCGTGTGCTTGTCCCTCCTGCCGGCCGCCGTGGACTGCTTGGGCCGCCGCCTGCGGGCCTGCAGGGCCAGTACTGCCGGGAGAAGAGAACAGCCGGGAGCCGGCGTGAGCGGCGGCCGCGCAGCCCCCCCCCCGCTCCCGCCCGCCCGGCAGGCACAGCGCGGTACCTTTGCGCGAGTTCATCGCCTCGCGCCGCGCGCTGCTCGGCGGGCGCGCCGCTCCCCGGCTCGCCCGGCTCCGCTCCCGGCTACGATCGCGATCCCGCTCCCGGCCCCGCCGCCAGCCGCCACCGCGCGCCGGGCACTGTCCGGCAGCATCGGCACTGCCGCCCCGCGCCCGCCCCGCGCCGCCGCCGCCGCTGCGCAGGCGCGGCCGAGCCGGCGGGGCCGCGGCCGGAAAGGCGCGGGCGGGGCGGGGCGCGGCAGGTGGCGGCGGGCGGGCGCACCTGAGGCGGGAGCGGCCCCGCGGCCGCCGCCGAGGTGGGGCTTTGTCGGGCCGTCGGGCCAAATGGGAATTAATTTTGCCAAGTTTTTGTTCGTGGTTGGAGTAGCGGAGCGACCCGCCCTGTTGCTGTGCCACGTTGGAAGGTGTGGCAAGGGGCAGAGGACAGAGGCGTCAGGCTCTCCCACGGAGCAGCTGGGGCGAGATCAGCTTTAACTTGTCCCGAAACCTGTGTGGGGTGACATGCCAGAACCAATTAACCTCGTGGCCAAATCCAGGGAAATTAGATTTCCGTAATTCTGATTCTTACTAAGTTGTTTGATTATCATGACGGACAACTCTTGGCAATTGGTTTTTTCCTGCCAACGGCGTCTCGTTGCCCATGGTGCCAGACACTGCTCAGATTTGGTATAGTAATGACCCACTGAACACTCTCCCTTCTTACTTGAGCCGTGCACAGCATAGCTCAGTGCCTGACAGTGTTATGAGTGAAATTTTGTGCCATATCTACCTCAATGTCTGGGGGCAGCTATGATCTGGGTCATATCCAAAGCTCCAATCTAAGTGCAAGGCTTTGTCTGGCTTATCTTCACGTGGCACTGGAATTCCAAGGCATAGTAACTGAAAGATAACAGGGCATGGTCATCAAATTTGGAGGCAGAACCACCTCCCTAAACGGCAACACAAAGAATCTATAAGGATGATCCTAAGAGCAGCTGCAGTCAAGGCATTATGAGAGTGAAGGGAACTAGCAGTAATTGCTGGTCTTAAGTAATTGGATCGTTGAGATTTCATCTAGACAGAAAATTGAATCCGTAGGTCTGGTTAGTTCAGCTTAGGAGGGTAGAGCCACAGAAAGATAAAGCTAGACAACCCAAAAAGGAGGCACTACACTGTATAATGCTTTTTTGTCTGACTAGAGAGACTGGTGAACAGAAAACAAGAGTACCATGAAGTTTGCAAACTGCAGCTCTCATGAGGCACCCCAGCTGCCTTTCTAAATCAAAACATTTTCAATGTCACATCCTCCATCATAGAAGTACACAGGAAATAAACATTTCCAGTATAAACTGCTACCAGTAATATGCAATGCTGGCAGGTTACATTTCTCCCTTACTGTAGGTAGTCTTTTAGTTAAGCTGATAAATTAGGTAACAGAAGGCTTTATTGAAATTTTGAAGGCTTTCTGCTGAGAAAGTTTAGATTCATGTAAATGAATAATAGCTGAATGTTAAGAAAGCAGACTATGTATTTACTCATTGTTTCCAGGCCAATTTTAGCTTCACTGGTTAAATTGTGGACCTGCATGAGTACTTGTTTCTGTGTAGGGAATGAGAGAGAAAGCAGCTTATGATGGAGAAAACAGTGCAATTTGCCTTTTTTTCTTTGTCAGGGCAGTGCTGCATTAAAGTTGTATTGTAGTTATGGTTCTACAGCAGAAACCATACCAGGGTCCTGATCATCTTTTCAGCAACTTGTGTGCCATTGTATTTACTTTAACAAGAATTTTGTATGTAGAACTGATTGGACAATTGGGTCTTAGATAAGTACAGGGAGCTTTGCTTACATCAAGAGGATTATACATCCACCAGATCTGGAGTCAGGAAGGAATTTCCCTCATGAGCATAATGTCAGCAATATAATCAGGGCAAGGGAACAATCTGCCAGCACACAGAGAAAGGAATTGTTAGGACCAGGTGGGTGTATACTACACACACAGTTTCACTCAGTGCTAGCAGAGACATATTTTGGGACTGTATTTTATCGAGGTTTTGTTGTTTTCTTCCTCCCCTACCTTACTAAGTGTCACTCAGAGGATGATGATGCAGAAGTGCAAAAAAAATTACCGAGACTCTATGTATGTATGGAGGATTACCATGTGCAATTAACTGACTGGAGAATAAATTAAGGTCAGTAGAGGCTAAACATACTTCAGAGAATGAAAAAATAAAAACCAACGAACCCCCACCATATTTCTCAAACTCAAGAGAATTACTCCCTGAGAAAACAAATAGTAAATTAAATTTTTTTAATTTACAAGAATAATTTTATTTCTGAGCTTGTTAAGAAAGAGTCTACCCTGTTTATTTGAATCCACTCATTTCAGGAAAATTTTTCATCTTTATTTAAATATACATCTTTTTCAAAAGGAAATGTTGAGCCAAGAGAGAAGACAGACTAAATAGCAAAAGGCAGCATTTGCAAAATCAGTGTACCAAATAAAGGTGGACTGAGCCAGAATGTATCTGCCTGTCTCCCCCTGAACATTTTATGGGAACAAGTGTCTGATTTGTTGCAGGGATTATCATAGAGCTCAATCACTCAGGGGAAAAGCCCTGTGAGGCTCAGATCAGGTTCAGGTGACCTATGCTGAAGGGAGGGATAACAGCAGATTTAGGTGTTCTTAGGTGCAAACATCAGGAGAGAAGAAGAATTAAGTATCAAATTATGGAATGGTACTTTTCCCTGTCTATAATATAGTTTGGACCTGACGGATGTTTTGTTTGTTTCCTTTTGACCTAGCTTTGAAATACTCCCTTACATATGAAGTCCAACTTTTCCTTTTGTACAGAATAAGAAGTTACCTAGCAGCAGTCCTGTAAACATGATACTGTCATCCATCTGAGAATAACTGAAAATTCTTCCTTCAGCAGAGGGATGTTAGAAAATTTTGCCCTGATTTCTGTACCACTTCCTTTTAGCACTGCTTTTCCCACTCTGTAGTAGCATGGGCTCATATCCTTATTTCTGCACTTCTCAGAAACCAGAATATGAGCCAACTTCACGCTGCTCTTGCACAGAATGCAACAAACATGAAATAACACATAAGGCAGAGGAAGAAAAAAACCCAACAAAACGATAAGTGGTGGAAAAAGGAAAAAGAAAAATGTAGTGAAAGGAAATTCCCAATTACAGGCAAGCTCTCATTAATATGCAAGTCCAGCCTTCTCATCCTCTTGCCTTTCATTGTTGTTTCTTGTTCCTTCAGTTCCCACCCCCATTCTGAATTTCTTTAAGTATGACACACCCAAGCAGGAATACAATGAGTCTATTTCTCTTGCTCACTTGAAGAATTTTCTGTCTACCAAAGTGGGTTTTTTCCTCCTCTAGTGTGTAAACAAAGCAAAGAGGACAACTCTCAGCTTGGTTTTGAGCAACACAGACAACAAACTTGCAGATAGGAAGGATTAAGCAACAGTAACTAAGTAGTCGAGTTTCTTGTAAGGTCATGACTATTGGCTCATCAGTCCCTAAGTATAAGCAGTTAACATTAATAGGAGCATTGCACAAGTTAAACAAGAAAAGTAGTTAGTTACCGAGTAGTGTTATCTCGGTAGTGTAATGAGAAAAAATAGCAGGAAGCACAAGTTGGGATTTCCAAAAAAAACCCCAGGAGGTTAGAAATTCCTCAGTTTAGATTCCTGGCTCATTCACTAATTCACTGTGCCCTTCCTAAAGCAAATTACATGACTCACCTGACTAATTTTCTTCATCTATAAAATGGTACACTGCATGCCAGCTACATGAGTAGCATGCCAGAGTTTACATTGCTAGAGAACTCTTGTTTATCAAGTTAATTTGGATTACTAATAAAAGAAGAAAGACATGAAGGACAAAGCAGACTGGTTTAACACCAATTTGACATGAAATTAAAGACTAACCTACGCCCAGAAATAGCTGCATCAACCCAGATATGTATTGAATGTTGTCTAAAATAGGGCACGAACTAGCATGACTTAGATCTGAAATAGAATTGAAACAGACTCTGGTAACATTTTTATGAAAATATTTCTTCTAGTGTTGAAGCACTCAGGTTTTCAGAATGACTCATTCTAGCTTCCCCCATTACTTCCAGCAGGCTCCCAAACACTGCTTCAATTAAACTTCCTCCAGTTTCCTGAGTCCTTGTCTTAAATTCCTTCATTAGACTCCACTCCTGGTTCCCAGCTCTTTATCCAGCTTGCCCTT
Organism: Brachypodius melanocephalos; assembly: GCA_013398615.1. Taxonomy (NCBI): domain Eukaryota; kingdom Metazoa; phylum Chordata; class Aves; order Passeriformes; family Pycnonotidae; genus Brachypodius; species Brachypodius melanocephalos. The sequence continues at coordinate 6,018,489 of VZSR01001299.1, read as the reverse complement.
CTCATCTTGACCTGCATCATCTCCTTTTTCAAATATATTGTCTTTTTTTAAAAATTCTATTTAAATTGGATGGTTTCTTCCTTCATGCTGATTAGAGGTCAGCAAGGGAAGAAAGGATCACTGAAAGATTAGCAACTGCTCTCAGTTTTCTGTTCAGCCTCAACACAAGCAATTATAGCAAAAGTTTCTCAGCAATGATGCAGTGGTGTTTTAGATTCAGTCCTACTATTTCTTTCTGATTGGCATCTATGTAGTCTGGTCATGCATCTGCTAAGTAAGCATGGAATATTTTCAAACTTAATTATTAAATACTCACATGTCTCCAACATGCACAAAATGCTGTTTTACAAAGCCTCATAATTTGCCCACATTTAAGCAGATTTTCCTAAGGATTTCAATGGCACATCATTGATATTAAGGCCTCTTTCTGTGAAATCTCAGCCTCCTACTCAAAGGTAGGGATTGCCAACCAGTGAGATGAGAATCCATTAGAAATTAGATTCAGGGCTCACCCTGTTTCCCTTTCTGTTCATGTGGACTACACAAACAATAGTCACAATGAAAACAATTAGGGACAAACCATAAGCTTAAGTGTAATGTAAGAGGAAGCAACAGACTCATTTTGTCTGGAAGAATAAAGCTTCTTTCTTCCCTGTAACCTCCCCTGTACTTTTACTTGATACAAGATGTTTTCACAGCCTTCAGAAAAATCAGACACCAGCTGACTAGTAGGATGATGCCATGTTATGTCAGTAGTACCCCAAACCTCCTTTCTTCACACATCCTGCAGTATGACATCGCTACAACGCCCTTGTCAACACCCTCCTGGGAAATTAACAGCCATGACCCCACTGCTGCTCAGTGAGGACCAGTGTTCCTTTACAAACTTTCACATTACAATACATTCTGAAATAAACTTCTGTGAGGGGAATGGCCAGTAAAGAAGCACTGGCCAAACAAGTTTGTCTGGGTACAGTTCCAGAGCTTCATCTTGACAGCAGATTTGTCCTCTTTCATAGGAAGAAACCATTTGGTAAAGAATGGCTTGGTTACACTGGCAACGTGTATAAGTAGCTACAGTTATCTCTGTACTATTGTTTGCCATTAATGCACAGAGCATTGCCTCTTTTGCTTGATTAGTTTAGACTGCATACTGAATCCAAGGAACTACTTCTTTTCAAATTATCAAAAGAGCATTCTTTTAAAAATATGAATTATTTCATTACTCAGCATGGGATATTTCATTCCATATGATTAAGGTTTTACAAAGTTAACAGTAACTGGAGCTTACAAAGTGAAATGTCAGACAGCTTCATAGTCATAGGCACTCCAGCCTGGTTCATAACTGGTATGAACTAGCCATTTATTTTCATTCTGTCTGCATAGGTCTATGACATGTAAATTACCATGTAAAACAGCAACAGGAATTTTTTCAAAAGCAGAAAGTCTTACAATTAATTGTTAAAATAAAAGCAGAAATAGCTTAACTTGTTAGCCAACCTTGTTAGCCTTCACAAAGAGCACACATGAATGAATCTTGTTATTTTCAAAGAGCTGAAGAAAGACTGATTATCCACCTCTAGGCATGGGAAATTCCCTGTGCTCCTACTATAAGATGTGTAATATCAAATCACAGTGAAAATATTATAAACAGTCAGCTATGTTCATTCAAAGCACAGAGAATTAATCTACTGCAATTTGGCTTCATGCATTGTTTCTTAGAAATTAGTTCCGTGGGCTTGATTTTTTGGGTTTGATTTAATCATGTTTTACGCCCACTTTGCCATTCATTGTAGTAACACAAATGACTGTGGTAGGAAATATTCACATGCTTCTGCCTTCAGAGCTGCAAACTATTATAATAAAAATTAAGAATGTAAATATTGTCACCATAGAGTGTGTCTTCATTGCACTCTTTACTCAAGTCAGGCCTTTAAAATCACTACACTGTTAGAATATATTCACACAATAAGTCTGTCTATTTACAGTAACTCCTAAGCCATGAAGACTTTTACCCATTTTCCAGCACACTCAGTGCCTTACTAGCAGGATAAGTAATCTGCCCTGGTGCAGATAAACCACAAAACTAAAGGATTATGGCTATTTCCTAGTGAGGAAGAAATCCAGTGTAGGACAATGATTTCTTCTTTATTAAGATACCTGAATTTAACTTGTTTTGAAAATAAAGAGTTATATTCTCTTCAAACACTAGTTGCAATAGGTATATAAGTCCGTTTCCTCCTCTCTCCTAACTTATGCATTATTGTTAAAGTAAGCACAAAATTGCAGAAAACTGTGGGAAAAGTAGAATGGCAAGAACCAATTGCAAAATGGTGATAGAATGTGTAACTGATTAGTTGCTGGTAGGATACATCCAAATCAACATGTTTACCAATATGCTTGGCACTATTTGCATTCAGTGGAACAATGCACTGGACCATTTCTATGGGAGCAGAAGCAAGAAATGCTACTGCAAACTCAGTACACTCACAGCATGCCTCTTATCACTGAAAACCCAGGAGAACAGAGTGCCTTTTCTGTCTCTTCCTTTGAACTGTTATTGAAATCCATGTGGAAATATAACAATGTTGATAGTTTATTGTACACACCAATTTATCTAAGACTGTTCTGGTTATAATAACAATGGTTGGACTTGGTGATCTTAAAGGTCTTTTCCAACCTAAACAATTCTGAGAGATGATGATCTTTGCCTGCCCTGATCAAATTTTTGAATAAGGCTCCTTGTCCTCTCTTTTCCCCAAAATAATACATTGTTCAAGATTAAGAACTCTGTTACAAACTAAAGCACTGTATGAAACAGTACTGGGAATTTACCTGCAAATAAAAAAGTATGCAGAAATCTTATTTGCAGTGAAATCAATCTCAATTGCAATGGAAGTCTGCATTGCCAGCATACTATTATCCTTTTCTCTGGAGTTAGCCTGGTCCTCATATAAAAGAATTACACATATCCAAATAAGCTTTCATTTCAGGAGTTAATGATTAGCTCTTACTCTTTAAAATCTGGAACTGCCTAGCCAGCTGAAGAATCTGATTATGGGAAATACACGTCCCCTGTATATCACCTTGTAAAAATGTGGGTGCTACAGTTTATTGGACATGAGGGGAAAGACCTACTCAAGAAACTGTTCTTGATTTTGTAATATGTATTCCAACTTTCCAATTGTTCTCTAAACAATTTGCAACTACTTCTCATCTCCCTTTTCAGAACTCAAGATGCACATTAGGCCCACCCATGTCCAAGGTTTATTTGGAGCAAGTTAGCCTTGAATCTTTGCTGGTTTAGTTTTGTTGGGGTTTTTTAGTTGTTTTTGGATAAGGGTCCTTTTCACCAAATGTGTATCTGATTTGGCCCACAGAGAGAAGAAAGAAAAAAAATGTGTCACCCTGTAACACTTTGTGTCATGCTGAGCCTTAAATTAATATTTTATGTGCCTACTGTGCTTTCATTTCATCGCTTTTTTCTGTTCAGAAACAGTTGTATCCCTTGCTGCCAGTGTACAGAGCCTATAGTGTTTCATATTAATGCATTCTTACACAGAGACTCTGATGGTTAGGGAGGCCCTGGCTGAGGGACGGGAGCTGTCAGATAAAAGGGATGTTTATCTGTTAAGGTTTTAAACAGCAGTGCCATGAGTATATGTTAATCAGTTGGAGATTCCAGTTGGAGACTGGAAGAGGAAACAACTTTCCTTAGTATCTGGTAGAAGACCATTTTGATCTAGCAGGCAATTAGCCAGCCACTGAAGGGAGAGAGACAGTAAGCTGTAGAACAGATACAGGGAGTTCTCTGCAACAATTTTGCTGACCGCTGTGATTTTCCTCATATTTCAGTCATTTGTAAGACTCATCAAGCAAGAACAGGGAAAATACACAGTTGAACATTAAAAGGATCCTGAATTATAATGCTAAGGCTAGCTAAAAATAAACCCAATTCTTATCTTTTTGCCTGGAAGGCATTCCGTGAACTAAAAGAGACAAGAGACCAGACACAGCAAATGCAAAATTATTTCTGTACTTAACACGGGTGGGATTTAGCATGGGCACTCCCTGGAACAGTACTTTAATGCTAGTACTTGTGTGACACAAAATTCAGGTGTAGATAAAAAGGTAGGCACTCAGTTCTTACTAAGCATCTAATCTCAGCTTTCAGTAAGTTTAATAGTTACCAGTTAAACCATGCCTACAGAAAATTGTTAATTGCATAGGTAAATTTTCACCAGTTGGAATTCATATGGGATTCTATGTGCACATACCCAATAGAATAAGGGTCCCAAGGGGAAAAAGGAGACAGAAGTTACAACTCCTGTCCTTAACCAAAAGAACAGTCATACTACACCATCTGCTATCTCCCATACTGATTAATACCTGCACAGGTTATGTTGTGGTGATGCTGTAGTCCTACCCATTTTACACAGTGGCTGTTATCAGTTCTGCTTCTGTGTGAGTCTGTCCTTTGGTAATATCATGGTACCTGTCCATTTGGTTGGTTTTGAGACCTGCTCCACATCGCAGTTACCACTTCACCACCTCTGCTGCAGGAATTTCTTACAATACAGCCCTTTTTACCCCAGTGTAAAATCTGATACAAACTGTTCTGCCTCAAAAGCTGTCCAATGTGAACAGACACACAGATGTATTTTATTTTCCTTTTCTGATATTGAATGACTCCCTGCTTGATTCTTTTATTAACAGACTTACAAAAAGTGTTTATCTGTAAGAGTTTGACACCCTGATTTATCTTTTTTTCCTGTGCTCACCCTAGAGGACCACTAGAAGGTTGTGCAAGTCCCCAGCTAGCTCACAGCATGCCCAGACACCATCCCAGAAGTCTCTTTTTGCATTGCTTAAACGAGATAGCTGTACAGAAATGGAGAAAGTCATGTGGAAACAGGGACTTAAACTGCTGTATGGTCCTTCATGGAAAATGAGTAAGCAGATAGACAAAAATAGAAGTTGTTTTGAAATGTGCAAGGCCACAGAATAGTATCACTGTGCACATGCTGCAGTTGATGTTCACTCTGCTAAAGAGGCAGGATGGATGCCAAATGACTTTAATTTATTCACTCAGTTAGGCAGGTAAGACTAGACTCAGGGGACTTCAAGAACGTTTCCTAATATGACTTTTTCAGGAAGAGATTGCAAGGTATAAAAGGTTAAGCCATGCTTCCTCTCCTGCCCTATTTTTGGACATCAGTGGCCTTGTGTAATTCCTAACTTTTCCTCTCTCTGAGAAGAAATGCTGCAGAGTTTCAGCGCAGTAATTTTAGTGGGGGTTTTTTTTTTTTTCTGTCAGGAACAAACCTGCCTTCCTGATTTTTTTTAAAATGCCCACTGCAGGCAAAGATCCAGATGCAACTGGCATAAGCAGACTTACATTGCCTCTAAATGAGCTAGTTTGGGTACCATAGCAGCAGCCTGTTATTGGGGATCTGTGGTTACTCTGTGCTAAATTATCGAATTAATGAACTAGTAACCTAGAAAATTAGCAGGCTACACTGCTGGATAAATGCAAGTCAACTAGTTAAAATTAGTTTAAATTTATTAGGACAATCTGTAGTTACTCAAGACCTACAGAGCTGAGAACTGTATCTGTGATCTTGGACTTTAAATTACACTCTGCCATGTAGCCATACATTACAGCCTCATTGCCCAGCAGACACTGAGTCAATCTGAAATTCAGGGCCCAGAATCCCCAGCTATTTCTCAGCCTTACTCTGCAATGAAATCCAGCCAGGCTTGACCTTCTCCACCACCTGGTTTCACGGGTGGAATAATAATCGGGCATGAGGCCAGAAAGTAGCAATGCTGTGCTCTGGTATGGTCTCTGATTTGGAGGAACTCAGGAACTAGGGTTTGGTTATACTGAGCAGCACAACACTTTGCAGTTTAGACTGGATCTGAGAACGTTTAGACTGTTTAGATTAATCATGTGTTTGTTGAATACTGTGTGTATAAAAGCTTTTTTTTCCCCTAAATTTCATCACTGCTTAATCATGCTTCCCCAGCAGACAGTAAAAGAGCATAAACACTTTAGATGCTTTCCCTGTTTTCCTTAAAATAGTGTACCATTAATTTCCTGTTTTTTAAGAGTTATTTTGAGGGGGGTTCTAGGCTTGACCTCTGGAAAATCATCCCTCTTTGTATATAGCAACATTTCACCCCATACATTTAAGCACTTAGAATTTAAAACATCTCTATTTTTGCTACACTCATCTTTGAAGGAAGGTTTAATTTAATTAATGAGGTCATAGTACCCTAACTCCCAACTTCTGCTTGCAATGTCCAAAAACATTTGGATATGAATATCCAAAAACATTCAGATAGCCTTGCAAAAAAACTATCTGAAAAGTATCATGTTTGTTGTCATGCTGCATTTATGTTTGTTTCCTAAGCAATACAAAAAAGACATCTATTAATGAAGAGCAGACACTCACAGTTAACCACAGACAGTTTTTTAATCAAGTAGCATTTAATTAAATTGGAAAATCATCCTTTTGTAGGGCCCAAAATGTGGAAACTAAACAGAGATATATGTCAAATTGCTCTTCTTTGAATAAGTACTACAGCTTGCAAGACAGTTATTTTAAAATGTCAAGGAACATTAGCACCAGAACACTGGAAATGCCAGAAATTTTTAGTTAAGTTTTTAGAGTTTTCACGCTAAATAACTTATTCATCTTGTAACTCATTTAACCTCCTCTAAAATTTCTTTTTCTGAAGTGGAAAATTATTTGTTTCTACTAAATGCAAGCAATCCCATACTCTAGGTTAATTAAAACGTCTACATGAAGTATCCATAAAGCTACCTTAACTGGATTTTTACTCCTGTTTTAATTTTTAGTGGGAATTCTATTAGTATTTTCTTAGCATAGGTTCCAAGAAAACAAGATTTGTATGAAGGGTTGGCTCCCTCTGATAGATTTTTAATTAATTGTCTGATTTCAAATGAAGCTGGCAGTGGGTTTTTCTGCCAGTTGTTAAGTCTCAAAGTTACTGTGAGGACACTGGGGATAGCCACCACTAATGTGTCTCTTGACAGCAAATGAAGGAGAACTGAGAAGCCTTCTACTCTGTTTGGCAGGACTTGAATGAGTCAAGCCATTCACCTACTGTGGTCTCAGCAACAAGCTGGAAAAAGGCAAGCAGAGGGTGTACAAATGATGTACAAATTACTAGAATGATGTACAAATTACTAGAATTACAAGGTGGGGGGAAGGCATCTGAGATATAGAAGGGAGCTGAAGGAAGTACAGGAAGCAAAGAGAAAAACTGGAAGAATATTTTGATGGCATCCTGGTGGGAAATTGTAATGAATACAGAATACAAATTTATCAAAAAACAACCTACATTGGTTTTACTACTCATGAAACACAGTAGTGGTTTCATAGTTCAGCAAGTCTTATTTTTAATGGAACCCATCTGAAGATAAATTATTTTCAGCTAATGAACATGTGATTTATATGTAAGAGAGATTTTTAAAGGGACATTGAATCCTATGCCTTCGTTCTGATTGCAAGATGGAAGAAAAGTTGCAAAGTTATGATTTTAAGATAATATTCTCTAGTTTGCACCAAGTTCAAGATCTTCTTATTTACTCTCTCAAGGACCACCTGAACTGCATTCTTCCCAATGTCTAAATCTGTTCATATTTTTACCAGTGTGTACAAACATATCTGCAGTCAAATAAATAGAGATCTTTTGTGGATATTCTTAGCTCAGAAAGTACACCTACCTCTAGGTCAGTTATCTGAAACATCTAGACTCAAAGCAGAAAATCAAAATTTACCATCTTGTTCTTTAAAGCAAATCATGGATTTATTATTCTGAGCTGCAGCTTTGTTTAAGGCACATTGTTTCAGCTGCAGCCATGCAGAGACTCAAGCTGCCTGCTTGTTCAGTGTGTATTTATATGGCAAACCTTGCTGAGAATAACTGAGCATGACTTTATCAATATGCTGTTATTGAGCATGAGGGGATTCAAGCTACTTGCCCTTGTAATTTTTGCAGGTCTTTTTAAAGTTATGAAAAATCCTGAACCTAAATTCTTTTAACTTGGGTACAGCAGTGTGAGCTGGTTACCTTGAGCTACCTGGAGCTGATCTAGATACCTGGAGCTAAACCCTTCTGAAAATCTGTCTGCAGTGTGTTGTAGGGCATTTTTTCTCAGCATCACTTCAATAACAAATACAGTGTGCTGCCAGAGGATGAAGACGCTGCTCACACACTACATAAATGCATTTTGTAAAAATACACACTTAGGAAGGTTTTTTTAAGGGATCTCTTCTGAATGTATCTAGGGAAGTATGTGATTGAACAGCTCTGTAGAGGGATGCTTCAAAATGCATTAAGAAGCTTTGGTGGTTTATTAGACTCTGTGGTTGTCAGCAAGAGAGAAAGCATTGGAAATACATTGTATTTGTAAGTGATTATTCACGTTGTAATTGCCACTCTATCCTCAACTGTATTTCTGTAATGGGAAAAGTAATACCAAGAAAACAAGTGGAATTATTATTTCCTGCAGTGTAGACCTGCAGTGACTAACAGTGGCATGAAAACTTGATGGACCTATGAAAGAACACTCTGTCTGCAGAGGAGTGTGTTGTCCATAGGAAAGTCTCTGTACAGAAACTGCCCACACAGGGCTGCTGTGTGCTGTTACAGTGCAGCAGTGAGCACAGTGCTTCTGGGGAGGCTGTTTACCTAGCTCAGCTATGGTGATTTTCGAATGAGACTTTCATACTGCACTGGGAAGAGTTTTTCACACTTTCTCAGTTTGTAAAAGGCAGATCCAGACCCTATAGTAAGGAGCTGTGCAGAGCCAAATAGCTGCTGATTAATGCCTTCTGTTCTGTGCCTGGAGAATTTTATGATTTACAGTGAATAAAAGGCTAATTTGTCTCCTAAAACATATATTGATTGGAATGTGATCACTTTTCTGCACTACCTAACTTCTGTTAATGGAGTGTTGCTTCAATGTATTGTGTTTCTGGCATGTTCTGACTGTATCCATAATGTCTTTGTGTGGACTGAACTTCCTGTTCATTACAAATCAGTGAACAGCAGTAAGCAGTTCAACAAACAGATATTTCTTAAGCTGTCAAACACAAAGCCTGAATAACCTAAGGAGAAGTGCAATCAGACCTGCCAACTGTAAACAATAAACACTGTTCTAAAATGCAGAATGGCTTACAAATAAAATAAAACTGAAAATTAGCTTGACCTGCAACTCAGTTGTAGTTTATGAAAACATTAATACACAAAAGAATGAAGGCAGCACCAGTGCCTGGTAACAACTCCCTGCTTTTCTGCTTTTCCTCTTTTCTCTCTCTGTTGCTTTCATGCACGGCATAACACACTACAAGCGTACAAAAGAAAAGGGCTGCAGGGTTCCCTGAATTGTTCCAGTCAACTCTCTTCATGTTTGACTGCTAAGTCCCATGCATAGAGATTAGAGGGAGACTGGAATAGACTTTAAAGTCTATGAAAAAGCTGAAGCAGCAGCAGAGCAAGAAGAAGGTGTTCATTCCTCCATGCAGAAGCCTGAAAATGTAGAGGTACACTCCCTGTTTGGCCTTTCCTTTCACCTTCTATCTGTAAGAAATTATTCTGAAATTTTGGGGTCTGCACACACTTATACCTGAATTTGAAAAGATAATGTCAGTTTCTTAGTTATTTTTTTCATCCAGAATCTGCATTCTTCCAAACTGCTTTACCTGTTCCAGCAGTAGTTTCAGAATTACTTCGGACATAATGTTATGTGCTGCACATTTCCATTTGATTTTCTGTAGCAGCATTTACTGAGGCTACACAGGAAAATGCCCAGACTTTCCAACCTGGAACACCAGACTGGAATGATAGACTGGTCATTTTTATTTGTGTGTATGTGGTAGAAATAGATCTACCCTTGCTGGTATTTCTACAGAATAAAGCCATCAATCCCAACTGTATCATTGTAGAATTTTTACCTGGACCCACACCCACAGGCAGCAGGCAAATACTGGTCAACGACAGAAAAAAATCACAGTATATTAAGATGTTAATTTAGATATTATTTTAAAGAAAGGTTTTTATTCTTGGAGAAAGCAGTATGAATGGCAGTGAACCAATTATCAGGGAACAGAAAATAAGGAGCAGAGTGTGTTAGTCAAGGCTGTCTGTCTTTCATAGCAATTCATCAAAAACATGCATGTGTTGGAAGCCCTAGAAAGATGAAAAGGTATCTTTTTAGTCCTGGAAGAGGAGACTGTCCTTTCAAGGATACAATGGTGCTGTTCAAAAGAGCAGTGACTGTGAAACTTGTCCATCAATGGAAGGCTCCTTTCAGAGCAAATCTCGCCCTACTACTTTAGATAGCTATTCTCTAAAATTCCCAATTGACTAAAATTATTGTTGCATAAAACACATGTAAATATTACTTCTCTAATATGAGTAAAAAACAGGGGAAACCCCAGATAAATTGCTTAAGCAACCAGTTTCTGAATGGTGTCTGTTGAACCAGGCTCCTCCCTCACCACAAGTTAAGAAGAGGAAGAAAGAAAACTTTGGACCTCAGTATTGAGGGCTTGCTTGTCTGACTTACCCCGGCTCAAACTGTGACTGGCCAACGGGACTTCAGCCAAAACCACTTCACCTCTCATTCTCTTTTCCCTGTTTTTTCTATTCCACTTCAACGCACAGTTTCCACAGAAACAGAGCAGCACAAATAGCACAGGTTTTGGGTGCCTTTCTGGAGAAGCAAATGTAACAAAACTGTCTGCATATAATGTTTCATTTTGGTGAAAAGCCTTATTAGATTCAGAGGTTATATGGATACTAAAAATTATATTTAGAATTCTCTCTCTTCTTTTTAAATCTTGTGTAGTAACTCCATGGATTGTCTGACAAACTGGCAGCAGAAATATGAATCTAATACTCTACTTTATCACTTGGTTTAGGGCTTTTTCAGATTTCTTTCCTCCTTACTATTCATCAGCCACATTGGCAAGTGTCAAACAGAAGAAATAGAATCAGGCAAACCAGCCCAATATCCAGCTTCCATTGCACCCCACAGCCAAACTTAGCATTACCTCTAACACTGCATTTATTTCATAGCTACAGGGTAATTTTGTACACTGAAAAATACAGTGAAGGTGGTTGCTCTCAGAACACATTCTGTGTTCCCAGCTGACCACCTAGCAGGTACCTGAGAGGATTCAGGATTCTGCTCCACAATCTTGCCTGCATGGGACAACTTATTTGTGTGCTCCCAGTATGGATGCACTGGCCCAGTGAATGCTCAGATAAAACAAGCTGCTGCGAAATGACAATATTATCTATTTCCTATTTGAAATCATGAATGTTTTCTGTACTGCTTCTACAGAGTAGCCTGAAGTCAGTTGTGCTCTTGTTGTCAAGCAGCCAGGAGGACCCAGGGATTACTTTTGCAAATGTTAATCAGTTTGAACAACTCCATATATGAATGATGAATGCCAGAGGTCTCCTTCATATATCCCAGTATCTTCAGACAGCAGGAAAGTGATGGGTGATTAAAAAGGTGAAGGATTACTTGTCTTGTGGATTTTATTGTCTACATGTAGAATTAGGCACATAAAGGAGTACTACATTGTGGCTATAATCTGGAAGTTAACCAAACTCAAATACCAGGATTTTCTGTATGGATGATGAAAAATGATACTTTAAAGTCATCCACAATTCTGAATAAAAAATACCACAGGTATTCCCATAATCCATTTCAGTTTCACATCTGTGAATCTTGAATATGAATGCTGTGACTCCTAAACAGTTTTCAGTGGCCAGATCCAGTTGCACTGAGAAAAACAGGTATTTTACCAGGAGCTTAATAGGGTACAAAATTTCACAGCAATAACAATGATCAAAGGCAGCTAAAATAATTCATGGAAAACCCAGTGTGACAGCAGGCACAGGCAAGGGTGGCAGGCGTGTAAAGAGCACACTCTGCTACCCCGCAGGCCAGCACTCAAGCAGCATGAGCTGACAGGAGAGCTCATTTTCTCCCTGCACCTTTGTAGCCTTGGCTTTTCCTGCCGTGTGTGAGGCAGCAGCTTTGCTGCAAGAGAGGGTCCCACCCAGTATCACTCACCACCCTCACTCTTCCGTGGACCCTCATCAGCCCTGTGGGCAGCTTACACTTCAGCCTCTGATTTGTCCCAGCTGTTCCCCTCCTCCTCTGCACAAATACACAGGACTTTCACCCCTCTAAGGCCTTCTGAGATCATTGTGAATAGGGGCACAAATATATAATTATTCCTCCAGCTGAGATCCCTATTTCATATTATGTTTGCTCTTTACCATCTTTGCAAAAACTGAACACTGACACTGCCACTCAGTTCATCTGTGGGTAATCACATCCTGTTTTGTCCACACTGCTGCAAAGCTTTACAGCACCCCTGAAACAATTGTCTAACAGTGAAATTAAGGTAAAAAGAAAACACATATTTCAGTTGACTCCCAATCCTATGCTAAAATTTGATTTTTTATAGGCATATACATTCTTGATTTAAAATCACCCTGTAGAGCACATTAATTTTTTTAGAGATGAGACTTAGTAAAAAAAAAACCCTCTCTGCCTAAAATTCTCCTTGTCTGTCTAGATAAGATGCTTTTCCACCTTTCCTCTACTGTCAAATAATCAACGAAAGGATTTAGAGATGAATTTGAAAAATAAGCAGCTTTTTATTTTAAAAAAATGGTTGAAGGGAAAAGTGGAAGAATCAGCTTAAAGGTGATGGCCTATTAAACTATAGGCTATAAACTTTGATAGTTTGTGTTCTCAGAAAACCCTTTATTGTCATTATTTTTGGAAACTGTATGATTCATTTTGGACTGTTTTCAAAATTCCTCGAAGAACATTATCACTGAAATTGCCTTGTGAATAAAATTCTGTATTTTTTAAAAAAATCCCTTTTTCATAACATTATATTTTTAAATTTTGCATGGTAATGAGTTATCACCCCCACTTTTTGCTTTGTGCAAGGCCTCAAAATAAGCATGAGAAATGCAAACAACCTACATATGAAAAATACATTAGGCTTTTAATAGTTCTTTCATTTTAGTTCTCTGTGGTGCTATTAGTGACAGGTAAAAATCAGACTAGTTAAGTGCAGCTGGTGCAAAGGGGTGTAAAATTACTACTTATCTGCCTAATTGTCTGTGCTCCTGGGAGACATAAAACCGAAGAAGAGTAAGAGCAGTTATTGCTGCTCCATTTTATTAGCTTTTTCTATGGACTGATGATATCTCAACTTTGTACCTTAAGATTTTCAACTAGCGTATTTGGAGGAGATTGACTCAACATGCTTCTCACTTGCGTTCTCTTCCTAGCCAGATTTATGCTCCCATCTGCTGAGATATGCTATCCTGATTTCCCCTCCTGGGGAGCCTGAGATTAGGAAGACATTGCAAACTTATTACAGTTTGGTAATTTTTTTTTCCCACAAAAGAAACCTCCTTTAGGTTACATTAAACAAAGTTTCTATGGCAATGTAGTGATACATTGTAATAGAGATTAAAATAATATTTTAATGATACTACCCAATGGATATATAAGATAATTTATAATAGATGGGTTTTTAATAGTTAAACCAACCAGAGGGGGAAAAAAGAGCTCAAGTTGCAGCCATATTATTATTTTCTTTTTATATTTTACACTATAACTCTGTATGTAAAAGGAGCACTTGCCTAATGGAAAGAGGAAGGGGTCATGGCTGTGAGCCCTTTTCCAGCTTATACTTGGAAACCATGTTAAGGGAAGATCATAACAGAAGGTGATTGAGCAAACCATCTTCAGTGGTCTCAACTGATGGTCTCTGCTTGCCAGGGCAGATCAGTTTTCTCTCTGAAGCAGAACTAGCATTTCCCTCCTTCCAGCCCCTAAACCATAGGAAGGGTGATCTCAAGGGTTATGTCTGTAGATTCTCAGACACAGGCAGACAATTCTTTAATATGTCAGAGAATGCTTGTTGGCATTGACAAAGGAGTAATAAACTTTTCTGAATATATTAGAAGACTTGGGAAACACATAGGAATGATCTTATTAAGCTATTTACCTTGTGGTAGCATCTGCAGGTCCTTCAAAATGCTGGTTCTTCAGTGTATGAGGTACTTCATACCACTCCAAATTCTATCTGAGCTGATAGTGGGTGATAGATGAACACAGAGTCAACAGGCAGAACTAAGAGAAGGTTAATTATCATACCAAGCATAGTTGTAAGATACGAACTACTTAATTACTGATGAGGATTTTGTAGGCAAGGAGGTACATAATGTAGGAATTTGGAGGAGGAAGGTTTAGGGAAGCTCACCTGGACAAGATAGAAGAAGCAAGAAGTTACCTGACAAAAAACAGTTGGACCAATATGGGAATACAGCTAGAAAGCAGGGCTCAGAGCACTGCTCAACTCCTTACAGAAGTAGATGTGCTAACTTTGGTAAGCCATAAGCCCTGGCAGCAAAAAGCAGAAACCTAAAGGAAGCAAGAGATAACGGTGTGCTTGGGTGTGCTTTGGTATGCTTTGTTTATGAGAAACCATGCAAGACTGTACATGCCTGTGCAGGTCTGTGCTAGCCTATAGTTAAGTGAGGTTACTAAGAAACATAGATATGGCTGTTATGGCTGTTATTGCTTAAGCAAGTAGTTATTTTTAGCTACAGCTAAAAAGGTATAAATACAGAGCTCTGGAATCAATAAAACAGCTTCATGTATTCAAACCATGGAGTCCACATCTCTATCGATTGCTGTCAGACCAATACATGATAGAATTCTTGCTGAAGGTGTCCTTCAGCCAGATATTTTCAGCTAGATATTTTTTTGCCTGGGAGAGGTGAAGAAACAACTTTTCAACATACCACAGCCACAGCAAATGGCCAAATGACAGCAATGTTCCAATGACACATAGCTCTTTCTGTGTTGCCTTTACCACTCCAACAGCCTGGAGCTGGTGATAGTTTCAGCACTGGCTTTCTCCATGACACTACAGCTGTCAGAAGTGCCATAATCTGCCTTGCTAATCACTAACCTCTGTTGCTGTTTCCAGTCCACTGTTTACATCTCCTCAGAAGTGCACTGAGCCCATTCCTGATATCCCTACTGGTATCTAGTAGGTTAATTAAATTCCAAGTGTGAAGGCTGGACAGGAGGTAAACTAAAGCTCTGTAGAAAAGACAAAGATTTGATCCCCTAGGGCTTTATAAAAGAAATCTCTATGGTTCCATGTCTGCTCAGAACTAAGGAGAGCCACATCTTTGCTCCTTCCTTTTTTCCTTGATGGAGTCTTTAATAAGCTAGTTATTGAGCAATGCATATATGCCCCACATATTTAAATCCCAAGCAAAGTACTCCACTGAGTTACTTTCTTATTCTACTCTAAGGGGGAAGGTAGGTACAAGAGATGAGAAAATATGTTACCCATATACATATACCAGTTTTAAGTCTCACCACATAAGAAGACTGTGAATACAATACAACTAGAGAATGAGAGGTATGAGACGCTAAATATTGGTATTAATAGCCTGGCTAAGAGGGAGTCAAGATTGGAACATGACACATAGGATCTTAAAAATAAGGACAAATCTACATGTTGAAGTTAATGAAAATACCTTCCTTGCACCAGTGCTTAAAATAGAAAAGAGGGTAGAAGATGACATTCTGACTATGTCAAAAAAGACTGATAGCACAGATCTGGCCTCGTTTCTAAAGTGATTTGCACAGGTACAATGTAGGTTTTGAATGGTACTCGAACATTCCCTTGTCTTGGGACTAATGTTCAAATAGCTGAATGTGTTTCACATGCCGGGGAGGCTCAAGAAGGCCATCATGTTGTGGTGTACAGGATTCCCTGCTTTGGCTATAGCCGTCTTTTGGAAATTAAACTTTTGTTCTGCACCTTTGCAGTTCTTCTGTAAATCACTGCCTGCCTACCCTAGACGCTTCGCAGGAAGCCTGAGCAGGCCGGCGGTGAAGGACGGAAGCGTGGGCAGGAGCATCCATCCTCTCGCAGGTACCACCACCTGCCCCGGCTCCGCTCCCCCGCCCGGCGGCAGCCCGCGGGACCGGCCGGGGGCGGGCACAGCTCGGGGCCGCCTCCGCCCGCGCGGGGCTGGGGCTGGGGCTGGGGCGGGCTCGTTCCCGCACCGCCTCCGCTCCCGCCCCGCCGCGCTGACGCCGGGGCCGTCCTCCCGTGCCGGCGTGCGGGTAAGTGGCTCCCCCTCGGCGGCTCCTGCCCAGCGGCGGGCGGAGCCGCACCCTCCCCCAGCAGCCGCGCCGGGCTCCGCTGCGGGGCCGGCTCTCTGCTCCCTGGCCGGGGGGTTCTGCCTGGGGTAACTTTGCCCCCACTGGCGCCGGGCTTTCCTCTCCGCTCCCCGGCGGGCGCCGCGTGTTGCCGGCACCCCCGCGGCACACAGCCCTTCCTCCTGCCTCGGCCCCGTGCCCCGCCGGCCCCAGCGCGTCCTCCCGTCCTGCCCCGGCAGGCGCGGCGCTGGCAGCGGCTCTTCCGGCCCTGCTCCGCCCGCCCGGGCCCTGGCAGCGGCTCTTCCGGCCCGGCGCCTGGAGCGCTGTGGCGGCGGCCCGGCCCGGCCCGGCCCGCGGGCTCCCGGCGCCGCTGCCCTCCGCCCGCGCCCTCCGCGCTGCCCCCGCCGCAAGGGTTGGCCTTGGGGCGCTGCTGCTGCACCATCGCTCTCTCCTTGGCCGCCTTTTAATCCCACGTGCCTCGTCCATGAGAAAGCGGCCGTGCTCTGGCTCTGTTACTTAGTGCCCTGCAGCCCCCGCCGTGCCTGCTTGACAGGGACCGCGCCAGGAGTAATCAACCGCTCGGCGTTTCTTGGTGCGGAGAATCAAGTGTTTGTAGTAGTAAACTCAGTCTCCGTTAAAACACTGAAATTGCTGCCGAGTTGATGTTTATGCAGATTGTGGCTTTTATGAAACACCTTTTAGGAAAAGGGCCGAGACTGTAATAAGCGCCTCTCAATAGCAATCCGCACAAGCGAGGCAGTGTGTGCCCCGCTCGCTTCAACGTGCTCCTTCAAGCAATTATCCTGCAGAATTTATCCCCGATGATGGCTGCTGTTGGGCACAGGATAGTACTTTGTAGTATGTGAATCACTCTTCTGCTGTGAGAATAGTCTGTGTGTGGCAACTTCGGAGTGTTTGTACCCAACATCAAATTCTTCTATTTGTTTGTATAATTCAAAAACTAGGTATTACAATGTTATTTAAGAAGCATGAGATTTCTCTTGTTACTACCTTTGGCAGGTGTCTCAGAAGATTTCACTGTGCTGAGTGCTATTTTGCTCACTATGTGAAGATACTCACAAGCCATGTAAAAAAGCCTTTTCCACTTCAGTGCTTTATAACCCAGCCTCTGTAAATTTTGGTACATGGGAAGAGAACCTGGAAGTAATGGTGAATTGTTTCACTTGGCTATGACTTTTATTTACTGTTCCTCTTGAAAGAAGAATTTTATGAACTTTTATTTGAAGACAGACTAAAATTGGTGCTTTCAGCTTGAAGGTACATTGTTTTGTAGTTGTTCTGCTTTCATGTGTGTGTGTCTTACCACTCTTCAGGCCATACATACACTTAATATTGTAAGTCTTTCCTTGTTTCCCTTTCATTCATTTATTTTTGTAGCATACATTTTCAGTTCTTCATTTGAGCAAAAGATTTGAGGTGTTTCTAAAACAGTCATTCCTGCCTCTTTTCCCTAAGCTGGTGAGCTCTTTGAGCTCTGGGAGTCCAAGCCATGAAGTCAGCAGTGGCTAACAGTGAATTGGTAACGAACGATTAATTACCAACCCAGCACATGCTGATTGCCAACTTAGTAGTGGGACTTCCTTTAAAAACATACCCTTTAAAATTGGATAGATGATGCTATTTAGTGGCCAGAGATGATACAGGGTGATGGATGTAGCTCTAAAATACTGCTCCCTGCCTAGATTAATTTCTCAGTAACAGCTGAATCCTGTTAATTTAGAAACTTGGTTTTGTGGACAAAATTGACTAGACATGGGGAATTTAGTTTATTACCTGTTAACTTTTAATTACCAGTTGGTTAGTGATATACAAAGAAGACCACTACTTAAACACAGGCTTGGGGAAAACTCCTTTCTTCCCTTTTTCTCTTTGGCCTCTCTGTCCCTTAGACAAGGCAGTGGTAGTGCAGGAGTTTGGGATTGGTACATGGAGGTTTCTTTCTGCTGCTCATTTCTTCTGCTCATGTGTATGTCCTCTCCCTGTCCCAGCATGGGCACCTCCACAGGCTGTGGTCCCTTCAGAGATGTCTCTGCTCCAATGTGGAGTCTCCTTCCAAGAATGCATCTCCAGCTGTGTCCGCAACAGTTGTCCTCTTCTCCATGCTTCCCTGTGCCTTTTTGAGCACTCTGTCACATGTCTCCTCCTGCAGTTTTTTTACATTTGCTGCCACTGGCAGCTTCTCCCTTTCTCAAATAAACTGAAGCAGAGGCACTGTGTGCTTATCTGATGAGTTGGAGGATGGCAGGCAGTGGGTTCATGGAGCCAGCTGGAACTGGACAGGGCCCATACAGGGCAGTTTATGGCCTCCTCCTGTGCAGCCCTTGCTACCAAAACCTGCACTTTGTCCCAGTACACTCCTGTGCCAATTGGGTGATGCTGGAAGAAAGGTCCATTCCATGCATAGTTACAGGAACTCCATTTTTCTTTTATACACTTAGAAATAAAAACAAATTCTCTCCTGTAGCTTGCTAAATAGCAATAATGTGTTGTGTCACTGGAATGGTAATACTTTTGCAATTGTATTTATTAACATGTCCATCTGAGCAGTTGTGTTTGCTCCTATGTAACTGTTGATACCTGGATTGGGGGCAGCTGCCTTCTCTAATGATTGCATTCATTTTTGTTTTCATAATATTTCTTTTTTCCGTAAAACTTTCTCAAAGAGTTAGTTTTCTCTTCTTTTCAAATCTGAAGGCAGTGGTTCTGCTGACACAAAGGAGGCAGCTCTGAGCCCTCTTCCACCAGTGTGAGTAGTCATGTTCTTCTCAGAGATTGTTAAATTTCTTTGTTGTTTTGTTTGTCTCACTGATTCAATGATTTTGGTTTCTCATCCTTCTTACCTTTTCGGCTGAATTGATGCCACCTTGAGTTCTATGTGGCATTCTATGTGTCAAGAACACAGAAAAGGAAGACATGAGATTTCAAGTTTGGGGGAACTCAGCCATTCTCTCTCTCTCAGTCTCTGCAAGATGGACTCTTGATAGAAAAGGGAATAATTGAGGGTAGTCATGTTTAAGAGAAGGCTTGGAAACAAAGAGTTTCTTAGGAACCAGACTGCTGTTGACAGCAGAGCCTGTGTGAACAAGACCTGGAGGCAGTCATGGTAAGGGTGGGCAAGCATGATGATGATGGTAAATGGTCAGTGTAGTACCGAATCTTGTTCTGCTGTAGTCCAGCATGCATGCTGCCCTCATAATTCCTTCTTTCTCCCCAAGTACTTATTGTTTGTAGGTGTTCAAGATATTTACTTGTTATGTTTAACTTCAACGCAGAAAGTTTATGGTTTTCCTGAAAAGTTGCAAGGGGCAGAGTCCTTGGAGTGAAGTGACTATGTATTGATATTGCTCTTAGCAGACAGAAAATAAGCCTTTCTTCTTCTTTCTCAGGGCTTCTTATCCTACCTTGTGCCTTAAACATGGAGACTGTAGAGATGAATAATGTATCCTTGAAACGTCCTCGCTCTGAGGATGATGTGGCCAATGCAGATGAAATTAAAAGACAGAAGATCTTGGAGAAGTCTAAGGCAGGGAATGATTCTGGGCAGAGTATTGAGACTGCAGAGCAACCTGAGGACATGAAAAGTGAAATAATCCCCAGTGAGGAAAATGAAGAGCAGGAAGAAGAGGAACTAGAGGACAGTGATGAAGATGGAGATCCAGAGAGCTTTGCAGACATGATGAAGCATGGACTGACAGAAAGTGATGTTGGCATAACTAAATTTGTTAGCTCTCATAAAGGGTTTTCTGGAATCTTGAAAGAGAGGTAACTCTTTGTCTTGTTGCATATGCTAATTCCTTGTGTAACACAACTCTAGTTCTCCATTTTCCTTTCTGGACTAACAGATTGCAGCTGGATTATGTGAGGTTCATTACTTTTAGACTGCTGAGACGAAAAGGTTTAATTTGGGACTTTTCTAGATTGTGGCTTGTTTGTTTTTATTTGGTGTTTTTGGTTTTTGTTTGGTTGGTTTGGGGGTTTATTGTTTGGGGGTTTTTAAAATTTATTTTCCTGTCAAATGGAGCTCTGACGAAGGAAGCTGTGTATGAGTAGAGATACATGATTACAATGACCTTTGCTGTTTCCTTTGCTCTCTGGCAGTAGCACATATAAAACCTTATGCAGTACACCCACCTTTTGTGCTTCTCCTCAGTGCTGATACAAGATGCAATGAAAAATGGCATTGAAACCATCCTTCTTTGGTTCTTTGCTTTGCTCTGACTTTTTTGTCCTAATGTCTGTAAAAAAGTATAGCTAGGCTTTAAATGATTGACTGCTCAGTTGTAATGTCATTTACATTGAAGAGAGTTTTTAAATTCAGAATGTGGAATTTGTTATACACATACATTATATATTTAATAAAATATTTGAAGTTTAGTACTTTTTAAAATGAAACTTGCAGGTTTTTAAAATTAAAGAGTAGCTTTGAATAAAACAAAATGCAAATACAAGAGCTCACTGAAGTGAGAATCACTGTTTCCCTGACTTAGCAAAGCAGTTAAGGTTGCTTTGTTTACACACTGAAAAGTCCTTGTGTTTAAATACTGGCTTCATATCTAGATAATTTTACAATAATAAAATGATATATACATATTATGTATGTATTTAATCTTTATGTGCAGCGTTAAGAAGCTAGGTAATCCTTCTCTGGGAAACATAATCTGTGCTGAACCTTCTTCTGGGAAATCTGCCAATTTGGTTGTCCAATTTTCTACCATGTGGTAGAAAATTCGTGGGTTTGTGGGTTTTTTTTGGATCCTAGTTTTTAACACCTATTATTAATTAATTCTTGGCATTTTTATGGTACCATCACTAGCATGTCTAGACAGCTACAGATAATACAAGAGAGGACACATAACACTCCTCAGGAGGGAATTCTATCAATGTGGTGTATATCTGCACAGAGGGATGACAAAAGGGGGCTTGGGGAAGGTACAGTAGAAAGCTTCCCATAGTGAAGTTTTAGTCATCTTTTAATGTTGATAGAATAGGAAATATTTTCTCATTTTTTCCCCATTTTGCTAGCAAACACCACTTAAAAATAATTTAGCAGCTACAACATAAGCCAACTGTGCTCTGTTATAGTTGAGCTGTTTTTATGATTGGACAGGAGTGACTGGATTGAAAATGTCACAGTAAAATCCTTTCTTGCTGTCATAGAGTATGCAGAGTAATTTTATTTGAATGATGTTCTCTACCACTGAATATATGAGCAAAGCTGAATTTGTCCTGCCTTCTGTAGAGTGGCTAAAATGCACTTTATTTTGCAGGTTATTTGAAGTGACAGTTAATGCAGTAGTTAATACAATGCAGTAGAGTCTTAATTGCCAGTAATGACTGGGATTGAGGATAAGCATTACTGATCTCTTCAAGCTAGTGAGAAAATGACTCAGAATAACTACAGCAGGTGTTTGGTGATCTGCAGAGAAGTCTCCTGTATTTGGATGTGTATTTCTGTGGTATCCTACTTGGGGTGAGAATAGGTACAGCTTTCTCATGGTTAAGTTTGTTTTATGTGAATTCAGAATTCTTCAGCAAATTCTGCTCACGAACAGCTTTTTTTAGGAAAGGACTTTATGTGATGCGGGATTTTTATTACAAATGTAATGTGTGTTTCTTTCTATCAGATATTCAGACTTTGTTGTCCATGAAATAGGCAAGGATGGACGTGTGAGCCATTTAGATGACTTTTCTGTTCCAGTGGATGATGAGGTAAATTTTGAGGTAAAGATTTGGTAATGAGTATGCTTCTTAATGCTCCTTAAGCAAGAACATTTAAAGACTGGAAGCTGCTCCATGAGGGTTATTGGATGTTTGTTTTTTCTTCCCAAATATGTATTAGGACCCATCAGAAGAAACATTTACAGTTTTGTCAGATGAAGACAAGCAGCGTTTAGAGGAGCTCCAGCTATTTAAGAATAAGGAAACTAGTGTTGCCATAGAGGTAAAATTAATAAATGATACAAAGTTTGGGATGGTGGCAGAGAGAGGCTGAAGGGAGGGAGGCAAGGCAGGGAGTGAGTAGAAGATACATGCTTTCTAATGCATGTAAGGTGTAAGAGCAATTTGGACATGATGTGACAGATAACACCAGACTGTGTCCAGTTTAGGGGTTAATTCTGTAAAATCTTACAGATGTACTGGAATTCATGCATGTGTGAGTTGTCACTTTGATTTTGGTGAGACTGTACACAGTAACTTAAATATAGGTTTTAATTCCTGTGGTGTTTAAATTATCTTGCAGTATTTTGGTTTCCTGTCTAGTATAGTTTTAAAGAATAAGCATGTTTAAATAAAACATCTATCCTGATGAAACACTACTTTCAAGGTCAGTGTTTAGTGATTTAACAGAAAAGAAGATAAACATAGTCTTCTGTAACAAGAGAGATAAGAAAATGAAATTAAAACCTTGATGTTTTTAAACATTCAAATATTCCACATATTCAAAGAATATTGAGCTAAATTTGGGACACGGAGATGAGTAGGATTATATCTGGTAGTTTCAAATAAGCATTCACACATTAAATAATCTTATCTAGCTAATTTTGCCTTTAAGGCAACCTCCCATTTTGTATTAATTTATTGGGTTTCTGCATGTATGTCTATTAACACAGGTAATTGAAGATACCAAAGAAAAAAGAACCATCATCCATCAGGCTGTGAAGTCCTTGTTTCCAGGACTGGAGACCAAAACAGAAGATCGAGATGGAAAGAAATACATTATTGCTTATCATGCTGCTGGGAAAAAAGCATTGGCAAGTGAGTTTCGGTATCACAGCAGATGGGTAAAGTAAATGCTAAAATTATCCCCAAAGTAAAAATTGTTAGTAAGTACTTCAAGTGAGAGTGCCTCCTAATGTAGGCTTGCTTCATTTTTTCCTCGTTTCAGCTGATGGTGTGCATCTAAAATGATGAGAGCCATAAGAAATATTTTAAATTTAAATTTCTACTTTTTTTCTTTCCAAATAATTCATCCAGTACAACCATATTAGAAGAGAGAACATTATCTTCTGCTTCATTGGGAATAGGCAAAACAGAGGCTTTATTTTCAGTATTTTTTGAATTTAACTTTCATGATCTTAACTGTGTGTGTAAGTGTGCATTGTGGATATAAGAGGTTGTAGTTGGAAAATGTACACTACATTGATACAGGATGTAATCTTGATTGTCTTGAATATTCATGACAAAATTCTCAATTACTTGAATAGAGACAAGCATCTTTTTGTTTTCTCAGAGTTATAGTTTCATATAAACATAGTTTATTTACAATCATCGTTACTTCTGCTTTCATGGCTAATTATATTTGCAGAAAATGATCTTTATTTGTTATAGATCACAGTTAATCTTTTGAAATAGTCAAAGTAATGAAGGATTTTCAAAATTAAGTTATCCACTTTAATTGTGCAAAATACTGTTTTGGATACTGGGAATAAATGAATGTGTTTTACATCTTTTAATGTTATAAAAATTTGTTGCTACTGTCAGTTTAGTGGACTATCTACCTGCAGAATGGTGCACATTTAACTAAAGATACTAAGGTTTGGTTTAAATTGGTTCCATTCTTCTGTCATTTCAAGCTAATACAAATGGTGGTGTGTAAACTTGCCCTTTAATTTTAAAGATGAAGGATAAGGAAATAAAGTAATTTAAAATGGGAAATAAAATAATTTCCCCCTTAATTTGGTTGTCTGTTTAAGGCTTGTTGTAAGCAAATATGGGAATGTTGTGTTTTTATTGGTCCAATTATAATGTGTTTGTGTCTTATTTAGTCATGTTTAGAAAATGTGTATGTTTGCATGCTTTTTGCATGGAGTATGTATACTTACCAGCACAAAATTCTCCTCAGCCAGTTTTATTCTCTGTTGGTTTGTAATGGTTTTTCCTCCACCTTTTCCTTCTGCTGCCTCTATTCTTTAACCACTGTTACAGTCAAGTGGATCTTCTTAAACTGATTTAAGGGATACTATATAAAAGAATTTAAATATTTGAAATATGCTGAAAAGAATCTAGTGGTGTGTCTGTAGGATTAAAACATTATGTGGAGCACCATCTTGTAGAGAAGCATCATCTATTTAAACTTGGATTCCTCGGCTGTCATGCTGCAGGCACCTGTGCATTTGTTGGTGGAGATGTGTCAGTTTCTGTGAGTGTGTGCAAATGCTTATGGATGTAAGGTTGAAGTTCTTTTTAGTCAGGATTATATTTACCTTTCTTGTTTATATAGCCACAAACATGTCTTAGTCATGAAAGGGCTCCCCAGGCAAGAAACATTTCAGAAGTGTAGAATATTAGATTATTAGTTGAGATACCTGATTACTTTTGTTGATAACATAAAACATTACCAAACATGCATCTTAAAATTTAAAATCAGAAGCTGCTTTGTGTCTATAGTCCATTTACCCTCCAATTACTTAAAATACTGTCTTGCTAAATTGTCAGTAAACTGTTGTTTCATCACTGTCCACAAATTAAGTTTGTTGCATCTCCGATTGAAGCTTTCCATATGTTCACTGTTTGCCTCTGCACGATTCCATTCCATAATTGTCTAAATTGCTGTCATCCACCACCTAGCTGTTGGATGCTCCCTGAAGCATTAAGCAATCCCATAACCATAAAAACCTGCATGTTCACCTCTAAAAACCCTTCAACAATCTAAAAATTAAATGCTACTCTTTTGTACTCTTTATGCTCTGCATTGGGACAGAGGTCAGAACTACAACAGGTAAGAGATGTTGACATTTCATACTAACAAAAATGAAATGCCAACCATTATGACCTCCTAAATGGCAACAAGACTGGCCAAACTTGCAACAATTTCTTAAAAATCCCTACACATAAGTATTACTTAAAATGCCCTGAAACAGCCAAGAATTAGGCTTGTTCTACCTCTTTTTCATAGTGCAGTATAGGCAGTATTCATTTGGTGCAGAGAAAGTCTGCTAGTGATAAGTGATATGAATTATCATTTTTGACAGTACATGTTGACAACTATGGTAAATTGTCCATGGATTTCAGTTAGTCAAGCCTTTGCCCTTCAGCCTGTATTTCAGATACTACTATCTGTCTCTATACAACTTTAAAAGCATTTATCACACACCCTGCTATTAAAAAAAGAGCTTCCAAACCTCTAGTTTCAGCAAAAGGTTTGGAAATAGAATTTTATTGTCAAAAAATGTAATATAACTCTGAAACACAGCAATAAGGACTGCAAATTGTCCCACCGTTCCATCTACCCAGTTGAATGGTTTGAAGTATTGGGTGAGGAATGGTTGAGTATCAGCACTGTGGCTGCAGCCTCCTTTGGATAGGGTCATGGCTGTGATGCCATGAGGAGCCCATTGGTCTATATAGCACCTACAGAATCATTTTAGTCTGGGTCACATTAGGGCTCACTTCTTGAAGTGTGTTGAAATGACCATGTGCAAGATGGATTAGTTAAATATTAAGAATGGTTCCAGCTGGAGAGGGTTCTCCTTTGTGAACTGTGCTCTGTCTTACTCTCTTCCTTTTTAATTGCTGAGATCTTCATGGAGAGCCTTGCTCTTCCAGCTGAATGCAGTGTTTCGACTGAATTTAAGAATAATGGTGGCTCAGAAGGGGACACCATCAGGAGCATGAGTTCAGGTCCTGTGAAACTCTGTGGGAGGGGCTTGTGCTTGGAAACGGAGGGTGCAAGACAAGTGATGCAATAAGTCTAAGTGACTAAAATCTCTACATACAGTGTTTTATACTGTAGCATCCAAAGTTATCTTTGCAAAAGTGTGTGCATGAATGGCAGCTTCTCAAGAACAAGCAAGAATTAAACGTACTTACTATCTGTGTGGGATATCTGGACTTTATAAAACGAATGTAAAAAAAACCCCAGTATTTCTCAAGAACTTCCTTCCTGCATTGGTGTTTGTATCTTGAAATAAGGTTGGCTTTTTCAGTTAGCTTTTGTTGTTATAAAAGATGCTTATGCCTTTTTTTTACAAAACCAAGTATGTCTGCTTAGTGGCTAGCAAGAGGACTTTAATAAGGGACTTCTTATTTAAAACAAAATGAATTCTTAGTTTTGTTCTGAAATAACAAGGAGTTGATAAACTTCAGAATTGAAGGAACCTCAAAATTGGTTGCTAAACCTCTGTAGAATCAATCTCCCTTTCTGTGGATTATGGCAAAGTGAAAGTTTTATCTTTGGTGCTTTTTATGTGCAAAGAAAAGCTTAACAAATCATTGACAGTTTCCTTCTCCAGAAAATGTCAAATACTAGCACAGAATTGTAAATTAGTTGTTAGTCTGTGGGATCTGAAGTTATTTCAGCCTCTGGCCTTCTCTAAGCATGGCACCATATCTGCCATGGATTGTATCTTAATGTCTCTCTCTTGTACCAGATTTCTTGCTCCCATTGGATTTTTA
The DNA here is from genome assembly GCA_013398615.1 of Brachypodius melanocephalos. NCBI lineage: Eukaryota > Metazoa > Chordata > Aves > Passeriformes > Pycnonotidae > Brachypodius > Brachypodius melanocephalos. Next base: position 5,991,803 of record VZSR01001299.1, on the reverse strand, counting down.
AAAAGAGCCATCTTAAAGCAGTATTTTGAGCATGATTTTTTAGGATTTTGTAGCGATACGATTCATCCCTTTGCATGACACATAGAAAAAATACTACAGAAATAAAGAATATGTCTGTACTATAAATTATAATGGTAGTCTTCCCACAAACAGGGCTCCAGTGGTCCTCAACTATTAATTATAGAAGGAGCTAGAAGAAATGTGGTATAGCTTCTGTTGTTGTAAGTCACATATAATGATAATGTTTTTGAGAAACTTAATCAGGTGATACAGCAATTAAATGACTAGGGTATATTTTCAGATAATTTCATGAGAAAGGAACTGTCACACTTTTATTCAGGATTTTGTAGGTGACAGAACTGATTAAAGAGAAGTTTACAGTCCAGTGGAAGGGGAGGTTTTTTTCAACGTGCTTTACAGCTTTTGCTGTCAGTAATTAACTCTTTCCTTTTCATTTTTTTAAAAGCAGATGGAAATTATCAGAAATTGAATCTTGCCTATTTAGAATAAATGTAGCTGCAATGGTAAATACATTAATTTTTTTTTAAAGTGACGTTTTAACCTTTTTCCTTTTAAAGATCCAAGAAAGCACTCTTGGCCAAAATCTAGGGGAAGCTACTGCCATTTTGTACTGTACAAGGAGAACAAGGACACTATGGATGCCATTAATGTCCTATCCAAATTTTTAAGGTAAGGCTGTTATTTCTGCCATCCTGGTTGGTGTGCAGCCCTCCCCCTCCATGTTTCTTGTTGCTGTAAATGCTATGCTTCAGAATTATGTAAGAGCAACACAAGTGATTGCTATTCTCTAATTTGTAGACAGTTTAAAATGAAAAGTTACTTTAGAACATCAAATTTAAAACTTAGAAGTTTTGTGAGGAGGTGAGAGCGGAACAGAATGAGCCTAAGAAATTTTAAAGACTACTCTACTGTTTCAATGGAAAAAGTCCACAATTGACATTGGCTGATGTGAGAAAGACTTGGCAGCTGAAAGCCTCAATGTACGTAACCTGAATTAAAAGCCATTTTTCCCCAATGTGTGAATATATGCAAGTTTGTTATGAATCTGTCAGATATTGTTGTGATAATATGCTGATCAGTTTCTAAGCAATTACAGTTGATAAACTGTTGTTCCATGTATTAATTTCTCCATGGCAACACAGGCTTAGTTCCTTTCACCCCATCAAGTGCAGAAACAAAAAGATTTGCCAAGGCGTGACATGAACACAGTGAATTGCAGAGGAAGACCAGTTTTAAAATTGGGTCAATTCAGGGATTTACTCATTGGGAAGTTTCCCCACTTCTCCCCTTCTTTTCCCTTTGCCTTTCTTGTCCAAAAAAAAAAAAAATTTGTAATCTAGACTGTAACCAGTGAACTACTTAGTATTGGAATTGAGAACAGAATGGCAAGAGCATAGTTAGGTGGAAAACTGTATGTAATGGCAATCCTGCTACCTCCTGGAGCCCTTAACTGGAATAACTGGAAATATTCAGTCTAACACAGGCTGTAAAGTACAAAGTGAAAAGGAAAGGAACTTTTCCTCTCAGGGGAAGGAGTGGATCAAATTTTAAATTAACATCTCATACTCTCTCATAATGTGCAGGCATGGTATTCAGACAGACAGGTTTGAAGTTTAAGGAAGAAGTGGACATGATTTTTTTTAGTGCAGTTGGTGGTGGCTGTGCATTTGTGTACTGGAGGAATGTATATCAAGAAGTACTTCAAAGTTCATATTTTGAAAGCACTGTTGTGTTAAAAGTGAATTGCCTACCTATAATTAAAACAGAGAAGTTTCCTTGTGTTTTATATACTCATGGATGAGATGAGAAAATGTCACGTGTCAAATTATAACCCAGTTCTGAGGCATGTAGGTATATTTTTCTATTTTTAATTTATAAGGTTGAAAATTATGTTTGATCTGTTGCTATTTTAATATACATAATATCTGTTACTGTTGCTTTTAAGAGTGAAGCCAAACATATTTTCCTACATGGGAACTAAAGATAAAAGGGCTATAACAGTTCAAGAGATCGCTGTTCTCAGGTAAGTAAAAGTACAGTCTGGAGTATTTGCACTTCTGCTGTGGTAGCTTGGATATCTCACTAAATGCCTAAAAGACTCAGTGACACAAAAGGCAGGTTCAGGTCCTGACCTTGTAGAGCACAGGTGTTACTGAAGGTGCCACATTGCTTTTGTATTCCGTGGTTACTGCTGGTATTTTCACACTGGTGCTCTGAGTCACGGGCTGGTTACGTGTACTTGGCCGAGGCAGTGGGACGGATTGCCTACGTGCTCTTAGGCTGCTTGGATCTCATGCAACAGCAGAAAAACAGAATGACATGGTGAAAATAATGTCCTACTTCTTTCCTGGCTTTTGTTTCCCCCTTTTTACAGCTAGAATCCTATTTTCTTTCTCACTGCACTCTCTGAACAGTGCCAGAGAAGGCTAGCACTGCCCTTGCTCATCTGTGAGAGACAGATGGGACAAAAAATGAGGAATTTTTCCTGCCTTAATCTACTCCCTTTAGTCACCTTCTAAGAGAAAATAAAATTTACTTTGTCATATTCTAAGATAATTATATGGTTTCTGGGCACTTTAAATTAGTGTTAGATCCGTAACTGAGAATGTCAGATGTCTCCCAGTCATGTCTTACAATATCATTTTAGCTGGTTGGAATTGCCTGCACTTCTTTTTACAACTTTTTTAAAACTACACTCCTTGAGTGAGGAATTCGCAGCTTGAAAGCCAGAAGTTTGATCAAATCCTTGTTAAAAGGAGAGCATCTACCACTGAACTGTTCATATATTTTCTCCCAATGTTCTGTATGTGTGTGTGTTAGCACATATAAAAGGAAATACTGATTTGTGAATTGTTAGAAGCCCCAGATTGGTGTTGCTGCAAGGCAACTTTGCAAAGTGGTAGCAGTTAACCAGATGTGTGGTGTAGCCATCTCAGGTGCTGTTGCATTTACTTCTTAACATTATCACATTCAATGTTGTGTCCAAGAGCTCCAGAGTGCTGTAAGTGTTGTGTGGTGTCTGCTCAGTGGTGCCACAACCCTCACTCTCCTGCACAGGAGAGGGGATATTGCTAGTTCCCAGCCTGCTCTAAGCTGAGTCTGCTGGCCATGCTGGTTCATAAACTTCACTGTCATGGTAAAATTTTAGCAGAAGTGTCCAAGAGCAACTTGGTGATTCAAAGAACAGGGTATGTTTCCAAAAATACTAGCAACAAGAATGGCAGGTATCAGTGACAGATTGGATTCCATGTTCCTTCATCTGCACTAGGCATATACAGCAGCTAATTTTACTTAACTCTATTTATGACTGTGCTAACTGAGGTATATTCATGAAGTAGTTAGTCAAATAACACAGAGTTCAGCTTGTGGGGTACGGTATACATCAATACTGCAATATACTTTTTTTGGAGTACATGTTTTAACATAGATGTGAAAAGGCAGTGCTAACAGTCTGTCACAGTATACATTTTCTTTTGTATAAGTACCATTAGGAATTATCTTCCTTTAGCTGTTTCATTAAAGTATTTTGAAAAGGCAACAGTAGAAAATTGGGGAAACTAGGCTCACTGGTTTTCATTTCTGTATTTATCTGCTTTTCTAAGCATAGGTTGGTCACTGTTGTCTGTTTCTTTTTAGAATCACTGCACAAAGACTTGCTCATTTGAATAAATGTTTGATGAACTTTAAATTAGGAAATTTCAGTTACAAGAACCATCCACTGAAACTGGGAGAACTGCAAGGGAACCATTTCACTGTTGTTCTCAGGTAGTATGTTAGTAGGTATTTACATGGTTCAGTTATAATTTTTTTTTTCTTTAAATAGATAAGCAATATCAGTGCAACTTGTGTTACAAAAAAGAAGTCCTGTTGTCTGGAGACTGTTGAATTTGATGCATACTATATAATATTGGTGTTGAGCTTTAATATAACAGACATCTCAAAATAGCATAAACCCTTAATCTGTCCATAACTTTTTTTTTTTTTTTAATGCTAGAAACATAACAGGAACTGATGACCAGATAGAGCAAGCAATGCATTCACTCAGGGAAATTGGATTCATTAATTACTATGGAATGCAAAGATTTGGAACCACAGCTGTTCCTACTTATCAAATTGGCAGGTATGTGTTGCTTTCATCTTCCCTCACTCTTTTTTTAAAATTTTATTCTTATCACCATGTAACTTCATGTATTTTTGGGAACATTTTTCTAACATATTGCCTGTACCAGTTTTAAATTTAGATTCAAGAAAGATCTTGTTTCTGAACTTGCTTCAGTAGTCATCTTGCATAATAGCACTACTTTTAATATTGCATAAGTCTAAATGCTAATACTTATTTTTTTAATAAGTTGGCTAAATCCCTTTAAAATAGATTTAGTCAGTTCTTAATACACTTTCCTATTTGAATCCTAGAGCTATTCTACAGAACAACTGGAATGAAGTAATGGATTTGATATTAAAACCACGACCAGGAGGTGAGAACTGAAAAATGATACATCATGTGTTTCTGCCTCTTCTCCAAGGAAAAACTTAAACCATTTTAGCAGTGGAGAAATAATCTTCAGACTCTCCCTTTCTGCCTCACTTTCCTTGCTGTGCAGTTTCTTCCACAGGACCTTGAAAAAGGACCTGAATACTTAGTGTCTTGTCAAGCTCCATGTGTTCTGTGATTCTGTTCATCTCTAATTACCATGACTGAAACTTTAATTTTTCAACTGTTTTAACAAAAGGTGAGCTATATGCTTTTTTTGGTGTATAGCTAAAATATTTTTGTTTTACATCCTTGTTCTAGCTGAAAAGGGATACTTAGTTAAATGCAGAGAAGAATGGGCAAAGACTAAAGATCCAGCAGCAGCCCTCAAGAAACTACCTGTAAAAAGGTGCGTGGAAGGACAGCTTCTACGTGGACTCTTAAAGTATGGAATGAAGAACATAATCTCTGCATTTGGCATAGTGAGTGTAAAAGCTGGGTGGTATTTACTTGAATAAACATTCTTTTGGTGGTATCAGGATGAATTTAAAATAGACTCATTGATGCTTGATGAGCTGAAGGTTAAGTTTAGAAATCTTTATATTTATCCTGCTTTTTTGCTGGAAGTACTGCTGCGTAGTAACTTATGACATCTCTAATTAATGTATGCATAATGAGCTTTCCAATTTGTACAACAGTCTCTCTGGTATGTGGGAAGCAATACAGTTACACTTAGTAGCTGTGTAAAATACAGATCTGAGACCTGGGCACATGTTCAGTTTTAGTGTTTTCCTGTTGCTTTAAAAGTATAAATCAAACTGTGGTTGGCTAATGAATCAGCCTGATATAGAGGTGATGGATCCACTTATTAGTTTCAAGTGCTGTAATCAAGATCAAGTCTTTGGAGAAAATACCTCATCACTAGCAAACTACTGGGCCCATTGTAGGATCTGGGGGATAATTTCTTGTTTATGAAGAAGATAATTAGAATAACACAGTGCTTTCACAGCTGCAAAGTTTACTTAAGATTTCAGGAGGTTGAATATGAATTCAGTGTTTTATAAGAGACCCATATGTTTGACCTGCAGAATTAAAAAAGTGTTGGGGTTTTTTTTAGTAAATTTAAGCACAGTTCTTTTTTTGTGAAGATTTCAAATGTATAAAAGCATTATTTCTTCACATATCTTTTTCTTAAACAATGAACAAAAATACGTATACCAAGAAATTGTGTAAGTCTTTTTGCTGGATGAGGTAACATTTCAAATATACACCTTTTTGGTTATGATTGTCAGAAACAAAAAATATCTTTCTAGTGTTTAATTTTTTTTTCTTTTCCTCTAGATACCAAGAAATAATCGTTTAATGTATATTCATAGCTACCAGAGTTATGTGTGGAATAATATGGTGAGCAAGAGAATAGAAGAGTACGGGCTTAGAGCTGTACCAGGAGATCTCATACTTAAAGGAGGTAAGATCAGACAAAGCCAGTGATGCTGTATAGTTCAAATCTCCAGGAAAACACAGCATGTAGCTGTTTGTCTGATACTGCTTATGTAGTTTCTTTTCTCTCACTCATTTTAGCCCAGTGATATCTGAATCCATTGTCCTATTTTAGACAAATTGTGCAAGGAATTGGAAGTTAGGTGTTACACTTCCATGAGCTGTTTGTTAGCCTGTCTTTTCAAGTAACTGGATAGGGAAGAGAAATTGTGGAGGACTGATTATTCTCAAGAGTGACCTCAAACCTAGTTAACCTATGAAAAACTGTGGAAAGATGTTATGAAGTTTTAACCACAGAAGTTTTTGATTGCATTAGTATCTTGTAAAGCAGAAGCTCCCTCCACTCAGATAAAACTTTCTTCACTGGTGTTTGCTCTGGCATTTCCTACAGTATTTCTCCTTTATATGTGCCTAATACATGGAAGGGGTCTGTTCCTCTGGCAATCCTTTAAGTCACTGGAAGCCAGGCTGTGATTCTGCCAGTAACTATGATGGCCTTGGAGGGTGTTACTTCTTTTCTTAGAAATGTTGTCTGTTAAGTGGAGATAAAACATGGTAGTTATCTTTCTCAGAGTAAACTTACTTCAATCAAAGGCTTCATTTTAAATGTAGCTGAAGTTAACAGTCACAGACATCCACACCGGTAACTTCATTTTTCTGTCCTGACTGTAGCCACAGCTGTTCACATTGAAGAAGGAGATGTTGATAACTACACTATCCATGATGTAGTGATGCCATTGCCTGGATTTGATGTTATTTATCCAAAGCATGAAAGTAAGTCTTAATGTTAACTGAAATACTTACTCTGAAAACATAAGTCTGCTTTAAGAATGTTCTTAAAAGGAAGCTTGGATCTACTCAACCTTGGTGACTCTTAAAGCAATACAATCTCTTCAGATCTCTAAAACATTAATGTCAGCCTTTTGTTGCTGCCAGGGTGCTCTGCTCAGTCTCCTTTCCACTGGGAATCCCAAATGATGGCAGAGCAGAGCTTCTCACTTACCTGTACCACTGCAAGGAGTTAATCAGGTACAGGATTTTCTCCTTGATGAATTTCATGAGGTTCCTCTTGGCCCATTCCTCTAGTGTGCCTCGGTCCCTCTGAGTGGCAGTCTTGTCTTGCATGTATGGAATACCACCCCAGCTTGGTTTAGCCCACAGATTTGTTGGATTAAATTCCAGTTTTCTCCACTATTTCACAGGACACATCTCAGTTCCTTGAGGAACTCTGCTTTTAGGTAGAGCTGCAGCCAGTAGTAACTATACTTTGAGATGCTGAGTCAGACAGCAGTTACCCACTTAGCAGTCCACCCACTGTAATGTTCTAACCTTGGACCAAAATGCCGTGGGAATACATTGACTGCCTTGCTAAAGGCAAGGCAGGCAACAGTCCCTGCTCTCCCCTCATCCACAGGTGTCATAATTTCATCGTAGAAGACAGCAAGGTTGGTGGGTTTTTTTGCTTTTTCTCTTGGTTTTTCTCTCCCTTATTAAAACCACAGTCATTGTGTGCCCGAAGAGGATTAACTCCATTATTTTTCCCAGGGACCAGAGTGAGCCTGACTGGTCTGTAATTCCCTAATTATCTTTCCTGCTCTTTCTGAAGTTGGGTGTAACACTTGGTTTTCTGCATTTCTTAGTTATTTCTTAGAATGTCTAGGACATTCCTAGATCTGCACAATCCCTGAGATGGTAGGAAAAACTTCACCATGATGTGAGCCAGCTCTCTCAGCCTGTATCTTGTCCCACTACTGGTAGTCCCTCTCTTTCTTAACCTTGCCTCTAAAAAGAGAGGCCTTTGCTGGTCAAGGCTGAGGCAAAAGAGGCACTGAGACAATCAGCCTTGTGTCTGTCACTAGACCAGCTGCCCTGTTTAGTACCAGGCCATCACTTTCCTTGTATTCTTTCATTCCTTATGTTGCAGCAGAACTCTTGTTTACCTTGATGTCATTTGCTGCTTTCAACTGTAGCTGAGCTTTGACTTTCCTAACACCATTTCTCTGTGCCTGGACAATGCTGATATAGTCCCTCTTTGTAGCTGGCCCTAGGTTTCACCTGCTCTATGTGCTCTGATAGATGAGGTTAGTCATGAGTTCCCTGCACATTCTCCTCAATATTGGATTGAATTGTTCTTGTACTTGGTTGTCAAATTGTCAACTGATTTCTCTCTGCTGCTTTTAATGAGAGAGTAATGGGTAGTCTGGCCTTTTATTTTTAATTTTTTTTCCATATACCTGAGATTTGTCCTGTGAAGTCTAGAAAATTGTAAAGCATATATGAGATGGCATTTAAATGTCAATAAAGTATTTTGTAAATTTTGTTTACAGATTAAATTTGATTTGATGCATTCTTTGTTACTGCCTCTACTAATCAGGGTGTAGAAGTAAACAGGTAATAAGATTTGCAGTAATTTTAAACTTCTTTGTAGCACTTATCCCATATATGGGATATGCTGAAAACTACTAAATGTAAGGGGAGGGAAGAATCCATGAAAACAGGCTGTTTAAATTGGCCACACTACATTCTCTCCTATTAAATATTTTCCTCTCTTGCAGTTGGTGAGGCCTACAAGGAGATGCTGGTAGCTGACAACCTTGATATCAACAACATGAGGCATAAAATCAGAGATTACTCACTTTCTGGAGCATACAGAAAGATTATCATTCGGCCTCAGAATGTCAACTGGTGAGTGGGAGCATGAAGGAAATTACTCTTGAATTGACAGCATAGAGTTTATTGAAGTACAAAACAACATGAGACTGATCCACAGGATATCCACACAGACTGAAACATAGGTAGAGAGGAATCTCGCTGCACTTGTCTCATGTTTTTAATGCAGCTGAAGTGGAACCATACCCTTATTTCTTCCTTGGTTCTCTGGTTCTGTGGTGGAGGAAAATCAAGGCATCTATCCAGTTGTTCACTCCTTAGCTTGCCTGAACACTTCACAGATAATTACTTATGTTGAAACAATAATATTCAAAACAGGGGTTTTTTGTAGTCTTGCTATAAGAAAATTGGTCTCCAATTACCTGTCAGTCAGAAAACATTGTATCACTTCAACCCACTAAATCACTGTTGTTAAGAGATACAGCCTAGTTTTCATATGGCAACTGAACAAATACCTTTTAAACACGGAACTGTACAAATGTGCAGTAAGACATGATCACTGATGCATAGAATAAAATATAGAGGGTTTAGGAGGGAGCACAAAATTACAAATATTTATACACTTGAAACATCAGCATTAATGAATATTGAACCTATCTACTTCCCAGTTAATTTTTCAGTCTCATGTTTACATATGGGATTTCTGTTAAATGAACAGCTGAAACCGTAAAATGTGTTTGAGCCCTTCCAAAGTTTGGATGACTGGCTTCACTCCTGCTAGGAACTCCTAGAGTTTACACTATTCTTCCCTTAATTTCATGAACTATACTTCTTGTATATTTGCAAATTCTGGCAGCAGACAAGGGCAAACAGATGAATTATGCAAAGAAACTTCTCACTAACTTACAATTGCTTTTTAATAATCTTCATAAAGCCAAAGCAAGTCTTCTATATAAAGCTTTACCTGTTATTTTGCCTAATTCAATTTCAGTTGTAAATACCAAATTGCAATAATAATAGTATTATAATAAATACACATTTATATAAAATGCATTAACCTAAATAATAATAATAAATTTTATGTATATTATAAAGGGAAGTTGTTGCATATGATGATCCTAAAATTCCATTATTTACTACGGATTTGGATAAACTGGAAGGAAAACCATTGCCAGTTCTCCCTACAGGTAAGTTGATCTTTCTGCTGGTTTGCTAAAAGGAAGTTTGATCAGGCTGTTGCTTTCAACTCCTGCATATTGAAAGCTCCTTTAGGGAAGAGCCTTCATTTAACTATTGACTGTTAAGCAATGGCAACAACCACCTCTAAAGCCAGGTATCTAAAGAAGGACCATAATTTCTCAAGGGTGCAAGCCATTCTTTCAGCGTCTGCACTGACTGTTACATTTTCTTACAGGCATCTGTAAAATCAACTAAATGCTTAGCAGTAAATGTCTGCAACTAACAAAGGTGGAATTAAGTCACAAATTGCCTAATACTGAGCTTGTATTATTGGTGCTGAATACAGATGACTCACTTAACTCTGGTCACAAGGTGTTCTGACACTGCTTTCCAGAAAAGTGAAGACAGGCTAGGAAGTCAGTCTGAAAGAACAAATGTTTGCTTTTAAAAGAAGAAAACTCTGAAAACTTGTGCTGAGAGAAAATGCTAAAAACTTGTTTTATTAAATTTTTAGCTGTGGATATAAACAGGAATGTGATGGTGGTGGTTGTTTTGCTTTGTGGGCTGGGGAAGTTGATTGTGGAAGCTGTTAGTCCAGTTTAGATGGCATCTAGAATAAGCAATATATATGCCCTTAACCACTTGTTCTTGCTTTTTGTCTCCTATACCTTTTGATAGACGGCAAATTCAGGGCACTAAAGATGGAGTTCTCCCTTCCCCCATCCACTTATGCTACCATGGCGATTCGAGAAGTTTTGAAAATGGACACAAGCATAAAAAACCAGACACAACTGAATACTACTTGGTTGCGCTGAATGAACTGCAAAATCACTTAATTTTAACGAAGTGTTTTCTTATTTACATGTTCTGTACAAATCTTTAAAGAGTCACAGTAAGAGATTTGTATTTTTTTAAGTTTTTTTAGTGCTAGCATTTAACTTCAGTAGTCCTTTCCAAGATGGTGACTATAATATAATACAGATTTTAGTGACTGGTGCTTTTTACTGAATAAGTTGCTTGAGCTGTAACATGGGTGCGTCTTTAGAATTGAGTTTATAATGGCATCAGACCTGGAAGAATGTTTAGCTTGCTTTCTTTGGGCAAGCACTGAATGTTTTTACGAGTTCAGCCCACCTTGAAGCCTTTTCAAATACAATGAATAACATGGAAAAAGATGAATTACAACAAAATTAAGATACTGATGAACATAGGTATTGCTGGAGTTTTGCTGGTAGCATTTGCACTGATGCGGTAGCAGATTCTGTTAGCAAGGCTTTTGTGTGCTGTAAAGCTCTTTTAAATTTTTCGACTTTCATTGAGAAAATACTTGTATTTTTCACCTAATACCTGTACCAAAGAGCAGGTACTAAAAATAAATGAACCTGAAACTCTGAGCGTGTATCAGTAAGTGCTGCCTTTGCGCCTGTCCATTCCCCGTTGGCGGGGATTGAGCCAGCCTTCCTGTCGGAAAAATATACTGTGGAGCTGTTCTAATACCTGGCCTTTTCAGCCCAATGCAAAGCCTGTGTTGCTAGGCATTTCGCCGGCCGCGGAGGGCGCGGGGAGGCCGTGAGGTGCAAGGCCATGTCTCTCGGAGCACGGGGCAGGGCAAGGCCCGATCGGGCGGGACGCGGCTGTCCCCGGGCTGTGTCTCTCGGAGCACGGGGCAGGGTAGCAGGGCAGCCCCCGAGCGGGCGGGACGCGGCTGTCCCCGGGCCGTGTCACTCGGAGCACGAGGCGGGACAACCCCCGAGCCGGTGGGCAGGGACCGGGCCCCACTGGACCGCGCCTGCGCCCCGCGCTCCGTCACCCGCGGCGCCGCTGACGCGGCGGGGGCGGTGCTGCGGCCGCCGTGACCTGCGGGGAGCGCGCTGAGGGCTCCGGGCGGTGGCACCCGCGGCTTTCCCGTCCCCACGGCACCATCCTGCGAGGGGAAGCGGCGGCTGGTCAGCCGGCGCCCGTGCCGAGGGAGGAAGGGCTCGCCGAGCCGCCGCCGGGCTGAGCCTCCCGGAGCCCGCAGAGCCTTCAGCCGGCCCTTGGAAGGGCCCAGCCCTCTGGCCGAGGTGGGTGCTGAGCCGCGGGGCTGAGCAGGCAGCTGCTGGAAGGGATGTGCCCAGAGTACTGTTTCTCTCTCCTATAACCCGGCCCTTTCCACTAAGTATGTAAAGTGCACTTCTTGGTTAGTTTCTTCCTGCCGTATTATATTTACGTTGCTGCAAACAGGACTTTTACTGCTCTATTTATTCGTTTCTGCCTCTGCAGCACCCTTGGTCATCCAATTTGTTCTTCCTGGTGCTCTCTATTGCCTCTACAGCTCTGGCTCATCAGCTGCACCACTTTCTCACTATTAAACTGATTTGTCAGTTTAATGAGGGTTTAATTTGATTAAACCTTGTAGCAGATGAAGTGCAAGTTTAGGTTTTTATTTTTAAATACTGTTTTGAAAGTGATACTTTGAAAACAAGTTGAGGATTGAACTAGCCAAACAGTTGTCATTGTTGCCTTTTTTGTTTCACTGTGAACATTCTCTCAATGTCAGGTTTCTCTGGATGCTGCCAAATGTGTGGATCAGAAAGTGTCTTTTATGTTGTACTCTGTGGGGATGTTTTGGTAAATATTTCAGTGATGCATTTGCTTTACAAATTATTGTTAGGCCCACGTGGATACTTTGCTAGTAACACATTAATCATGAGTCTGTATCTCTGAAATATCCTAAACTTGTGAAAAGGAAAGTGGAACATTATCTTCCTTTGCATTTTATAAATTTTTTTGTAGTCAAGTTTTTTATACATATTTATTGACCTCTTTTTAATAGAATTCACACTTTTGGGGAAGGAAGAAATTAACAGATGTGTTTCTCTCTGATAGTTAAAATATAATAAATAATCAGTTGGATATATAGGCAAGGTAATCTATGCAGGTTAGACTTAAACCAGCAAGCTGTCTCACTTAAAGCAGTATCATTCATGAATATGGTATTTCAGTCTCAGTTGAAATTGAACTGCCCAGCTTTTCATGCAGTTTTGTTCCTCAATAAATAATACTTGTTTGTGCTTAGTATCGACTAATTAGAAATCGTATATTCAGTATTGCAGAGAAAGAAAACATGGCAAGCGTTGCTGTTAGAAAGAAAGAAGTCACTAGAGATCTAGACCACTGTGATATTCCATACTATGTTTCTGAATTTGTCGAAAGAGAACTTGGAAATGACTATGATTCCCTGGGGAAGCTAGACAGCCTGATTGAAAAGCTATCTGAAAACAAAAAGCAGTTAGAAGAACAGGTAAGCATCTTTCTGTTTTATTTTTTTTCTTCGTCTGAGCATGCTGTATGACTGATTAAGAATATGAAACTAAATGAAATATATCAGTATGTCAAATGGTACCGTTCTACACAGAGCAGTGCTTTTATATCTGCCTTCATATTTTCTGTCAATGCAGGTACTTACAGTTTCGTCAGAAGTCCCTAAAAGAATTCAGAAGGCCTTAAAGAATGCAGAAGATTCCAAGAAGTCTCTGAGTCAGCTTCTGGAGGAAGAAACTGTTCTGTCTGAGTCCATCAATAGTCACTTGCTGAAAGCTCAGCCATGGATGGAGGATCTTGATGTACTCATCAGTCAGGTAGAGGAGATCGAGCGGCACCTGGCCTACCTCAAGTGGATTTCTCGCATAGAAGAGCTGAGGTAAAGTTTCTGGGTACTGTATATGTGTTCTGAGAATGGTAACCTGGTTTATCTCTTTATTAAAATACTTTAAATTCAAGAAAGTTTTGTCTTTACTTTTCAATATACAAATTATTATTTTCTGTTATGATTAATAAATATTTGACCTTGACTTTTTTGTGTTTTATAGTGATAGTATTCAGCAATATCTGATGACCAACAATGTTCCAGAGGCAGCCAGTACTCTAGCATTCATGGCAGAACTGGATATTAAACTTCAGGAGTCATCTTGTTCTCATCTTCTTGCTTTTGTGAGATCTACTGTTAAATTCTGGCACAAAATCCTTAAGGACAAATTGACAAGGTAAGAGAGATACTGTGACTCCCTCATCTTTATGTTGTATTGTAAGTTCCTGTGCCAGTGCTTGTTTTATGTTTCAGTGACTTTGAGGAAGTGCTGACACAGCTCCGCTGGCCCTTTGTGGGGCCCCCTCAGTCCCAGGCATTTGGCCTTGCTGCACCAGCCAATGCTCCTGAGGTGTACAACAACTTGGAGATGCTGTTCTGTCAGCTTCTGAAACTGCAGACCTCGTATCCTTTTAAATCCTTGAGGTGTATTTTAGCAAGAATAAAAACTCTTAGAGATGCACAGTCTCAAGGAGAGTTATTTAAAATTTTATTCTCCCTAAAGACAGAAGATAGCTTGTTACTTTGTATTAACATTAGAATGTTGTGGGGGTTTGGGTTGGGGTTTTTTTGTTGATTTTGTTTTTGGGGTTTTTTTTGGGGGGTTGGCATTTAGAAAATGCCAAGTGTCAAAGTTTTCCTTTTTGTCAGTAGCAACATTTTAACTCTGAGTCATCAGATCCAGTGCTGTCATGGTAGCTGACAGTTCAGGTTGCATGAAGATTTGGCCTTACACTGTTTGGTACCATTACCATGCATATTAATGAAAAAATGGTGATGTGTGTCTTATTAGACAGAGCTAATGCTTTTCCTTTTATACCTTATGTGAAATCAGCTTTAATCACTTTAATGTGTCTTGCCTCAAAAGGAAAAGAGGGAAGACTAAACATGCATGTCTTGCAAGGAGACTTTACAAAAAGGGGAGACTGCAGGAGGATTTCTGTTGTGCAGCAACCATAGTCTGCCTTTGAGGTTGCTCAGAGGGCACTGCTGCTCATTCTGTCCCTGATTTTTGTGAACTAAATAATTCCCAAAAAAGTTAGTTAAAGCTTAAGCTAAAGTAAGCCTTTGTGTGGGTGTGACTGTGGTGGCTTTTTTTTTTTTTTTTTTTTTTTTTTTTTAAATCATGTAGTGGAAAGATGCAAGGCCATTGTATACAATCCTGAGCTGGTAACAATTTTGGTTTGGCAGAGTGACTTACTTAAATCCATTACATGAAAAAGGGGAAATCATATGTTGCATTTATTAATCCCAGGAGTCTTTATCCTCCTTTAACAAATACGAATAAGAGTGTCTCTTGGACAGCCACTGTGTTTGTTTTTGACAATGGTGGTTTGTTGGGTTCTTATAAGTTTCCTAAATCAAACAGACTTGAGGGACGTGTATTGTCATTGAATAAATAATCCCTAAAGGCCTGAGTTATATTTAATATTACATAAAATGGAATATTTTGAGTATATTTTAAATTTGAGGAATTGTATTGTTTTCATAATACTGCCTTCAGTCAATGGTGTAGAACTAAGCAGTGTTCATTCTTGTAAGCCCATTCTATTGAAATGATGATGCTGGGGTAATTCAACACTTACATCCATCCTTGACCGTCACATTTAGAGATGAGCTGTTAACCAAGCCTAAACAATTGCCAGAAAAGTACCCTTTACCCCCTTCCCCACCAATTGCCCTTCCCATACAGATCATGCTGAATCCTCTTCAGAAAAGATTCAAGTATCATTTCACTGGAAATAAACAAACCAATGTTCTTAACAAGGTATGGGAAAAAGGGGTTCGACATTTCTAAATTGCTTTGATTGCTGTGTTTAAGTTGTATAAATTTCACACTTTCCAAAAATTAGGATTCTTCAAAACTGTGCAGTTCTTGTGCCTACCTAAGTGTGCACAGATATTGAGATAGCAGTTGGAGACCTTTCAGAGGCACAAGCATTTTCTTCGGTGAGGCAATATTTTTCCCTTGCCCAGACCCTTCATAAAGTATTATTACAATCTTAGTCTGACTCCCATCTGTTCATAAGTTTTGATTAATTTCCTCTGTCTTGTTGCAAATGGTTTTGCATTGTTCTGTATTTTTTGAGCTCAAAGGCTGTGACTTTGATTTTTGGCATTGTGGTTTGCTACCTTCGAGTAACTGAAAATGTTGGATTCTGCAGTTAGGATATGAAATCTGATTAGTCTAAAGGTACTGATAAATAATTATTTTTTAATGGGTTGAATTTTTAATTGACATGAAACAAGAGATGCAGAGTTTACCAGTTGGAGACTGACTCACTTTTTGTGTGAATTGCCTTCAAAGACTGAGGATTTTTTTCTGAGGATTACTGTTGGAATGGGTTTGATTGCATTAATGAATTAATTCATTGCCACACATCTGGAGCAGAGTTTGAGAGCTGTTTTTGTAGCAGTCCTGTTGCACAAGTCTGCTTATGGTCATTGTCTTGTGTAAATCTAAATACATTTGCAATCTTCACAGATTGCTACTACAGAGCTTTTTAAAATGCTGTTGTGTATGTTAGTGGAAAAGAAGTGTCTTAGATATGAACAAAATTATTTTAAAAGCATATGGAAAAACTATGTTCAAGACACTGAATGTGCAAACAACAATAGGTGAACAGCTATTTAAAAAAGAAGAACTTGTTAAGAAAAGTTTACAGGGAATCTAGTGTCAGGTCAGAAAGATATTTCAACAGGGCCTTGCTGAAATTTAGGTTGGGTTTTGGTTTTTTCTGTTTAGTAATTACTTCACTAATGCAATGAAGAAAATACCAATGTAAAATATTTAAAAGACAGCAACCTGGACAGGATTAACAGTATTTCAGAGGAGAGGCTCAGAGTTCACAATGACCTTGCCCAGCTGGGGAAGGAGTGTCAAAAAAACCCAACAACTCAAGCATGATAAAATTAATGAGACAAGTGAAAATGAATACAGAGGTGAGAAACAGACACCCAAAATGTGAGTGCACCTCAGCAGAAGGTTCTTTAGCTGTGGGGAGTGAGGAAAACAGGAACTACTCCCAGTTGCACTAATACTGAAAGAGGTGTTCATCAAGACCTGCAGCCCATATTTTAGGTGTGGAAACTGAAAAAGCTTAAAGGCATTAAAATGTGAAATGAGAAGGTGATAGATTCCCCACTTCTAGGGGGAAGATGGGGCTGAGGTTTGGTACAGTAACAATAAGAGCAGAGCTTTTCTCAGGAGTTGATCCTTTTTGTTGTACCAAGAAATAAGGGCCACACAGGAAAACAGGAAGA